>OX235268.1:14243069-14843069 GCA_944472135.2 Trichobilharzia regenti
TCTGTCTGGAGGAAGACGTGATATCCGACTGGCTATCGATCAAAAGGGAGGCGGGTGTATTGCTCAGCAGCTCACTACCTTCTCCCTTATGGCTGGCTGTGAATGAGGCCAGGACACTGAGAGTGGGATACATGAAAAGGCTGACTGGCTAGCTGTTTTTGATCATAGGCGCATGCGTTCTATCTCCCGTGTGAGGTGATTTCATAGGGTGAACAATATTGAGGTTAGGTTTTGGTCGACTGCTATGGAGGTGGGAGGGGAAATCAGTCGACCAGGTTGTGAAGTTACATCGATTGAGAGAGATGGTTAGGATATGTATTACGCATGCCGCCTCGACGGGCAGTGTTACCTGAAACAGGATAGCCAATGGTGGTCAAACCAAAACACGGCTTCATCAATCAATAAGACCCACAACAGTTAGTTTAAGCCAGTTACGTCGGGAGATGTAGACTTCCTGAATGGTTCGGATCCTTGAGACGGCAAACACCAATGACAATGACTGGAGATAATCAGTTATATGACTCAAAATCGTTCTCAGGGATGGCTGTCTCAGACGCATCCACTCCTTATGACTTATAATGCCTCAGTGAAACTATATTGTTCTTCGATATTACTATTCGTTTTGTGCCTCACATCTCTGTTTACGGTCTCTATTTTGCATTTCTTTTTACTTCCTTGTCTTGCATTATGTAGTAAGTGGGGGGGGCGGGGGTAGGGAGTGTGGCGACTCGAACTGCTGCACATCGGTACAAATTTCTGTGTTGAAACCAGTCAGTAAGTCAGTCAGACCAGAATGCTGACTTCCACAATGTCTGCGGATTAACGTAGCATTCAAAAGACTCATTTCATCCGAGGAAGAGCTACTTGTAAGTTGTATGTGCCTGCAATACCCATTGATTGATTGTGTTCTCACTGAGAATCCTACCTACCACCCATTGTTTCAAACGCTGGAACATTATATCTACTAGGCTACAAAAGTCACCTAATGACTTAGTAAATAGTGCTTCGGTGTTTGAAACAAAGTCTGTAGGGTTCGAGTCTCATCCAGCTGACCATACCCAAGTAGGACAAATTAAGCTCTCTGAATTCCATTACTAGTCAACAGTAACAAAAAGAGTTTGGTTTGTAAGAAATAGATTTGTTTATACTAGTTTGACCACCACAGATCGATATCAGTTAGAGAAGCATTGAAAACCAACTAGGGAGTACTGGACAGCTGTTTCGTCCATCCTAGTTTGGGAATCATCGGCAGTACCAAAACACTGGTGGTTGTGCTAAATCACGAATTAGTAGAAGTTAGAATTCATGAACTGGCCGTTAAGGAGTCAGGTACCAGTGGGTGAATGGTATACTAACATGCCTCGGTCCTGGGTCCAAACCCTTGTGGAACATGCGTACTGCCGATGAATCCCAGACTAGAATGAAACAACTGTCCAGTACTCCCTAGTTGTTTTTCACTGATTCTGTAACTGATACCAACACGTGGTCAAACTCGTATTAACAAAAGGAATCTTATGCAATATTAATCATTATTACTAATACTAATAATAATATTAATACCGAAAACACTAGCAATTACCTCATTCGCTTCCCCATTATTAGTTCCAACTGTATGTATAGAATCAATTGATTGTGATAATATCATCATAGAATCCTCGTTAAGATTAGCGCCAAAACAAGTCCCATCTAAACTGATCGCAGTATCATCATCATCGCCACCACCTGGAAGGGAATTTTCTGTATGATGATGTTGATGATGGTGATATAGATTTGAATGGTGTAATGAATTTGTTGTGGATGATGATGATGATGGGATAGAACATTGTGGAGTTTTCGGCGGAAGCATATCAGTATTAGTATTAGAAGTAGGAATAGGCATAGGCGCCGTCGTCGAAGTTGTCGGCGTTGTCGTAGATGATGAAGAAGTACCAGTTGTATTTGTTGTCATTGAAGTCGATATCATCATTTGAGTTGAATCATGCAAACACATGACATATGAATATCATTTCGGTGTGTTTCTGTTTGTGTATGTGAGTCAGTATGCGTGTGTGTACGTGCACTCAAAAAGCGTATTTATCCAAATGTTCAAAGTGTATCTATAGCAATATGCTTTATGTCAACACAAGAGTAAAGCAAATATTCTCCCAATGCTCTATGATTTTATATAATAATAATAATAACTTTGCCCAAAACTGATGTATTAAGCAATAACGCCCATTGGGCTGACCACGTGTTCAATAGAAAATAATCTGAAACAAAAAAATGAAGACAAATTAGAATCCGTCCACTGCTGACTGTGTTTTATTCTTTATTACTACATATGATTGGTGCAACGCCCATTTTATGTTATGCGGGGGTGATGGTGGTAGTGTTAGTGGACCGTACTATCATTATTTAAGACATGTGTCCGTTTGTGAAAGGTTAACACGTATGTGCGTGTGTGTATGTCTATCTATCTATCCACACTCTTCTCTGAGTACTAAACAAACAATTAATTTTAATTAACCAATCATATAACGTCGATCTTATAAGCAGTAAAACACATCAGGTGTGTCATGTTATACGGTGCGTGTGTGTGCGTACGTTATAGTTGTCCACTTATATAGGAAATAATGCTTAACTTATGGTGTTTATTTAGGCAACAGGGTGAAAATTAGTCATAATTCCTCATTAATAAATCAATAAGGTACCGATAGAATACAGTCATTCTACAATGGATACCTACCTCTAAAATCAAAAATAAAGGCAGACATCCTCATAGGAGTAAATGACATTAAATAAAAATATATAGAATGCAAATCACTTATTAGGTTTTCAAAAAAATTAAATCCCTAAAACCTCTGACACTTGAAAATTATTATCAAGAGTTGGTCTGGTTTATTATGAATTGATCACGGATTGATATCAGTTAGAGAACCATTGGAAAACCGACTAAGGAGTACTGGACAGGTCTGTTTCGTCCCAGTCACTTGACACTCTTCAGAAGTATGCGCCCAACTCCAGAGTTCGAACCCAGGACCTCGCTGTTAAAAGGCGACCTAGCTCTTAGCCATAAAGCCAATGAGACTCAATTCAGTGTCCAGTCTATGAATTATAAATTCCACTAATTGGTGATATTTAGAGCGACTAGCACCAACCACTGTCATCAGGGGGATATCCATCCTCATACTTGACTGGATGGACCTCACTGGTCACAACATCTCAATACAAGTCTAGGCGACTAAATTCGTCCTGTAACGACTCGCTAGCGAGCATCAGATTAATTTTCCGGAGTTGGTTTGTAAGGATTAGATTGCTTTTTACGAGTTCGATTACGGATTGATATCAGTTAGAGAACCATTGAAAACCAAGTAGTACTGGACAGATGATTCACAGTACTCGTAAAAAACTTGAAAATTAATGTAATGCTCCATAGTGTCTGTCTACACGACGAAGTTTAGTGAATTTCCAGTGAGAAGTCATGGCACCAGTGATATTCACCACATAGGGTGAGGACAAATACTCACCATAGATGGCACTGGCTCGGATCACTTATGTTAAAAGCACGAATTAGTAGAAGTTATAATTCCTGGAATGACCAGTGAATCAGGTCCCAGTGTCTGAAGGGTTTACTAGCTTGCCTTTTAGCCTGAATGTCCTGGGTTCGAACTCCCGTGAGTGTGTACCTCTGAAGAAACCCCAGAAACTAGGAGGAAACAGTTGTCTAGGAGTCCCTAGTTGGTTGGGTTCTCTAACTGATATCAATATGTGGTGTTCAAACTCGGAAAACAAATCATCAGCTGACATCAGTTAGAGAACCATTGGAAAACTTGTCAGGGAGTACTGGATAGTTGTTTCGTCCTAGTTTGGGACTCTTCAACAGTACGCACCCACACCACGGGGTTTGAACAGAGGACAAAGTGGTTACAAGACCAGCGACCTCGTATACCATTAAGCCACTGGCCCTTGATCCAAAAACAACCCCATGAATTCCGACTTCTGACAATTCACGAAATAGCGCGACCGCTAGTCCAATATCTTCGGCGAGTATTTGTCCTCACACTCGAACTGCTGCACCCTACTAGTCACAACTTCCCACTAGAACTCCAGTTAACTACCTACCTGAATATGGCCAGTCGCTAGTGAACATTTCATCGATATTTAAGTGTTAGTTTATAGGGATTTGATTGATTGGTTACAGGATTGCATCATGAGCTGACATAGGTTAGAGAACCCTTGGAAAACCATGATTAGACAGAATTTAAATTAGGAAAGATCAATCGAAACAAAGAGATAAATTTTAAACTAGATGCAGTCTAACATGAATTTAAATTTTAAAATGAATTTCTTCCTTTTTTGACATTCAGATTCGTCTTTCTAAGTGAATGAGAACAAAAGCAACATGACCCTGAGTGGTGGGTGACCTTGACCCGTTCTGTTCTCACTCCTACAGAAAAATAAATAGATTATCACTTTTTTGGATTAAAATCAAGAATGAGTAATTCTCACATCAGATATATTTATCACTGGTTCACACATACACACACGCACATGCATACATTAGAACATGTTAATTAAAATAAAGCATATTCCTGGTTATTTGTATTTCTATTTTTAGGGCAAATAGACTGTCATTCAAAGTCAGCATAAATTCTTAGAACCATCTGTTAACATATTGATTATTTTCAAATGGTACATTTCATCAATAGCCAATATATGCAATATATGATTTGTAATGTTTAAGGAAATTGCTAGCCCAAGATTTAAGCAGGCCGCCAAGGTCATTTTAGAGGTCGCTAAAAATCTGGAATTAGTAGATATCATCCTGGTTTTAGATTTTTCAGGAATCTATTTGAAGATCATTCAGGCTTTGTGTGCTTTTGGGAGTATGTGGGCAGTTGCTACTTTCCGGCTGTCCACACCACCATGGAAATTGATTTTCTCTTTGGGTACCTGAAACATAAAGAGAATTGGTGTTGCGTGACTGCAGAGCCCAAGGGGACAACTGCTTGAAGCCGGTTTTATACGTCCTGTATGAACTGCTTTCTTGGATTGGTTCCGTATTAGTAAACTTACCGCTGGTTACGCACCGTGCTGGTTCTCTGAAGAAAACGCCTTACTGTCGTTACATCTCTGTTCCCCAGCAGTACGACTTCGCCCACAGACCCGCAGCATGGAGTAAAAAACATTGTCATGGTAACTACTTTTAATCTAATCTCTATCCTAACGGTCTTCCTGGAATGCAAGAAAAATAGTTCCAGCCAGTGTAGCTTGTTAGGTCATTACAATATGCGAGCCCAACCACCACGTCTACGTAAAAGCTCTCGGTCGGGCCATTGGCCACGTAGACCGAGTCATTGAATAGCAGTTTCCAGCTTACCAATGACTAACGGACAAATAACCTTAAGAACAAAAGGTGAAGTCCGTTACAAAACCAGAACAATTATCCAGTATCCCTTGGCGTTTACTGGTTCTCTAAAAGATGTTAGTTCATGGTTAAATTTCCTACTAAATCAACTGAAAATTAATCAGGTAAGATATCAACAAATCAGAATGCTAAAGCCCAAAACAGAATCAATAACACTTCAGAGAACTATTTAAAACATAAAGACAACTGGATATGTGCTTCGTCCTAGTCGGCGACTCTTTATCAGTATTCACCAATAGCCCAAACAAAGTTCTCACCCAAGACCTTCACGTTACAAATCGAGTTCATTGAATATTCTATCATTTGGGAGGAAATTCAATACAGAAGGTATCAGTCGATCTATCCAACCCTTGATTTTCAATGGTTTTCCAACTGGTGTTAGTTTTTGACCATATCCACAATGAAAGGAGTAATAATAATAGTAAAACAAGTTGTGAACATAATTCGACGCTTAATGGATGGATGATAGGTATCTATTGCTGAGGAGACCCAAAAAGGGCGAAACATCTACTGATGTTTTTTAAATGTATCAGTTAGTGGTCATACTTGACATCATTCAGATACTTTTGAAATAATCCTCCGTTATTTAAAACTGGATCTAAATAAAGAATATAGGTAGTTGGGGTGAGAGAGAGAGATTGATTACTGAATCCTTGTTCATCGTGTCTACACACCCAACACATACAACAGAAATCAATCGACGCAAATATTAGAGATATTGAAGATATTATTACGAGTCACATGATAACATCCTAACAAGTTAATTATTTTGACTATAAAAACATTTTTTTTCCCATCTGACTGTATTTGATTGACAACACTAATATTATTTCCCAGTGTACACTATCTTATATTAACTTTTATGTATATAAATGAAGGAAGAAAGTTGTGTGAGTATTGACTTGATATGATAATGAGCGGCAATAAACTGTGCTTGAAATATGGTGACCAGTTAATATTACTGAATAACAACACTGTGTGACGTATCAAAATAAAATCTTATCTATAATGGAGTTATACTCGACCACAGTTCCATACCTATATGAAATCCTCGCAAACCAACTCTTGTAAATAGTCAGTCGGTTAATAGTGTCATTTCAAGGGCTAAATGAAGCTGTTGGTTTCTATGAATGTGGCAGAACTGATGATACTGATATAGAAACCGAGTCTGAAGTTGTTAAGTATCTTGGATTAATTCATTCTTCTGACCTATCCTGATCTTCCTATGTCTTAGCGATTTCTAAAAGAATATTTCGTCTAACTTTTTACATCAGGAAGATAAGGTGCTCAGACATAAGCCAACCACTCCTCTTACAGTTTGTCAACTCCTACATCTTACCTATTCTTCTTTACTGTTCACCCTTATTCTTTCCTGGATTGCTTAAAAAAGACTATGTCATTCTTCGTAGAACTCTGAAGACTGCCAGTAGGACGATTGGTATCCCATTGGGCCATATCGTTGACATTGTCACTGATAGACACTTGATTTATTGCGATAAATTCGCTAAAGGAATGTTGTTAGACTGCAAACATCCACAGCAGCACCCCCAGCTCCAACCTCTTGTCTCCTCAGGTAAAACAAGTAGTCTTTTCATAAGACTTTATGCACGTACGTGTAAGTATAAAACTTCCACTATACTATGTTTGACGGCACGTACGTTATGTGATGAAAATAGTGTTAGGCATGAACTAACTAATCTTCTTTCCACTACTAAATAAACCATTTCCTCCACTCTTACAACATCAAACCTTATTGTTATTGTATTTCTTATATTTATAATCCTCTCAATTTTTTGTTTTTATTTGTTTATTTTTTCATAAATGTGAACATCATTTAAGCTGTGTTGCATAACTGTTAATTTTGTATTCAAGTGTTGGTTTGTAGGGATTTGATTGGTTTCAGGATTTCATCATGAGCTGACATTAGTTAGAGAACGACTGGAAAACCTGGGAGTACTTGACAGCCGTTTCGTCCTAGTTTGGGACTCTTCAACTGTACGCGCCCACCGGGATTCGAACCCAAGACCTTCCGGTTACAAGGCGAGCTCGTATACCATTAAGCCACTGGGACCCGATCCAATGGTCCTTGAATTCTAACTTCTGCCAATTCCCGACATAGCGCGACCGCTAGCCAATGTCTTCGGCGAGTATTTGTCCTCACACCCGACCAGCTGCACCCTACTGGTCACGACTTCCTACTGGAACCCAGGTAACTACCTACCTGTTAATTTGGTATTTCCCCTTACCATGCTGCTATATCAACAGAAAATTAGATTCAATGCTTTATAATAACATGCTAAAATTTCCAAGCTCAATCGACAATACTGTTTAAAACAAACCCACTGTTATTATCATTATTATTATATTTAATATTCTGAATTTATGCTTCGAATATTTTTGACTTTATATCGTAAACGTGGACAAATTCCTCCGGTTAATTTTGTTTCATTTTTTAATTTTATTTATATTTTAAGTAAATCAGATGCAAGGTATTGTGACAAATGCTGCGAATTCCATTCTGTATTATAAGCTGTACTGTTTTTGGAATAAAGTAGCAAGGCAGTAATTTTCTCGAAATATTATCAATAACAAAACTTATCATTGTGTGTAAACCACAGTAATATAATTATACTTTATTGGATTATTATAATAAAATAAACAGGTTCGACTGTGAACTGTACTCAGATGTTCAGTGCATATCGCAAAAAAAGTTCACAAATAATAAGGATGAACTTATTATAGGTCATCAGAAACATAATCATCTCATATTTTCATGTCATATGATGCCTTTTTTATTCATTTTCATACAATTAGTATAATTATTTGTCAACCTTCGTGACTCATATTAATTTAATTTTACCTCTGATATTTGATTACAGTTCACAATTTGACCTATTTTCATTACGATGATTATCTGTCAGTCTGCCCTTGCCTGAACTTACATTCAGTGTCCTTCTTTTTTTGGGGTTGGGTGGGGTGGGGTATTTGTCTGTGTGTGTGTGTGTATTTAGCGGTAATCATAATTCTATCACACAACTGAACACAACTCACAATTCACTCTTAACCCAAATGAAACTTATATCCTGTTGAATATAAATACATTAGTGTCACTCAGATGTCTATTCACATCTAGACTACATAATACAGTTTCTGATATAAGTTAATTAATTAAGGGATGGTGACTAGCAGTGAAAGAATCCAGGATTAAGCGCATTTCGTCCTATTTTGGGACTCGTCAGCCAGCCGGATATACCTGTATTCCCCAGTCAGTGAGTGACTGACGTTCCCACGGAGTCTTGAACCCACTGCCTATAGGTTCAAACGCTAGCTGAAGCTAAACCCCAAGAGAGCCGCCACCTCTTGTGAAATGGGTCATATTAATTATTTAATTGAATTTTAGATTTTCTCGTCGATTGATTAGACTGAAGTGCTCAGCCTCAGGTTGAAATGTCGGGACATCCAGATGACGAGTCCCAAATCGGATGAAATGAACATCCTAGTTGACTCCACTGTTGGTCACCATCGACTAATTAACATTTCTAACTACATGCTCAGACATCGTTGAAGCATCTGCATAAGAAGCCGAAATGTCAGTGTGAGAGTGAGCACTTCGGTCCAATCAATCAATCAATCGACAGAAAAATCTAAAATTGAATTAAAAGTTTCTCATAGAGTTTTGATATTCTGCCTTTGCTGGCTATTAGTATTCTAATATTATTCATGGATTTATAACTGTAGAGTTTGAAGAAGAAACTTCTGAAGCCACAATTTTCAAGAGTTGATTTTTAAGGATTTGATTTTGGTTTTTGAGTGAAAACCGACTATGGAATACTGGATAGAGTTGTTTCCTCCTAGTCTCTTCGGTCTCATCGGCAGCGCGCACCTACCATCAAGGTACTAACCAAGGAGCTTCCGGTTACAAGACTAGTGAGCTCGTATACCATTGATCCACTAACAGACAATTCATTTGCCAGTCCATGAATTTTAACTTCAGTGTCATCGGAGGGAACTCCAATCTTGACTGAACGACTTCTCAATAGAACTCCAGAAAACTCCGTCTTGTAGCAAGTCACTGGCGAGCATTAGATTAATGTTCAGGAGTAGATGAAAGTAATAATGATAACATAAATAAGAAAGAATATAAAGCATCTACATTAGTTTTACCGTATAAAGAGGGGACATCTGAGACCCTACGTAGGATTCTTTATAAAGTAGCAATTAGGGTGGCGTTTAAACTTACAAACTCACTCAGATATGACAAGCTCTGTTGGCTAAAGGAACCTGTAGGTTGACCAAATGAGATAAAATAATATCCTTTAAAAAATACTTTGCAATGACTGTGAGTGAGGTCAATTACATAGGTCGAACTAGTAGATCAGGAGTAGTCAGATTGTCAGAACTTAAGAATTTAGGGAATATTAGAATGATTGATCCCACGAAGATAAGCAATTGAGAAAAACAGCTCAGCAATTACACTTCATGTTTTAACACATAACCACACAATAGGGAGGGTGGGAGAGAGTCAGAATTCTAAGAAGTAATATTGGTAGTTGGAGAGCGAGAGAGGTGGATTACTGAATCCTTGTTCATCGAATAATCTACACGAAACATGTGCAATAGGAATGACTCATTACTCATACTGGAAATATGGAAAATTCTACTCCCAATCATCAAGTAAAGCGATGAAAAATAGTGATGGAATTATATAAACGAAGTGAGAAAGTTGTTTGAGTCGTGTCTTGATATGATTATGAAAGGTAATAAATTGTGCACGAAATGTGGTCATCAGTAAATATTACTGTATAGCACTGTGGGACTTAACACAAGTTCTCTTCATATTCCCTATAGATCAACTCTTGAACAAGGCATTAAGAAGACAAATTTCGCGAGATGATATCATTTCGTAGTTTCTTTACAAACGCTTTACAACTAACATGGTTAACAATGATAAAATAAACTTCATGAAAATCACTCAGTTAAATAAAAACAAAAGTACATACTAATGACCAATCATATTAGGATAGGTCATGCAGTCCAGGGTAGGCGAAGATCGAAGTCTATTGATTTTTGTACACACAGTTTAGGCTGTATGTGATTAATCCAAATTGCTTCCATCACCTTCAATAACCTTGAATTAGAGTTATGTGAAATAATTGTGAAACAGTCATTAATATTTATTTTGTGACCAGACATTAATAAGTGTTTTGCAATGGATGATGCTGGATTTCTATTAAGATTAATCGCGTTAGGATTTTCGATATGATTTACTAGCCATTTTGGAATATGTTCTTTTCGACGACATTGAAACATTCTGTTAGTTCTACCTATATAAGTGTCACCGCAGCTGCAGGTGAACTTGTAGATACAATTTAAAGTAGAGTCCACAGAATTTCGTCCTTTAATCATAGGAACAGGGATCGAAAATGTTCGGCAAGTGAGAAAAGGAGATGCGGCGTAGAATGTGCGTTTGATGGCTGATCGAAGTCTTTGAGTTGTCAACTGCATAATCTGGTCGCCCTTGAATGGTAGATTAATAAAGATGGCTTTCTTTGGTACAGAAGCTGTCTTTTCGAGATGCGGTCTTTCTCTACCGTGACAAGTGATAAAGCTGTCCGGATAACCATTAGCTAATAAAACTGAATGTACATGTCGAAGCTCATCCATCAATGTGTCACTCGTACATATTTTTCGGGCCCTTGAGAACAAACATTTCACTGGAGAACGTTTATACTGGATAGGAACAAAACTGGCAAAGTGAAGATATTGTCCAGTCCATGTTTGTTTACGAAAAATAGAGCGCTGGATCGTTCCATCGTTTCTCCTAATCATAGTAATATCCAGGAAACCGAGTTTGTTATTCGATTCTAGTTCGGAAGTCACTCGAATAGTTGGATGAATATGATTAAATAGAGTAATGAAGTTTTCAATAGATTTACTATTATTACCAATAATAAGAGTATCATCTACATAGCGTTTATACAGCATAAATCCTCCAAGCATACCTTGCATTTGTTTCTCTAATTTCGACATAAATATATCTGCTAACAGGGGCCCCAGAAGGCTCCCCATCGCAACACCATCGATTTGTTTATATGCCTTTTCTTGAAAAATGAATAATAGATTCATATAATGTGGGGTAGAAAACTTTAATAAGACATTTCAAGGTTTAAAAATGGTGTTAGTTAAGTGAATGGATAGAACACAATAGAAATGCATTAAATAGGTGATAATAAGACTGTTCGGTGAATATGGTTAATTCATCATGAAATAACCAATAAGGGAAATGAAAGAGGGTGAGGTGTCATATATGAACAGCACAAATGATAATATACTGAGACTAAGGCTGTTCGGATAAACTTAAATGAGAATAAATAATACTAGTAAAAATAAATAATACGAAAGGGGAGAGAAAAATTAGTGGAAAATACTCTTTTGGTGGGTGCGGGTACGGGGGGGTAGTGGAAGAACTTATAATCTATGAGTTTATTGTGATAGGAACGGTGTCTGAAAGCGTCCATTTTTCTGTTTCAGTCTGCCTGATCGCAACACCTTCATTTACATGTAAAATGTGGTTGCTAAGTAATTTATTCCCAAAGAAATCACACTAAAATCCCAGTGGCTGATGGGTCAACGGACTCATCTTGTAACCTGGTAGCCTCGCGTTCGATCTTTTCTGTAATCAAGAACGCATACTGAAGATTCGTGATATAAGACGAAACAGTAGTTCAGTACTCTCTTCTGGTTTCCACTGGTTCTTTAACTGATTTTGAAATTGTGCGTCGGTGGCACAGTAGTTAGGACTCTCGCCTACCATGCACATGGTCCGAGGTTCGAGCCCACGCCGACGCACACCTGATATCTATGGTCGGCCTGCGAATTTTGGGCTACCGATATCCATTCTGAAAATTCCATACTTGTACCAAAAATACGGTGTGGAATCAAGCTGTAATCAAAAAAAAAAATTTGATGTTTCATTTCATGATAAAATCTAAAATCAATCAAAGCTCCGCAACTAAACCAACCAACACTATTAATTGCAAATCATTCACTTGAGCTACAAATCTTCTCTGTTATTTCGAATCTTCGCATACCAAAACTGTGAAACTTATTGTAATCCTCACTAGTGACTCACTACAGGATGAAGTTCCCTGATGTACTAGCACGAATTTGCCATCAGTAGTATCCACCTACTTGAGAATGAGGACAGATACTCTCCAATGACACTGATCTGTGATGGAGATTTATACTACGAATCAGTAGAAGTTGGAATTCACTAACCGACCACTAGATTCTGTCCCAATGTTTGAAGGATGAGTAAGGCTAGTCTCGCAACCTGAAAGTCTGGGGTTTGATCTTTGAGAGCGTTCTGATGAAGAGTCCGAACGCAAGACGAAACAACCCTCCTGTATTCCCTGGTTTTCTTTCAACGGTTGTCTAATTGGAACTGATTAGTGAGTAAACTTGAAGTCAATCTATCAATCATATCCCTGTAAAGCCACATATAAAAAATCTTACTGTCAACTGAGAATCTTGAAAAAGATTCCTCCTTTATTATTGAATATCAGCAGTCAGCTCAAATTGAATTTTGAGATATTTAAATGTTTTGCTGAGATATGCTACAATTAATTCACCAACTGGGATTTTAAATCACGTCCGTCTGAATATTGAATTGTGCTGATTACCATATATCAAATATGAATGACCCAATAGATCCAATTAAGAAAAATAAGATAATTTATCAAATCAAAACAAGTGATTTAGCGAAGAAACTCTTTCCAGCGAATTCATTGTCAAGCTGTACACTCTTATATATATATAAATATATATATACATATGGGTTTCAAGAAATTATATCCGGGGAGGGAATCGAATCATAGGTGTGAATATAAGAAATAATAATAGTAGTATGAAATGCAATTAAAATATTTGTGATTATAATCATAATTAAATGTCAAGTGGCGAAACAATTAATGTCATATATAGAATAATTTTCAACTATTGATTTCGTAGGGATTTTGTTTGATTGGATGGAGGATTTCATCATGAGCTGACATCAGTCAGAGAACTACTGAAAACCGACGGGGAGTACTGGACAACCGTTTCATCCTAGTTTGGGGCTCTTCAGCAGTACGCACTCACACCAGGGGGTTCGAACTCAGGACCTTTTGGTTACAAGGCCAAAGAGCTCGTAGACCATTAAGCAGACACTGGGACCTGATCCAATGGCCAGCCCATAAATTCTAACTTCAAATTCATGACATGGGGCAACCATTTCGCCTTGTAATCAGAAGGTCCTCGGTTTGAACCCCAGTGGGTGCGTCCTGACGAAGAGTCCCAAACTAGGATGAAACAGCTGTCCAGTACTCCCAGGTCTTTGAGTGTTTCTCTAACTGATGTCAGCTCATGATGAATTCCTCCACCCAATATATAGGATAATTCATAGGATGTATAGAACTTGGAAGGGATGTGCGATTAAAGGATTAGTAAGTAAATCGAATAAAATAAAAACGTTACATAATATTGTGTGAAATTTGTTAACATAGAATTTTAACTTTACAAAACATAATTGATTTAAAATGACAAGTGGAACAAGGGAAATAGTACAGGGGACACTTCAAAGTGAGAATAGTAACAGTAACAATTGACGTAATAAAGAAAGAGGATACAAATTGAATAGACAAAATAAAAAAAAATGGTGGATCCAAAATATGGTTGGGGATTACCATACTTTAGTATAGTAGAGGGATTAAGACCATGAAAGTTGGAGGGGCTGAACGAACTTTTTCTGTACATAGAGGTCTGGCTATTCCGTTTCGATAGTCAAAGCTTCAGCAATACAGATGAGTCGGGAACTTAGTGATTTCAGTAAATTACTGTTTGCCTTGTAGATGACTTTAAATGCGGTGGCGCTTCTTAATGCTCCACTTGCACCTCTTCGTAAATATGGAGGATAGTGTTCTTACACCCACTTGGACAAAACTCGTGTAGAACGACCGATATATACTTAGCTCCACACGAGTAGGTGAATTGATAAACGCAAACACAGTTGGTCAACTATGATTACAATCACAAATATTTTAATTGCATTTCATACCATTATTATTTCATGTTTTCATACCTGTGATTCAATTCCATCACCGGATATAACTTCTTAAAAACATCATATATATATATATATATATATATATATATATATATATATATATATATATATATATATATATACGATTGTACAGCTTGATAATAAATTCGTTGAAAAGAGGAGTCTCTTCCCTGAATCACTTCTTTTAATTTTCTTAATGTTACAATGGGAATTTTCCATAAATTTACCAAATACCATGTAATGATCGTGGGATCAATTACACAGGTCAAACTAGTGGTATATCGGAGTCAATCACACTAGTGGTGCATAAAAATTTAGCTACACCTAGATTGATTAACCCAGGTAAGTCAAATAACTTAGAAAAAGCTCGAACATTTGCATGTAATCATCATAAAATAGGGTAGGATACCGTGGTAGTAGTAGAAAGTAATATAGTTAGGTGAAGAGACAGAGAGAGAGGTTGATCACTGAATCTTTGTTTATCGATTCAACACCACACACACACGTAATCAGAATGACGCAACGCAACAACAAGGAGAAGATGCTGAAGAGAGATAGAAAAATATGTAAGACAAACTGTCGAGCCGTATGCCTAAATTCATATGATTATGAGCAATAATTAGTGCTCAAGATGTAATCCAGTTAATCATACTGCATCATCACTGTGTGATATTTGAAATACACGCATGTAATACTGCTGGCTGACCAAGCACGTGGTTTGGGCTTCGAGTCCCGGTCGGCGCATACCCTTACCTCCTTTAGCCAGTTATAATCCCGAACAAGGAGGGGAGGTTGGGTGTGAAGCTAGCAACCCCACTTAGTAAAAAGAAAAAACACCATTTCTACCAAAACGTCAAAGACCAGGCTTCAAGATCTATGTTTTTCCTGGGAATGTAAAGGAATAAAAGCAAGATATGGCTGATCTGAGACACAAACATTCCTGCAGCTGAATTTCATTAAAATGAAACCAGAAAGACCAAATTTACCGTATAAAGTAATAATAATATCCTTCTACTTCACAGGGTCTCATCATCTGCAAACCACCACCTGAAATGACACTGGTCATACAGAAAAAGGAAAGAACTTTTAAAATAGTAAAGGAGGAATTGGGAAAGGGGGGGTGGGGAGAGAAGAAGACAGAAAAATCGAATAAACATTGCTAGATTATAACTTCAAATAATTACACAAGAAGGTTATAGTTCATAAAATTAAAAAAAACTTCCTCACTAATGTGGATAACTAATCAATTTAATCAAAAATGTATAAGTTTGGTTTGAGACAATGTTTGATTACAATTGCTTTAGCAAATCGTAGCAAATTTGCTGTCCATTGTATATTTAATATTTCTGGAGGATTTGAAAATCTCGACAAAATGACCCGTATCCACAAGGTGTCTGGTAAGTGCACTTTATAAGTATAGATTGATATTAGACAGTTGGAGGCAATCGGCGGGAAGCCTTGACCCGACCTTGGTTTCGTGCTAGTTGGCACTCATCAGCAAGGCATATCCCTTCCGAGATTCGAACCCGCGTTGCCCAGTGCTACCTGTAGTCAAAGACTTTACAAGTGAGCTATTCGGGCTCGCGATTCACCTCTTGTAGGACTGTAGTGGATAATTTGATTGGACATTAGTAACTAGTGTGATGTGTCTAGTCCTTTCTTTCTCTGACTGCAGCAGTGGGTAACGTGGGTACGAATCTCAGTAGGGACATGAGTTCCTTCAAGTTTGCAGATACGCCTTGCTGACTGACTGGTGAGTGCCAACTAGCACGAAACCTAGGTCTAGTCAAGGCTTCCTGTGGCCGATTGTCTCCAACTATCTAATATCATCAAATCAATGTGCACCGTGATGGCAAGCTGTCTAGAGTGGTGGCCATATTGCAAACCTGACTGGCAGAATTCAGTCTGCACCAAGGAAAGGACTAGACACGTCACACTAGTTACTAGTTTCCAATGAAAACAGATTGATATCGTTGTATACTGAGATTTTGGTTGCCTGGACTTCTAGAGAGAATTAGTGACCAGTGGGACCCATTCAGTCAGGAGTGAGGATGAAGTTCCCGCAGATGACATTGTTTGGTGCCAGTCACACTGAATATCAAGAATTGGTATTACTATTATTATTATTATTATTATTAACATAGAGGGACATCAACAACACATCTCCACTTTATTCTATTTTCTGCTGTCCTTTTCAACTGGCTAACCACACGATTGCCTATAATCTCTCACCTCTTTCTCACACGATCTCCTCCACGTACACCTAGGATGATCCACTCGTCACTTCTCATTTGCATTCTACTCCAGGGTCTGGCACACGATGTCATCCGATGATTTGCTCAATGTACACCCGATCCATCTTCATTTTCTCCTACATGTTTGTTGAGCAATCGGCTCTCGCCTGTTGATTTCTTCCCAGCCAGAGTTTCTTGTAGTTAATTCAAATTTGTATTTTTAATAATTATTTTTTTGTGCGTTGAATTTCCTCTAACAGTTTGATTTCTTTTGTAAGGCAACTCTCCCTCTTAACCTGGGCTTGGGACCGGCTAAAAAACTGGGCGAGGTTAACTATCCCATAGTCAAACTTAGTCAACTAATTTCATACTACAACAAGCTACTCCACAGTGAGTTGAGTCAATTTTTTTTAATTTATTAATCAAATACAATATTTATGAGAAAATAAAAATCCATAAATAAAGATTTTAAAGGAAGAAACTAACCCCCCCCCACACACACACACGCACAAACACACCTCTACTTCCTCACTACACTCCCGTTAATCCCAGCCCACTCACTTACGCCTTTTAAAAATGATTTTTAACTTAACTGTATGTAAACCTTTCTACCCACTCAATTCTTTTTGCTTTTTCCTTTGCCCCTTTATTATAGGGTGTGGTTGGGCATTCATTTTATTAACTGACTACTAGTCTATATAAAGTGAACGGCGGTGACTCACGCACACACACACACACACATACACATATTGATTAATTATTTTACAGTAGTAATATAGTAGTTTAAAGCAGTCAATCAACATCACAACCATCCCACCCCCACCACCACCACAACTCATTCTTCACTTATAAACTTAACAATGCAGGTGTCTTCTACGTTTTGTTCACTTAACTTATAGTAATGAGACAATAATAATAAAAATATGTCTGCATATAAGGGATAAGTGACATTTAAGACCAAAAAGTATTGATTTTTAATAAATATCATATACATACGGTTATGTGACTCCCCTCCCCCAAACACGCAAACACACACATATACTGCCCTACTGGAATTAGTTTTCGTCTATGAATATGAAAAATCAAGTAGTCATCCCACATGTATAGACAGCTGTTCAAATAAATCCTACAAGAAAGACTGTGAGTGTCCTAGAATACGGACAGGTTTCCTATTACCTATTTCGTCTGAGGAATACCTAAACTTTCTTGACTGTTTGCATGGAGGATTTCATCATAAGCTGACATCAGTTAGAGAACCATTGGAAAATCTGTAGGAAGAACTAGACTAGAATTGTTTCGTCCTAGTTTGTGACTCTTCTTCAGTAGGAACCCACCACCAGGGTTCGAACCCAAGAGCTCGTAAGTCATTGAGACACTGACACCCGATGCAATGGCCAATTCATGAATTCTAACTTCTGTCAATTCAGGACATAGCGTGACCATTTCGCAACATCTTCTTCGATGAGTTGCCGCCTCATCTTCAACCTGCTCTGTACCCTACTTACTGGTCACGGCTTGATTGTCTTGTTACAAAAAAGATAAACTGACGAGAAACTAAAGTTCACAATATACAGAAAACCGATATATTGCAACAAGTAATTGAATTTCCAGTCGGATCATCCAATATAGGAATGTAACTTTCAGTAGGTTTAAATCTCGTTAAGAGATAATGATGATGATTTGGAGAACGAGATATCCGATGTAAAACAGATTTTGATTGGAAATGGTCATCCAACGGAAAAGCTACTAGATAATATTATCAATGAATTGAAGCATAAGGGAAAACAGAAAATTGGACGATAGCCATTCCATATTGAAAGGAGACATCTGAACAACTTCAAAGACTATTTGCTTCATATAATATAAAGTGAAGTCTATTTCAAACCCTCTAATTCTTTAGAGAATGCTTTGGTAAATGTCAAAGATATGGTTCCCAAAATGTTACAAAGTAATTGTGCTATAGGATAAAGTGTTTAGAATGTGAAGCTTGCTATACATAGGTGGGAGAGCAGTAGACAGGTGAAGATCAGAGTGAATGAACATAGACTATGCACGAAACATCCATCTAGAAATGAAGTGGAATTAAAAAGTTTAGAAAAAAAGATTGGCTATAGGAATACGTGTGATAGATAGACAGTGGATATAAGATTGATTTCGACAGTATCGAAATTCTTGGAAGAGGATTTCATTCACATAGAGAAAGATTAACTTTCTGAAGCCTTGCATATTTTAACCACATCGAATGCAGTGAATAGGAAAGAAGGGATAAACTTATCACCTATATGGCAAACTCTCATGAAGCAAAACATATGAAAAACAACAAAATCCTCTATGAACCTCCGTGACACACACACACTCAGCAGACAAACATACACAATAACAATTTGACATTAGTCATTACAAATATATGATTGGTAACTGCTGGTATATTTCTGTTAGTAAAAAGGTCCATGGACAAATGACCTTCAAATAAACTGACTACAGTTAAAGTAAAAAAATTTTTGTTTATATATTTTGATGATTAATAAAAATCCGAATACATCTGCTGAAGAAGCTGTGGCTTACACAACGAAACATTCAGAAAAAATCTTGTTTTGATTTTTACTTAAACACGCTGGGATTAATTTAAATAATTTATGATTATTCCTATAAGTATGAAACTTGGGCACTGTGGCAGAGCATAACCCCATTATGGGTAAGATTTTATTTTGATAAATCATACAGTGTTGTACAGTTATATTAACTGATGACGTTTCGAGCACAAACTATTACTCATAATCATATCGAGTTGATTCCTGCTTAAGTATTTGAACAGTTTGGGTGTGTAGGACTTATATGCTCTATTACAGGGTAATTCGTCACATATGAACCAATCAATGGTGTAAGGGATATCCCCGTAGAAAGACTCATATTTCTCCCTACCCATTGATTTCTGTCAACAACAGTTTAAACATGGATTAATCTCAGTAAAGAAAGCAATGAAAACCAGAACGGGAGTAATGAACGCACCTACGTTTAGGTCACAAGGAAAGCTTGTGGACAATTTGGCCACTCGGATCCGACCCATTTAACTTCTACCAATTCGGGATTTTGGCGTGATTGGTACCAGCCATTGTAATTGGCCAGTATTCGTTGGTGGACCACCTGTTGGTGGACCCCAATGGTCATGATTTCTGTTACAACAAGCTGACAGAACAATAGTGAGCATCAGATTGATTTTCAAGAGTTAGGTTGTAGGGATTTGATTTATTTCGAGTTTGATAAAGAATTGGTGCATTGGGTTGGGTCTGAGTGACTGGATGGTATACTAGCTTGACCTTTAGACGGTAGGTATTGGGCTCGAAAACTTGCAGGTGCGTACTGCTTATAAGTCTCAAACTCAGATGAAACAGCTGTCCAGTACTTTCTGCTGACTTTCTAATGTTTCTTTAATGGATGGCGAATCGTAATTAAACTCAGAAATTCTTGTACGCACTCACTGCCGGGGTTTGAACCCAGGACCCTCCGGTTACAAGGTAAACTCGTAGACCAATAGGCCACTGGGACCTAATCCAATGACCAACCTATGAATTCTCATTTCTACCATGCTCACTAGCGACTGGCTCTATACAGGAATGGAGTTACCTGGAATTTTAGTGGGAAACCGTAACCAGTAGGATACAGCACGTTGAAGATAAGGCAGTAACTCATCAAAGAAGAAATTGCCAAGTGGTCGGGTTATGTCATGAATTGACAAAAGTTAGAATTCATGGGCTTGTCACGAGATCGGATCCCAGTGGCTTAATGTTCTAAGAGCTAGCTCGCTGGTATTGTAACCAAGAGGTCCTGGGTTGGAACCCCGGTGGATACGTACTGCTGAAGGGTCCCGAACAAGGACGAAATAACTGTCCAGCACTCCCAACAGGTTTTCCAGTGGTTCTGTTAGTGATATCAGCTCATGATGAAATCCTCCAACCAATCAAACAAAACTTCTACATAACCAATACTTGAAGATATCCGTTTTACAAGAAGATTTCTTTCGAAAAGGGTAATTCTTCTTCCAGAGCATCAGAACTGCAGATACGTCAGATACAAGCAGCAAGAGGTTTCGTTTACGACTAATTAATTTCTAATTATAGAAACATGACAATTGGCTGTTCCATGTGGGTTTCCTATCGATGGACCTTCTTACAGCCCTACAGGCTATTCTTGTAAGTTCAGCATCAAGAAAAGGAATTTTAGATTAATTTTCTATTTCAAGAGTAAATTTTGCTCCTGGAAGGCTATTGCTGACTATCTGCAAAAGTTAATTAAAATCATGACTGTCATCACAGATAATGAAGATGTCATACCAGTTTCCCCCGTGTTGTAATTGCAAGCTACCTAATTTAGAAGCATATTGATAGAAGTGAACAAGTGCATGGATAGCCATGAAAGAACCAATCACGGCTTTGGTGCGTCGGTGGCACAGTGGCTAGAGCACTCGCCAACCATGCACATAGGTCCGAGGTTTGATATCATGCCAACGCACACCTGATATCTATGGTCGGCCTGAAAAATTTAGGCTACCGATATCCATGCTGAAAATTGCATACTTGTTTCAAAATACGGTATGGAATCAAGCTGTAATCAAAAATAAAAAATAAATACATTTTCAGTGGATAAATCCAGTTTATTATGAATAAGTAAATGACAATTCGGTGTGTAGGAGAAACTTTTCAACCGGAAACATGCCTTCAACTTAAGCTTAATCAGTAATTCCTAACCCTAACCTTAACTCAAGATGAACTTACCCTCATGCTAATCTCATCTAAGGTTATAATCCTTACTTGACCTTAATCAAATCCTTCACTTGACTGCAGGCCATGACAACAGCTCTGCATTTGAATATCAACACTCCCAGTTGAAACTTGAAATTATTCATGCAAGTTTCACATGAATCAATACCATTATACCTGATAATCAGCCTACTTTGCCCTACAGGTCGTTGAAGCTTTCATTAGCTTGACACACTAGTCAGTTTTAAATATCCTCAAGGTTTTACTTCTTTATGCGTGATCTGATGTTTAAAACATTTATCTACATAATGAAATGAACGAGAGTTATGAAACCTAGTTGCTTGATAGGTCATCAACATCAGTATATGGCTCCATGTTCATCCACAAGCTTTTGTTTCCTCTTTATATGGTCTATTCTATGTCATCCTCAGAGCCGAGCTTAACTTGTGCTTCGCTGCCTATTCAATTTCAGTTTGAGAGGCTAGTGTGTGTGATGTCATTCACATAGCCTCCTCGATTTGTATACAGTTCACCTCGATTTCCTCATGAATATTTGTCGTTGCTTATACGGCGTCCTCGTTAATTCTTATTTCTGGTCGGGGATATATGGTTTCCTGTATCATCTAATGAAGACATGTGATGGTAAAAGTTTGCTGTAGTCTTTTGGAAACGGAAGGGGCGAAGATATCAAAGTCAGAATCAGAAAGGCAAGATACGTTTTCGTCAATCTGAAACCATTTTCAGATTCTTCCTTACTCAACATATGGAATAAGACTTTCAATTTCAACACCAATGTGAAGTCGATACTTCTCTATGGGTTAGAAACTTGCACAGCATGTCACGAAAAGGATTTCCAACAGCCTGTTGCAGACTTTCATCAACAGCTACCCACTTCACTGGCTGACTCTATACTGAAGATCAAACGGCCGGGCCAGAAAGAATTAGCAACAAGAAACTCTGTTTGGGAACAAACCAACCAAGAGCCGATAGCTTAACAAATAAGATGAAGGTGGAGGTGGATTGGGAATACATTGAGGAGGCCGCCGAATGACGTCACACGCCAGGCCCTCGAGTGGAATCCCAATGGCAAGCAACAAGTGGGTCGTCAGTGCGATGGTGACATGGAGGAGATCATGTGAGGAAGAGGTGAGTGAGTATAGGCAAGTTGAAGAGGATGGCAGAGAATTGAATAAAGTGGAGATGTGCTGTTAAAGTTTTATGTTTCACTTGGAACGCAAGGGAATAATAATTATAGTGATAATAATAGTCCTTTGGAAATACGCCAAGTCTCTAAACCATACTGAAGCACTGACTTAACATTCGTGATAAATCTATCAGATCTTATTCCTTGTGCTGAATGCTGTGGAACTTCACGACGATTTGAAATTGATGAATGCCTCTCCTAATTTAATGATCTTGGCTGTACTGATTGCTGACTCGTTAGGAAAGTTGAGGAGGTGAATTCCTTTACGTCTCTCTCGCTGATGTTTACGACTGGTGTTTATTCTTCCTGTTGATTAGATGAGTATCGTCATCATTTATGTCTTCTCCATTTCCCCTTGAAGATCTGTCTTCGCTGATTGTCTTTTCTGTCGACTTGGTGGTTTCCGCCTTTCAATCTTGGATTTTCTACAGTATGAGACATACATCATCATCCTAGAAGTTGAGATCTTCTAGAGCCTTTTACTCAGCCGATAATTCTCGCAATGTCCGATCTGTTGCAAGATCCAGTACATTACAATCAGCAGTGTCATCGGTGATATTAGACAACCTTGTTATTATTTATTATTGTATTATTATTCCCTTGCGTTCTGAGTGAAACATAGAGGTGGTTTCAACAACACAACTCCCATTTTGTTCTGTTTTCTTCCGTTCTCTTCAGCTGGGTCCACGATTGCCCAAACTCTTTCATCTCTTCCTCACACAATCTCTTATATGTCACCCTCTAAGTGACAACCCACTGGGATTCCACTCGAGGACCTGGCGTAAGATGTCACTCGATGGCCTTCTTAATGTACGCCCAATCCATCTCCACTTTCTTCAACATATTTGTTGGGCGAATGGCTCTTGTTTGCTTTGTTACCAGCCAGAGTTTCTTGTTGCTTATTCTCCTTGGACATTTTATCTTCACTATGGAGCCAGCGAAGTGATCAGCTGTTGATAAAAGTCTGCAATAGGCTGTTGAAAATCCCTTTGGTGACATGCAATACAAGTTTCTGACTCGTATAGCAGAACCAACTTCACATTGGTGTTTAAAAATCCAAATCTTGTTACTTATGTTGAGTGAAGAAGATTTCCAAACTGGTTTCAAGTTGATGAAGGTGTATCTTGCCTTTCCAATTGCGACTTTGACATTTTCGTCCGTTCCGCCTGTAGTTGAAACGGTGCTTCTCAGATAAGTGAAGGAGGCAACCTCTGTTTAGTGTCTCCCACTGATGGTGATTGATGCTGGTTGTTGTTGCTGTTGGTGGGTGGTTATCTTCATCACATTCGTCTTCCCCATGTTCACACGGAGTCCTGTCTTCACTGCCTGTCTCTTCAGCCAGTTTGTTGATTTTCGCCTGCAAATCTTCGAGTTTGTGTGACGTTAGACATATATCACCTATGAAGTCCAGATCTTCTAGTGTCTTCTTATCGGTCGTCCAGCGTATTCCTGACTCCTCGCCCCCCGCTGAAACTTTGACCCACAATCCAATCCACTACAATTAAGAATATCATCGATGATAATAGGCAGCCTTGTTTTATTCCTGTATGCACTTCGAACGCCTCGCCGACTTTTCCGTTGTGGATCACCTGACACATGGCAGGAATTGTCATGTAGCTGTTGAATGAAGTCGACAATGACTTGAGGTACGCTGTAGTGTTGAAGCAGTTTCCAAATTACTTCCTGATTAACGCTGTCTATTGAAGGTTGAGGTAAGATCTGACTGTCATTCTATGCCTTGTTCGATGATGATGATGATGATGCGTGGAGTTTCAATTCGATCAGCACACGATTTGTCTTTTCCTAAATCTAGCTTGTTCCGGTTTAGCTGGCGGAATTCTACATCCAGTACATCCTTAGTTTTACATTGTAAAACGGTCTTGTGATAGTTCCTACGCCATTTTCATTGGTCCCTCAGGCTAGTTCATATCGATTTTTTTCGTGATATCGTGATAAAATTGACCTTAAAGTGAGTGAATCTATTAGTATTAAACATTACGCTTTTATAAAAATAAACATCTTCTTACAAAACAGACAAACAACCCCAAACAAACAACCGAACACAACAAACTAATTTGTATCCTGGATTAGAAATCATTATGCTCCAAACCTAATTCAATTAGCCTTTCAAAAATTCAATTAATTTGTATATACTCAGATTTATGTCCAGAAATTTATTATGCTACAAATAAATAAATAAGTAACTGTGTGATGAAAGTAGACAGTTGTCAACAACAACGACAACAACAACAAAAAGAGAGAAGTTTCACTAGAAAAATAAACAAAATTATTCATGGCAAAGGTGTAGATAAGAGAATATTTCTATTTCTAGAGATCTATAAAAAAAACATGCATTTAGGTCAGTTTTAATCAGATTAGAGCAAGAATGAAATAGCCAGTATGCAAGCAAGCAAACAAACAGATAATCAGTTGAAAACATTTCATCCTGAACGCACATCAGTTACAGAATCGTTGGAAAACCAGCTGCGAGTACTGGACAGCTGTTTCACCCTAATTCAGGACTCTCCATCATCACTTAAAGAATCACTGAAAACCTTGGAGTACTGGTTGTCTGTGTTCTCCTGTTTTACAACTCTTCAGTGGAACGCAGTCACCATCCCAATTGAGAATTGAACCCAGGAAATGCCGGTCATCATTAACCCACCGGCACTCCATCCAATGATCGACGAATTCCAATTTCTAACAAACGGTATAAAAGCTTATCTTGTAACCGGAATGTCCAGAGTTCGAGCCCTACTAGGTGCATACATCTGAAGAGTCACAAACTAGGACGAAACCGTCATCCAATTTATTTGTCTTATTACTCGTATTAAATTAAACCAACATACGAATATATATATATATATATATATACATAAAACACGACGATGTTGAAGAAAAGTTTGGTAGTTATTAATAAGCAAGACTTTAGAAAAGCTGTTATTTTTACTGAAGTCTCAGCAATCAGATTAAAGAAGCCGGATCTATGTAGCATTCAATATTTTTCTATATTGTTATTATTTTATCTGAAAAACCGTTAGTTTTCGTAAGATATGTGCAAATCGGAAGTCCTAACTGAGTACTAACCTTGAAGAGGAGTGTTCAAACTATCTTGTGATTAGAACAGACATTTTAAAATCATGTTATATCTTTTATATCATGAAAAATACCCATTTATTCATAAGTAAAAACAGTTTTTTTTGTTCAGCGAAGAAATTTCTTTTCAACGAATTCATTTTCAAGCTGTACAGTCGTATTTCTATTACAGAAAAAGGTTATTAAGTGGCACTAAATAACTGCTCAGTCAATATACATATACATATGTGATAAGAATAACAATAATTAAATGTTATAAGGGGTAGAGTTGAAGTGGATAAATTATAGAATTATTAAAGATTGTTTTATAAGTGGATTGATGTCAAAACTGTTTTAAAGTGTTGGCTAAAAATTAAAAAAAATTAGGAGTACGATACCGATAAGAATGAAGATGTGAAGTGGATTGGAATGAATTCAAGTGGTAAAATAAAATAAAATAAAAACTAGAAAGAACATTACTATGACCAAGGTAAAGAAAGGGGTTTGACAAAACGTTTTTGAACACATAATTTAGGTTTCTGGTCATGTATAGCTAAAGCTTCGGTTAGCTATGCATAAGTGAAGAAAACGTAAACTTTTGGATCGATTCGATTTTGCCATGTAGATAACTTTGAAAGATGAATCACGTGGGGTTAAATGACCCGACTCTAACAGGTGATCACAAATAGATGATTTCGCAGTTCTGCGTTCGCCTCTCATTAACCAAACCGGATAGTGTTCAGCTACACATTTTCGCAGATTACGCTTACAGCGTCCAATATAATCAGTTCCACAAGAGCAGGTAAATGAGTAAATGTACATAGATGGGGACAAAAGCGGTAATCTATCCTTGACGCATTCTCTAATCATATTTCGGCTGGTAAAAACTAGATGCAAGTCAGCCGCAGGAAAAGTACGTTTAATACATTTAGATAAACGATTTTTAATCGATTCCGAAATGGCGTCACCTTTGAATGCTAGACTCATAAACAATTTTTTCTTTGGCACTGTGGTTTGTCTAGGGGCGGATTCTTTCTTGATGTTACGTTCAATGAACCTTGTAAGATAACCATTGTTAAGGAGATGTGATCGAAGGTTATCTAGTTCCTTATCGATTGTCTCTGCCGAGCAGATTTTACGAATTCCGGAGCATAAGGAATGAATAAGATTTCTCTTTCTCCTTAAAGGTACCCAATTGTTGAAGTTAGCGTACTGCCCAGTGAATGTTGACTTTCGGTAAATCGACCTTAACAGCGTTCCAATCTCTCTTCTGTCTAGATTAACATCAAGGAAATGAAACGAAGAGTTCAACTCTTCTTCGATCGTGAAAAGCAAAGATGGGTGAGAACCGTTAAATATACCAAGAAGTTCGACAGTTGAAGAGTTTTCATCACATACAATGAAGGTATCATCAATGTATCTTTTATACATAAACAAACTATCGATGGTTTCCTCTAATGGGCCATTCTCTAAGCTTACCATGAAGACGTCCGCTAAGAGCGGTCTTAGAGGAGACCCCATGGCGACTCCATCCCTTTGATTGTAGATGACATCATTAAATCTAAATTGCACATTCAGTGTGCACCTCAATAATAGTTGTTTAAGATATTCAGTTGGTAAGCCAATGTTCATGCTACTTAAATCAATATACTCGCATAGATAGCAGATAGTGTCTACTAGTGGTACATTGGTGAACAATGAACAAACATCTAACGAAATCATACGCTTACCGGTCACATTAATTTCATCAACACAACCGACGAAGTCAAAAGTGTCGGAAAGACCATGTTTACATAGATTCAATCTAACCGGTTCCAGAATTTCTGCAAGCCATTTAGCGGTAGAGTGATACGGTGAATTCAGCATATCCAATACAGGTTGCAGAGGGACATCATTTTTGTGCACCTTTGGAAGACCATATAAACGAAGGATAGTTGAACCAGCTGGTTTAAGCTGTTCATACATATATGGAGTAATGGTGCATTCTTGCTTCAATTTCGTCAAAGTTTTAGATAATTCCTTCTCTATATTCTCTGTCTTGTCTTTTTGATCAGGTGATTTTAGAAATTTGTCTTCATCACTCAGGTTGGTACACAGTTTACTGACACAGTCATCACGATAAAGAATAACAACACCTGATCCTTTGTCTGAACGAATCAGTATTATGTTTTTGTTGTTAAGCTATTCGTTAAGTTGTCTTTTGTGTTCTTTTGATAACATTTATCGTTGTCTGCCTTGCGTTCTTTGGTATTGGTAATAACAATGAAGTAATGAAGATTTGCATTGTTCAACGTCTACGCTAGACATTGGACTCAAGTCATGTGTTTGATTCATGAGATTTTCAAACTGAACTTTTGTGTCTAATTCGTTGACTCTTTTATACATATATATATTAAATTTATTTGTAATTTTTGCGAAACTTCTTTATATTTCTCCATTATTGATAAGACTAGGAGCCTATTCCTCAACTAATATGCAGGAGAAAATGGGGATGGGTGAATCAGACCATTGCTCGAGTGGAATCTGATGACTAGTCTTTCTTTGCTTCTAGGGTGACATGGAGGAGATCGTGCGAAGAGGAGGAGGAGGAAGGGAGATGAGAGATTAAGGGCGATTGTGAAGCTAGTCAGCTGAAGAGGATAGCAAAAAACAGAACAAAGTGGAGATGTATTGTTGAAGCCACCCCCCTATGTTCCACTCGGAACTCAAGGGAATAATTAATATTAAAGATCCTCAACTATAGGGTAACAGGTATTTGTTCAGAAGATGCGACTGAAGATAGCACATTAATTAAAAACACCCGTCCTGAAAAGTTCATTACTAAAAACATGACCAAGAGAGTAGAAAAAGATTCTTCTGTATCTTTTAACAAGAATCCTCTACACGTACGACGACAATTCTAATGTAATATACCAAGTAAAATAATAACCAACAAGTCGGAAAACTGATTCAAAGATCGTTCAGTACCAAAAAGCTGTAGATTATATTTTCCACACAACTGGTTTTGATTCCTTAAATGAAAAACGAAGTACCCAGGCTAGCCATATCTAATTCTACCTATCAATTCAACCACCTCTATGGAGATAGCCATGTTAGCCTTTGCTCTAGGAACTTAATATTTCGTATTAGGGAATATCAACCAGTGTGGCTAAATAAAAGGCTCGTTAAAACCATCAATAGTTCTGTATTACGTCAATTCGTCCAAAAACACGTCACTAGACTAACACTGAAGGGTCGATCTCTGTTGTCTATCGAGTATTGAACAAATTACCAAAGGCCTCTAGATATCAAACTCTCTAAACAACAGAGATCAGTACAAGTAGCCTAAAACAACTGGATATCTGAGTGCAAAAGAAACACATTCAACCACTATGTAGACCCTAGCCTACTGTGGAACATGTAAATTCATAAATTCTGTGTTAATTCCCTTCATTTATCTGCTAATCAGGCTATAGATTAGCCTTTTCGATGAAACAAGCAAATATGCACACCGCAGACAACAATGATACGTTGATTGATGTTTAAATCCAATTCACATATATCACGTTTGAAAATGATGTAGGGGGGTGAACTCAGCTCATTTCAACTGTTCTCAAGTGAAAGTTGAAAAAACATAACTTTGCTACATAAAAGCCATACAGCAGTTCCAGTTACTATGCTTCATCGAAAAAAGCGCACACTAAGTGTGTCTGTGTGGGGGAGGGAGAGAAATACAATGCAAATAAAATAAACGATGTAAATATGAGGGTGAAAGAGTAATTACAAATAAGGAAATTAATTAACACAGAAGATCACACGGAGTGAATGAATCAAAGCAGTTGAGAACAATTTTGAGTCATGCATGTCACCAACATTCTTGCTGCCTCCACCATCAATTAACTTCTCAAGGACCCCTTAACCAGACAGTCGACACTACCTCATGTCAACACAGATGACAGATTTCGATGGACAAAAGAAATCGAAACAAATCGATAGTCTTTCTAACCTTCCACCTCCAACACCACCCCAGTAACTGGTCTAATACATTTACCTATGAGTTAGGCATATAACAGCGGGGAGATTGAGCTGGCTTCAAGTGTATGATAAACCATATGCATTATGTAGGTTAACAAAAAAACGATCACACTACAATCGACATTCAGCAATTATTATTATTATTTGTAGTCAATTTTATTCATAATGACGACTCCACAATCTTTATCAGGTTTCCTAATAATTATATTAGAATTTTCCCGTACCTATTTCAAGGCTTTGAGATGCTGGGTATTTGAAATACTTTTCTCCTTAGGGTTGTTGTTTAAAAACTGTGGGGCTATATCCACCATCTTGGCCTTAAACCAACCCCGATCTTCATCGGATGTTGCTGCAAGAACTTTGAGCCGATCATATAAGTTTTCAAACTCAGCATGGATGGCTAAATCCGTAAATTGCGTGCGAGGAACACAAAATTTGGCTCCGAGGGATAAAGGTTCTTTCTAATGAGTAGATAGAGTAATATCAGAAAGATTTGTTACATACTTATCAGGATTCACCAGAAAACTGGATCTACGCGGTTTCAATTATCAGTTGAACTCTTCAACTTATTTTGTGTATTTGTCTTTGTTTTCTGAGTAACGTCTTTACAAAACTGAAGTAATTTCATGTGGCATATTATTGATAATTCAGATAAAATAAGTGACGCATCGGTATGAAGAACAAGTAGTCCTTGTAACGGTTGTCTAACACTTTCGATATGTGACTTTGTAAGACGAACAAGATTAGAGATATTTGGTTGTAATTTACTGAATTTCAAAGTTTTATAAAATTGCCTCGGGAAGGAATGATTTTTAATACATAATTCACAAGATTCCAGCGTGTTACGTTCGACGATAATTTTACACCTAAGGTTAGTCAACAAGTAATTTCATTTAACCTTCTGTGATAGTGTGTGGAGGAAGCCTTCTCTTTAAAAATTTAAAACAATTAGTATTTCCTTCATGAATTTAGATAAAGCAATAAGAAGACGTAATTTGTCTGATGGATATAGCTCACCAGTTTTGAAACGACAACCCAAAGGAATAAAAGTATTTCAAATTTTCAGCATTTCAAAGCCTTGAAAGAGCTACAGGAAAATTCTAATATAATTATTAGGAAACCTGATAAAGATTGTGGAGTCGTCGTTATGAATAACAGTTGCTACAAATGTAAAATGATGTTTATTCTTGATTATTGCTATTATTGTAATTTCCTTTGTTTCTGAGTGGAACATAGGTTTTCAGAAACATGCCCCTCACGTTATCCTGTTATGTACAGTCATTTCAGGCAGCTTCGCCATAGTCCATAACCTTCCATGTCCTCCATAACACCCTCGGATCAACACCACCTCTGACTATATCTATCAATTCATCTGCTTCTATGGAGCTAGTTATGTTAGCCATTTTGCTCTAAGAACTTATTTTTTGTGCTTATGAACGCTTATCAGTCTCCCGTATTAGGGTGATTTCAAAACTGCCAACTGTTCTTCCTTCGTTTACCTCATCCAGACAGGCCACAAAGTTGAAGTGAACAGTCTTTCTCTATTATCTATAGGATTTCGAATAAATTACGTATATGTAATTATTTTGCATAAATATTTACATTAAAATTGTCAAACAAAATAAGAATTAGTGAAGGTTAATGCTTGCGTCATCGAAATGTTTCAAAATCTGATGAGTAATCAAATTGTAACTATGGAATTGAAAATTGGTAAGTATTAACAAAGGTTGCTTAATATGAAATAGAATGTTAGTAGAGACAAGTGTCCGAAAAATAGATTATGTAATAGGTAGAAAGAGTGAAAAAGTCGGTTGAGACGAAGATGTTACCGAGATGCCACACTAACAATCAAAAAACAAAACAAAACACCAATTACAAAGTCGTAGGACTTGGAGTTGTATCTAAGGTTGAACGAGGAGGTGGGGAAGTTTCTTCTGTCCGCATAAATAAGGGCTTCTTATCCGTATCGCCAAGGATTCGGCAATGCAGACTGTGCGGAAGCTTACCATTTTCAGGAGGCCTCTTTTGACTTTGTAGATGATTTTGAATGAATTATCCTGATATAGCACTCCTTATTGATCCGCTATTGCCTTGTGGTAGTCAAGTGGGATAATGTTCTTCGACTCTTTCAGACAAAACACTTATCGAAGGACCTATATATCTCGCTTACTGCACATGAGCAAGTGAACTGGTAGATACACATAGAAGTGGTCGAATGCGATAGTTTGTCTTTTGAGTTGTTAATGAACAACGGTTGGCTTGAGAATACCAGTAGTAATGCAGCAGTTGTGAATGCTGTTTTCAGGACGTTAGATACTTTTCTCTTCAAGATGTTGGCAAGAAGGTCGCCTCTGAAAGCCGCATTCATGTATAGCATCTTCTTCGGCATAGATGTAGCTTGTTCTCTGTTGATTGTGAGCATTATATGTTTTTCAATAAAGTGTGGTGGGAGGACAGCCATTCTTAATTAGTGTCTTTCTCAAAGGGTGATCTCCTCTTCTACTGATTCGGGACCGCATACTCTGTTTGTTTTGTTTCAAAATTCTAATGTACACACACAAAATAAATATATATGTCAATGCGATCGTTCGGCTAATCGAATGAGTTCGCCACCTTAGAAGAGAGAGACTCTTCGCTGAACTTTACTGTTCGTATATTTATATATTTCATGAGTCGTTTCATAGAGTATATAACCAATTTTTGGTGAGGAAAATTTTCCTTATCGATGAAATGATCTTCAGAGGCTGTGTAGTCACATTAATAATTACCTTCAGGATTTATCAAAAAAAAATATGAAAGTAGAACAAAAACCTGAATGAACTCAGATGGTGTTGAAAAAATTGCTATTTGTGGATGTTGAATTTAAATGTGGTACCGTAGCTGAAATTTTGAAGAGCCGCTTGTCCAGATAGATCACCTGGAAAAGCCTGCTTTTCGGCTGAGTTACGGATTACTTTTTACAGCTGACAAATGATCCATGAGTGGGTGAAGGATAAACTGCCGCTGTAGGGCACTTCAGTGTGTGTTTATAAATTCACGTGTTCCTGTGAAGTTAGTTGTATTGGCTGCATGAAGCTTTCTTTTTCCAAACGTATATAGAAATATTATCAAGAATGGTTACTTAGAGAACCCTTGAAAACCAGGGAGTACTGGACAGCCGTTTCATCCTTGCTGGGGAATCATCGGCAGTACGCATTCACTGGGGTTCGAACCAAGGACCTTCCGGTCACAAGGCTAGCAAGTTCGTAGACCATTCACCCGCTGGGACCTGAATCAGTGGCCAGTCCCTGAATTCTAACTTCTACCTATTCGTGATTTAACGCAACCCCAAATGATATCAATCCGTAGTCAACTCGTAAAAACAAAACTAACCCTTACAAACCAAACTATAGAAAAACAAGAATCGTTAATAAGAAGACAAAACAAGAGAATTGCTAGCCTAACTCTCGCACTGTCAGTGAACTTAAACCACATTTCAAGATTATCTACAAGGTGAGACCAAATGGTAAAAAGGGAGTTACTTTTCGGCATTTGTGTATGGTGGAGGCGTTGGCAGTTCGTCACTACAACCCGAACTCTGTATATGAAAAATGTTTGTCTAGTCTGTTATTCTATCCTGATCATAACCTCTTCATTAGTCGTTCACTGGAAATTTTAAATTTTAATGATTAGTATGATTTTGCTTTGATAGTTAATTTACTATTACCACTCTCATATGTTCATTTTATACTTTTTCTCACCCTCTTCATGCTTGTTAAATGGACACTCAACTACCTTTCTTCTCACTCGATACCAATTTCAACCATAATGAAAATAAAACACTTAGTTTAGCGACGAGTCTCTTTCCGGTGAATTCATTCACTTAGCTGTACAGTCGCATTTATATATACACTTATTTTGTTATGTTTATGTGTGTGCATTAGGTTTGTCCCATAAGAATAAATGGAATGCGAATCAAAGATCCCCTTTCTTAATGTGCAACTAACGAGACGACCTCACGAAACCTTGAGAGGGTCAGTCCATAGTAAAAACATACGGAATGGTCAACTAACAAGTTTCTACAGGTGGGTCCCTTTTGAGCGGAAACGATGTCTGATTAAATCCCTTAACACTCGGACCAGATGTATCTGCAGTCCTGACGCTTAGGAAGCGTAATTGGATCTTCTGAAAGAAACCTTCATCCAAAATGGATGTCCACCAAGATTCATTGACGAGAATATCAAACCAAAGGTCCAGAGAAGCAAAATATCACTTGTTTCAAAAAGGATACTTTACATGAATCTGAATTTCAAGAGAGACTTAGCTTGCGATATCCTCAAGACAAGAATTTCAGCATCTTCGAAAAGAACATTCTCCACAGCAACGCTAAGAGTAGTGTTCTCCAGTCGTCCATTTATCCGCAGAAGCCTTAAGGACAAGATCTTGCATCTGGCAACTTTTATGTGCATATATCAGTTTATATTAAATGGTTGTAGGTAATCGACTGGAAGCCTTGCCTGACCTAGGTTTCGTGCTATTTGGCACTCACTAGTCAGTAAGGCATATCTGCAAACTTGAAGGAACTCACGTCCCTTATGAGATTCGAACCCGCGTCACGCAGTGTTGTCTGAAGTCAGAGACGTTACCACTGAGCTATTCGGACTCGAAATCGACCTCCTGTAAGACTGTAGTGGATATTTTGATTTGACACTAGTAACTAGTGTGATGCGTCTGTGATATATATCCATATGACGTGTGTTTTGTTTTGACACTCTATTATATTTTGCTATGTGTATATGGATCAATATTCCATTATAACTGACATTATGCTTTTGTCTGTCCACTAACTAAATAAACAATGTATGACCTTGTTATCACATGACATAACAACCAATCATGGTAAGACGTTATCTTATTGAATCATGTGTATTAGCCATTTTCATATATACTTTTGTACTAGACAGTCGTACATTATTCTGGTTCACACACATTTCGTACATCTAAGTACCCTTCCACTCACACACTTGTGTGACATTTATTTTCCTTGTCTGGAAATTGCAAGTATCATCGTAAACCTGGTGGTCTTCTGATTTCCCTCTTCCCGCGTCAGGACTATTCACTACTCGACGAGTACATAACAGTCTGGTCCTTTATTCGTTTGGTGCAGACTGAATTCGATCAGTCAGCTTTGTAATGTGGCCACCATTCTAGGTAGCTCGCCATTGGGTGACGTCTGTTCGAAGCTCAGAAGAGACACGAGTGTTCCTTCAAAGTTCTAGGCACGCCTTACTGACCAGTGAGTACCAACTATCACGAAATCTAGGTCCAAGGCTTCCTGGCGATCGCCTCCAACCATCTAATATCATCAAATCAATGTGCGCTGTGATGGCAAGCTGCCTAGCATGGTAGCCACATTGCAAACCTGACTGATAGAATTCAGTCTGCACCAAAGAGAGGACTAGACACATCACACAAGTTACTAGTGTCAAATCAATATATATATATATATATATATATATATATATATATATCAGTTTACCTGTTATCCTCCGACGCGTATCCTGTCCAAAGGGGTTCAAGAACACTATCCCCCATGGCTACAAAAAGGTAGTAGGGTATGTAGAAGTAGTGCGATAATCGAAAGTGTTATCAGCATTGATCATTCCATTTCAACTAACGTCTACTTCAAAATGATCTACAAAGTGAAGAACAACCTATCAAAGGTAATACGCTCACGTCTCATTCGTATTTCTGAAACCTTAGCCATTCAGTTGGAGAAATCAGAGTTGTATATATACAAAAGGAAAACATACTACTACTTCTACCATCATGGTAAAAATCATGTTGACTTCCAGGGTCTTTATGTCTGTATGCCTGTTTTCCTCTAATTCCTTATAACATTTGTAATTTTTAGAACTCTTACATAATTGCATATTTTAATTTGTTTCCATGTGCACCCTAATCACAACTCGCTCTCGCTAAACTGTCCATCTTATTACGTAAATGCATTACGCTTACTCAATTCATTTTATGTGTTGATCAATAGTAATAACCATGTTTTTTGACAACTCATCACCACCACCACCTTACCAATCTCCACCTCAACCTATTTACAATTTGATTACTCATAACATTTTTGAAATATTTTGACAGCCATAACTATAACGTATTTTTATTCTTAAAACCTAATATACACGCACATACAAAACGAAATACGTATATACATATAACTGCGACTGTACAGCTAAGTGAATGAATTCACCGGAAAGAGACTCATCACTGAACTACGTGCTTTGTTTTCACTAACGTCTAGATGGGGATTATTTATTATCTTTAACCTTATCAAATTTCTAACGCTTCCTTCCTTTGTGCCATTGAGTATTACTTAATTTTCAGGTTTTATTTTTACTTTTGAAGCCACTTCTGAGTTATTATATCAGTTATGTCACACGCACACACACACATCCTATTGCAGACCATGCACATAGTCCGGGGTCCGATCCGCTGCCAATGCACACCTGATATCTATGTTCAGCCTGCGAAATTTGGGCCACTGATATCGCATGCTGAAAATTCCATACCTATACCAAAAATTATGGTGTGAAATCCAGCTGTAATCAAAAAAATTAGTAGTATGTACTTTTACGCATTTATAATAGGTTTATCCACTGACATTCACGCTGTCAAGCGGATCACATGTTGTGGTTATCACAGTGATGTTGGTTTTTGAAGGCAACTGTGGTGCAATCTCACCCCTCAGACTGTGTACATTAGTAATAATAATAATAACAATAATATGACTAAGATATTCATTTAGACATTTAGAAGACAAACGAAAATTTGAACAAAGAATATCAGTGTGAGATTATTTCCTTCTCCGGCTCTACAATTACACATTCACATAAACAGGATATTCAACAATAATTACCGCTTAAAATATTAGTGTTTCTAAATACTACCGATTTGTTGAGTAAGATCAGTGGAATCATAGTTCAAGAAAGACGGATAAGTTTTAATCTTCAAGTATTAGTTTTGTAGGGGACTTTTTGTTTGATTGGTTGGAGAATTTCATTACTAGGTGACATCAATTAGAGAACCACTGGAAAACCAGCTGGAAGTGCTGGATAGCTGTTTCATCCCAGCTTAGAACTATTCAGCAGTACGCACTATGTCATGGATTGGCAGAAGTTGGGATTCATAGACTGGTCATTCTACCGGGTCCCAGTGGCTGATGAGTGGTCTACGAGTTGGCTCACCTTCTAACCAGAAGGTCCTGGGTTCGAACCCCCACTGGTGGGTTCGCACTGGTGAAAAGTCCCAAACCAGGCTAGCTAAGCAGCTGTTCAACACTCCAGGTTTTCCAGTGGTTTTTTAACTGATGTCAGCTAATGATGAAATCCTCCAGTTGAGTTATAATCAGTATAAAAATGCAATAACAAATAGAATATCAAATAAAATTAGCGAAATTTTGACGACAAATTGAGGGTCATTAAAGCTTGATAGGTAAGGTAAGTAAGGAAAGCGTTTGAACCACTTTCTTATTCTAGATATATAGATTAGGCTTCTTATTGTAGATCCTAACGGCTAGGCTAGTTTCAGCATTATAGATAGTAGATGAACTCTTGAGGTAAAGTTAAGATTATTTCATATACGGTAGATGACCATGAAATTCGCCTTGTTAACGTCAGTCATATGTTCTATATCCACAAGATGAGATAGAACAGCGCTGTATGAACGGATATTGTTTGTCCTTCATTTAACCACTATGCGGGATGTTATTGGGGAATCCGACGATAAACACGTCTAATTGTATGGCCTAAGAAGCTGACTGGCTCCACGATAATAACAATAATAATAATACTAGTTTCTGTTCTGAACAGTCTTTACTTAAAGTACAGAATTTTCAGCTGAATTTATCGCATAACTGCTTTTTATTTATCCAGGATCTTGAAGTAAGATATTAACTGGCAGCAGATTACGTAACACAGTGCTGTCTGACTTGTGTGGCCTTAGTATATTTTTGCGTCGGTGGCACAGTGGTTAGGACTCTCGCCGACCATGCATATGGTCCAGGGTTCGAGCCCTCGCCGACCCACACCTGATATCTGTAGTGCACATTGTACCTTTGAACTTTTGTTTAAACTGACTCACCCACGGTGATCCACGTTTTACCTTTTGACTTGTGAGTCTTCCTTACGTTCATAGGTTCGCTCTCTTGTTGTGCTCTCCTTCTGCACACTCTCCGAGCCTACCTCCAGCAACGTCTGCAGATAAGTTGTACGACTTCTTTATTTATTGAATTTTATATTTCGTCGAATAAAATATAATTCTCCCAGGTACTCTTGTCACATCAAGTCTTTTTACAACGATACAGTTCGTCAGTATTTGCGCGTCCAGTAGTGTACTGCTAAGCTTAGTAGGTCGCAAAACGGTGAAGAAGTTTGTAAGGGTGTTTAGAGTATAGGTCCACTCTAAGCCGTAGTAGAACTCTTACAAGTGGTGAGCCCGTTTTCACCGTTTTCCGCTATAGTAGTTTAACGTGTTAACGATTCTTTTTACGTACCGTTTATTTTGTTATTTTTTTTCCTTTCACGCACGGTTATAAAGATTCGATTTGTTTTCTTTGTACTTATATTGGTTTTTTTATCACCTTGTTAATATTGTGCCCTGTGTGCAAGATGGCTGACAACAGTTCTGCGTCAGAGATGGCTATAACGCTGCAACTCCCCGCCTTCTGGACACATCGTCCAGCTGCATGGTTTAATCATATAGAGGCTCAGTTTGCCATTAGACACATACACTCACAAGAGACCAAAGTAAACCACGTGATTGTGAGCCTACCCGAAAGTGTCATAGACGAGGTGGCTGACGTTCTCGCAGATCCGTCTCCGGATCGGTACGAGCGGCTCAAGCAGGCGTTAATTCAACGAGTCGCACTTACTGACCAACAGAAAGTGCAGGAACTTTTCCGCGATGTTCAGTTAGGTGACCGCAAGCCCTCACAAATGTTGAGGCAGATGAAGCAGCTAGTGGCGGACTTTAAAATTGACGAGGTTTTTCTCAAACAACTTTGGCTTCAAAGATTACCTCAGGCAGTCCAGGGTATCTTAGCACCGATCTACAAGTACCCCTTACAGGAGATAGCCGAGGCAGCTGATAGAGCCGTAGAGGCCATCAATCCCAAAATTGGCATTTCCGCAACAGTAACTGCTGCTCCCGCTCAGACTAAAGATTCGTCTGATGGGGGGTCATCAAGCTTTGACGCGGTGGCCCATATTGCCAAGCTATACGAGGAGATCTGTAGTATCCGACAGGAGATGAACTCCAGGAGTCGTGGACGCAGTCCCTCAAGTTCGCGCAGTAGCAGACCCTTGCCACGTGCTAGCAGCAAGCGCCGACAGTCCCGAAGTAACCAGCCTGGAGTGTGCTGGTATCATCGACGTTACGGAGCAAAAGCCCAAAAGTGCACTCGCCCGTGCACCTTCGATGTTCAACAGTCGGGAAACTAGCAAGCCAGCACGTACTGGCGACTAACGTCGCTGGCGAACCACTCTCATGTCGCCTCTTCTATGTTACCGACCGTAACACTGGGATACGCTTCCTAATTGATACCGGAGCAGAGGTCAGTGTAATCCCACCCACAGTAGAGGAGCGCAGGCGGCCAATGTCTCTTCAACTACGAGCCGCAAACGGTTCGCCAATTGCTACGTTCGGCAGGCGCTTTATAGATCTTAACATCGGTTTGCGTCGTTCACTTCGTTGGGTCTTCCTGGTGGCAGACGTTACCACAGGTATAATTGGCATGGATCTATTGCAGCACTACCAATTACTGGTAGATACAGGTAATCATAAGTTAAAAGATCCTGTCACAAACCTCTCCGTCAGCGGTATCGTCACACAAGGCCCAGCCCTCAGCCCGGTATATGCCACACCCACTAGCACTGGTCCTTATTCGCATATACTGCAGTCTTTTTCAGATTTGTTCAAACCTAGCAGCGGCCTGCCATGTGCGACTTCCAACGTCAAACACCATATTGTCACTACTGGCCCGCCAGTTTTCGCAAAGCCGAGGCGACTATCCCCAGAAAAACTAAAGGTTGTCAAAGCGGAGTTTGAGCATATGCTGGAAATGGGGATTATTAGGCCATCCAGCAGCCCGTGGTCCTCACCGTTGCACCTGGTACCTAAGAATAACGGTTTAGATTGGCGTCCTTGTGGCGACTACCGCAGACTAAACGCACAAACTGTTCCCGATCGCTACCCTGTCCCGCACATACACGATTTAACCGCCTCACTCAAGGGAGCTCGAGTATTCAGCAAACTGGACCTTACACGGGCTTACTACCAGATTCCCGTCGACCCCGAAGATATACCTAAGACTGCTGTGATTACACCGTTTGGCCTGTTCGAGTTTCTTCGAATGCCTTTTGGCTTACGGAACGCTGCACAAACCTTCCAGCGTTTTATACATGACGTTTTGCGCGGGCTTGATTTCGCCTTCGCCTATCTGGACGATATCTTGGTAGCTAGTCCAGATGAAGCCACTCATCAACTTCATTTGCAGACAGTTTTCCAAAGACTTGTGACACACTCCCTCACACTCAACTTGCCGAAGTGTCAGATTGGAGCCACTTCCCTGAAATTTTTGGGACATAGGATAGACAAAGATGGAATTTATCCGTTACCTGACCGGGTAGAAGCTATTCAAAACTTCCCTCTACCCACTTCTCCCAAGGCACTACGCACCTTTCTCGGGATGGTTAGTTACTACCGTCGCTTTATCCCACAGTGTGCTCATATCGTGACCCCCTTGACTGACATGCTTAAAGGGAAATGCAAGTCTTTGGTGTTCACTAAGGAAGCCTCGACAGCTTTTGCAGCTATCAAGAAAGCTATTGCTGACGCCACAATGTTGGTCCATCTAGATGTTCAACTTCCAATCAGCATCTCCGTAGATGCCTCTAATACTGCGATCGGAGCCGTCCTTCAACAGCGTATGGCTAATGTATGGCTACCGATTGCTTTCTTTTCACGTAAACTTACCGCATGCGAATCTCGATACAGCACATTCGGTAGGGAACTTCTCGCTGTCTACGCTGCTGTCAAGCATTTTCGTCACTTCGTGGAAGGCCGGCAATTTACGGTATTTACCGACCATAAGCCATTGACGTACGCCCTCCACACTACTTCAGACCGGTATTCACCGCGAGAATCACGCCATTTAGACTATATTTCCCAGTTCACTTCTGATATCCAGCACGTTTCTGGATCGGATAACGCGGTAGCAGACGCTTTGTCTCGCGTATGTGCTACGTCCGTACCACCAACCATCGATCTTCATAAAATGGCCGAACTCCAACTGAACGATTTGAACTTAGAACACCTGTCAAATAAAACCTCACTGAAAATAGAACGCGTCCCCTTGCTAAACAGTGAGGCAACTATACTTTGCGATATGTCAACTGGTACTCCTCGACCGATTGTTCCCACGTCTTTACGCCGAACTGTGTTTGAGTCACTCCACAACCTCTCCCATCCTGGCATACGAGCAACGGACAAGTTGATTTCTGCGAGATTTGCGTGGCCCGGTATGAACCGTGATGTGCGTCAATGGACACGTGCTTGTGTGCAATGCCAACGTGCTAAAGTCACCAAGCATAACATCACGCCGTTGGGGACGTTTGCGACCCCAGACGCTCGGTTCCATCATATCCACCTGGATATAGTAGGGCCTCTGCCCCCGTCTAACGGCTGCTCGTATTTACTCACATGTGTGGATCGTTTCACACGTTGGCCGGAAGCCATTCCGATACCTGATGTAACGGCTCAAACCGTCTGTCGTGCCTTCATGGATGGCTGGGTTGCCCATTTTGGATGTCCCGCAACTGTCACTACCGACCGCGGACAACAGTTTGAATCCACAAGCTTCAAAGAATTGTTAGAGATGCTGGGATGCAAACGCATTCGCACAACCGCGTATCATCCCGCGGCAAATGGCCTAGTAGAACGTTTCCACCGTCAACTCAAAGCTGCGTTGATGGCAGTGGACAACAGTAAGTGGACAGATTCGCTACCACTGGTCCTGCTTAGCATCCGGGCTACGCTTAAGGGGGATCTGCAGTGCTCGCCAGCTGAATTGGTGTACGGTACCACCATGCGTTTACCAGGCGAGCTAATCGCTCCCGAAACTTTCGAGCCAAATTTCCCGGATACCACCCGTTACGCTCAGCAACTTAAAAGTTTTATGCAGCGACTCCGACCAGTTTCCACACGCGCTCAGAACCGAAAGGTTCAGGTTGATCGGCGACTTGATGACTGTACACACGTTTTCGTGCGTCACGACGCCATACGAAAGCCATTACAACCACCGTATGACGGGCCTTTTAAGGTCCTTAGTCGTAAAGATAAATTTTTCGTTATTGACCGATGCGGCCGCCCAGACACTGTCAGCATAGACAGACTTAAAGCGGCATACACTGAAGAACCTTCACCCTCCCCATCGGCTCAATCAAATAGCCCCACTGAACCTAGTCCTTGTCCAGACTCAACTACTTCACCTCCGGTGGTGAATGATGATTCTCCTACCGTCACCAGTAAGACCCCTGTCACACGTGCTGGTCGACGTGTTCACTGGCCCAAGAGGTTCGTAGAATTCTTTCACTGAACTAATCCATAGGTAAGGCTACTAGTGATTTTTTATTCCTTGTCACAATTTCTTATTCAATTCTGCTATATTTAATCTATTTGGTCCCGCTTCTGGGAGTAGTCGTTTTAACCCTCACTAATCCTTTTAATCTTTATCTCTCGTTACAGAGGACCAGCAGCAGTTTGTTTTTACCCCTAATTTTTCATATCAATCTACTCGCTAGATCAGTTGGCGTCTCATGTCATCTTGTAACCCACACCAAAAGAGGAATTATGAATAGTATATTACCTTTCCAAAAAAAAAAATTTAATTATTATGTAAAAAAAAATTTTATAAAATATATTTTAAAAAAAAAGTAAAAAAAAATGTAAAATAATAATAAATAAACAAAAAAAATATTTTTAAATAAAAAAAAGATTATAAAAAAAAACAAAAAAAAAAACTTCCACTGTATAGTTAAATGTACAGATATACATATTTTTTTTGCGCATAAATGCTTCACTTCTATGCTGTACATAGTAATTCGCTCAATTTATTTTCACAGCCTGTACTATATTCCTTCGGGTTTATGCCCTCCCGCAATTCATTTATTTTGTGAACCGTACTTATAAACATTATGCATCATCTTAGTTATGCACTTAGCAACATGAACAAAGTAATTTTGGTAATGATAACTACTCATAGCTATGGGTTATGTACTAACTTCTCTGTAATTTTATAAGTTCTCACAGGGTAGAAACTTCCTTTGTTTTATCTCATTCTAACGTACTACTTCCAAGTTGCACCACTTTTCCTCGCATTGATTTCGCACAAGCTTTTGTAGTACCTTTACACCGATTTTGAAATCTTAACCTTTCTTTCCCATTTTCTTCTGTTTTTTTTTACCCTGCTCCTTATCATACGCTGGTATAATGATTGCCTTTAACATGACTGCTAGGTTCTGTTGAAGCGGAGGAAGGGAGCATTGGTCTAATATGAAAGTTAGACATAATGAATCACCTTCTTGCTACGACAGCCTCGGCGCCAGAGGTTTACCATCAAACCTCCACATAAGTAAGCTTGTAATAGTGCGGAATTAAAAAAAAAAGAATGAATCGATACAATAAAAAAATAAATAAAAAAAAGATTAATAAAAATATGAAAGACAAAAAAAAAAAAAATAAAAAAAAAACATCAGACCGCAGAAGCTTACAACCACACAAGGCACCAGCGCCATTTCTTATCATATTCCGTCTTACTTCACTAATCATGTACATACCACTTCCAACTTATCTTAATTTTTTTCTCTTTTCTTTTGCTTTCTTTCCTTTCGGTGAAATTTCTTTTTTTTACTATTGCTATTTTCAAACCTTCTCATTCACCCATTGCTACTGTGCCAAGCCATCCTACTGTTGTATATCGAAGCTTGCTGGTTTCCCACCAACCTTCTAGGGGGGGATAACCTGTAGTGCACATTGTACCTTTGAACTTTTGTTTAAACTGACTCACCCACGGTGATCCACGTTTTACCTTTTGACTTGTGAGTCTTCCTTACGTTCATAGGTTCGCTCTCTTGTTGTGCTCTCCTTCTGCACACTCTCCGAGCCTACCTCCAGCAACGTCTGCAGATAAGTTGTACGACTTCTTTATTTATTGAATTTTATATTTCGTCGAATAAAATATAATTCTCCCAGGTACTCTTGTCACATCAAGTCTTTTTACAACGATACAGTTCGTCAGTATTTGCGCGTCCAGTAGTGTACTGCTAAGCTTAGTAGGTCGCCAAAACGGTGAAGAAGTTTGTAAGGGTGTTTAGAGTATAGGTCCACTCTAAGCCGTAGTAGAACTCTTACATATCTATGGTCGGCCTGCGAATTTTGGGCTACCGATATCCACACTGAAAATTCCATACTTGTACTGAGAATACGGTGTGGAATCAAGCTGTAATCAAAAAATTAAAAAAAATTAAATTCTTCTAAGTTTTCTTCTTTTTCTTCGTGAAATGCAGGACATTTTGTTGATAGTCAATTAAAAGGAGGAGTGCAGGGCAGGTGTACACTTTGACACCAATTGAATATAAATAAATAATTAAAGATTTCAGGTGATGATGCCAGGAACAGTTATCTCATATATATATATATATATATATATATATATATATATATATATATTTTGTGGGATACGTCGCCATTCACGATTTTGTTTCCTGTCAAGTTTAGTGTAGAAACTTCGGAATTAGAAGACTGTGAGTATTTTAAATACTTATGAGATTAGACAACACCATTAGAAGTCATATTTCAGTCGATTAATAGGATTCCCTGAAAACAACATATCCAACTATCAAGCATCTATGTGTCTACCAAACGACCAGTTAGTTGTTTAGGTCAATCAGAAGCGGGCAAATTCTCACCTCATATTACTTTAACTGCGTCTACCAGTTTACATGTACGTGTTGAAGCATAAATATTGGAAGAATAGAGACAACAGTTATCGTCCACATTTCTAAAAACACCTACCAAAGAACCCAAAACTAAAGGGCTCACAGCCATTAAACAGTGCGATTACATACCATCTATTAGACACTGGCCATGTTGTTCAAAAGAATTAATAGGCGAAAGGAATTCAGCCTGCAATGTTTTGTTGAGACAATTGCCATGAAACGGCGAAAACCAAATCTATGTAGGCAGAAAGAGACAGTACTAGTGATTGGTATCATCAAGCCGCCCATTGCTTTTCAACAACTCCAAAGATAAACTATCGCATTCGACCACTTCTATGTGTATCTACCAGTTCACTTGCTCATGTGCAGTAAGCGAGATATATAGGTCCTTCGATAAGTGTTTTGTCTGAAAGAGTCGAAGAACATTATCCCACTTGACTACCACAAGGCAATAGCGGATCAATAAGGAGTGCTATATCAGGATTATTCATTCAAAATCATCTACAAAGTCAAAAGAGGCCTCCTGAAAATGGTAAGCTTCCGCACAGTCTGCATTGCCGAATCCTTGGCAATACGGATAAGAAGCCCTTATTTATGCGGACAGAAGAAACTTCCCCACCTCCTCGTTCAACCTTAGATACAACTCCAAGTCCTACGACTTTGTAATTAGTGTTTTGTTTTGTTTTTTTGATTGTTAGTGTGGCATCTCGGTAACATCTTCGTCTCAACCGACTTTTTCACTCTTTCTACCTATTACATAATCTATTTTTCGGACACTTGTCTCTACTAACATTCTATTTCATATTAAGCAACCTTTGTTAATACTTACCAATTTTCAATTCCATAGTTACAATTTGATTACTCATCAGATTTTGAAACATTTCGATGACGCAAGCATTAACCTTCACTAATTCTTATTTTGTTTGACAATCCTAATGTATACAAACACACTTACATGCAAAATATTTATATATAAATGCGATTGTGCCGCTCAGTGAATGAATTGGCCGCTGAACAGAGATACTCCACTGAACACTCAAATCAATGTGCACCATGATGGCGAGCTAGCTAGAATGGTGGTCACATTACAACCTGACTGATAGAACTCAGTCTACACCAATCAGAGGACTAGAGGCATCACACTAGTTACTAGTGTCAAATCAAAAAATATCCACTACAGTCCTACAGGAGGTCAGTCGCGGGCCCGAATACCTCAGTGGTAACGTCTGTGACTTCAGGTAGCACTGGGTGACGCGGTTTCGAGTCTCAGAAGGGACATGAGTGCGTCGGTGGCACAGTGGCTAGGACTCTCGCTGACCATGCACATGGTCCGGGGTTCGAGCCCTCGCCGACGCACACTTGATATCTATGGTCGGCCTGCGAAATTTGGGCTACCGATATCCACGCTGAAAACTCCATACTTCTACCGAAAGTACGGTGTGGGGGTCAAGCTGTAATCAGAAATAAAATAAGGGTTGCAGATACGCCTTGTTGACTAGTGAGTGCCAACTAGCACGAAACCTAGGTCAGGCAAGGCTTCCAGCCGATTACCTACAACCATCTAATATTTCACTGAATTTTTTGTTCTTACAATGGTGAATCTTGCACGGCCTTGGTGACAACAAACTTTATTACGTCATCTTCCGTTCTGTTTAGAAAAACTGTATTCTTTCATCTAAACATAACTCATCCTGTCCTCCATTTTTGGTACTTTGTAAAAACCTATTTCTTGTAGTTACGTAACCTATTATTCTGTTATAGTCTTTCTAGTTAGAATTTGTTTCTACTCACTAAGAAACATCGATGTCGGCATTCTTACATCTTTTACAACAGAGTTTCTTTTGAAATCCTCATTTCATATGGAAATATACAGATAAATTGATGATGTGACAATAGTATCACCACTAGGGCCTATTACAGCGGATATTTTCCTCGCAGAACTAGAGAATGAGCCTTTTAAAGAGGTAAATTATGAACTAGAGTTCTACTGTCAGTACATGGCTGGTACATTTCTGACTGTGAAAAATGACGATGAAGCAAGTAACAACCTGGGCAAATCTACCGATGTTCATCCCGGAATAAATTTTACCATCTAGAAAGAAAGAAACTCTAGCATTTCATTCCTAGATGTCTTTATGACGACAAAGGAGGATGGTACACTAAGAAGAAGTGTACATAGCAGAACCTACATCATCCGGTCACCATACTCATTTTTTAACCTTCGCGCCTTTGAAATACTAACGCAATCTAATAAAGTGCTTCATCGACAGAGAAACAGCAGTCATCTCTGATGAATGTCTTCATGAAGAGGTTAATATTATTAATCAGTTGCTGAATGAAAACAGTTATCCAGTAAAATTCACCGATAAGAATATGAATCGAAAGTCAAGGCAGGCCAAATTACCAACAGTCCTGAAAAAGGACTTCTTCTTACAACTTCAGTTACTCGGGGATAAAATCACTGAGATATTAACACAACGCCTGAGGAATACGACGGTAAGACGAGCATTCAGTGCTGCTGAATTATGCTGTGTCTTCAAAACCACACCTATTTTGTGTTTTGGAGTTATACATAAATTAACTTATCCCGCCTCTTCTATGCGCATCTATCAGTTTGACTGCTCCTATGGAAACGGTTAGCTGCATAGGCCTCACAATTAAGCATGTTTATCATGGGATTTCCAAACATGATCCTGCAAAGTGGTCAAGTAAAGAACAAACAAAATCCATACTTAGTTCCATTCTATCTCATCTCATGGATACAGAACAGAAGTTTGATGTCAACAAGGTGACTTTCAAAGTCATCTACCGCATACTAACTAATCCTAATTTTACCACAAGTGTTCGTCTACAACATATTGCTGAGACGGGCTGTTGGGATTTATACAAAGAAGCGCAATCTATGTATCCAAAACAGGAAGTTGGCTCAGAAACTCACCTTACCTTAGCCAACAGGGTTTTGACGGTCCTCAATTTGTTGGGAAGATTTGCTAGTTTTATTTGATATTCTATTTACTATTACATTTTTATGCTGATTATAACTTTAGAAAGAAGAGAACAAGAAATTCAGCAAAGACGGCGATCTTTTCGGTGATTTCATTCTCAAAAGCTGTACAATCGCATTTATATAGATTATTTTACATGGTTACAATTATCATTTGTTTAATCCCACATAGTAACGAAGGTGATAGTAATTTTCAACTTGATATGAAAGTTCGAAGGTACGAATATAGATTACAAGGGGCTTGGAGACAAGATTGCATAGGATTAGAAAACAGTTACAACGTATGCAAAATTAATATTTGATAATTGGAGAAATAATAACTTTAAAGGTGAATAAAAGGTGATAATTATTTTCAACTTGATATGAGTTACAAGAGGCTTAGAGACGAAAGTTACGCAGAGATTGAACGAATTACAGGTGTGAACAAACTGAAATCAAAATTTTCAGCTTGAAATGTGAGTTAGGAGGTGTGAATATAGATAACAAGAGGCATATAAACAAAAAATTATGCAGGATTAGAATATAATTGTAAAATGGTTATCCTAAACGGATTAACAAGATTGATCAGGAGGAGTATGGAAACAAAATTAAAATAACTGTTTTTATAACTGGAAAAATAAATTAGGTGGATCTAATGAAGACTGAGGGAATAAGGATCAGACACACAGCGAACGAAAAAATGCTCGAAAGGAAAAGTGAGAACGAAAAAAGACGAAGAAGAGAAGAAAAACGGAAGTAAAGGGAACATACCAAACTAGGTCGTCCATGGTAGCTGTAGAGGTTGGACTAATTTCTTTTGAATACACAGCTCCGGCTTCTCGATGCATATTGCGAGGTCTTTGGCAGTACAGAGAAGTCGGAAACATACTGCTCTTGGTAGGTTTCTGTTGACTTTGTAAATTACTTCGAAAGAAACAGTTGAGATGTTGTGGGAGGTGTTAATCAGATGTTCAATAATCGCACTTCTGATTGAACCGGTGCCTCCTCTTTGCAGGCACGCTAGGTAGTGTTCTCTAACACGTTTTGATAGGACGCGCATACAACGACCTATGTACCTAGTTCCGCACGAGCAAGTGAACTGGTATCTGCACATTGAATTGGTCATATACGAGAGTTTGTCCTTAGCTTTGTTTCGAAGTATTGGACGGCTAGAGAATGTCAACGCCAATGTTAAGTGAATCATTTCTTCTACATGCGTCGGAAACTTGTACTGCGTGTTACGAAAAGGATTTCCAACAGGCTAATGGAGACTTTTATCAATAGCTACTTTCATTGGCTCCATACTGAAGATCAAATGGCTGTCTGCCAGCCATAAGGAATTGGTTAGAATGAACTCTAGCTGGGGGACAAACAACCAAGAGCCCAATTGGCCAACAGATATGTGGGAGAAAATGAAGGTGGATTGGACATACGTTGATGAGGTCATCGAATAAAATTGTACGCATTGCAGGCCATTGCTTGAGTGGAATCTCACTGGGAAGTGACGAGTGGGTCGTCAATGTTATTGGTAACATGGAGGAGATAAGAGATTATGGGCGATCGTGGAGCTAGCCAGCTGCGGAGCAGAGAGGAAAAAACAAGGAAGTAGAGATGTGTCGCAGAAGCCCCTCCATGTTCCACTTCAAACCCAAAAGAATTATATATTTATATTTATAATTATACAGCCAGAGGAGCAAATCATCCAAAAGACTATCCTTTGCTCAGATGTTCGTTTGTCTTACGAAGAAATTTGTTGAACTCTGTGTTTTAGATTTGCAAGCTTATTCTTCTAATTATCTTAAAAATAATCAAGCTTTTTCGCTTTTAATTATTTAAAAACTTACATCATTCTTGACTGATGTTACTCTTAGTTTCTGTCAATTATTCCTTGCCATATTGGAAAATTTATGGGCAAAGTTCAACAATAGCGTCCCAACGGATGCAAACGCTCGAGTGACCTTGAGCCGACCAATCATAAAAATAAGTGACTTTTGCACAAAAAATGACGTATATTTACAATAAAATGCATGAAAACACTTTCAAAAGAATATCTTTCTCTGAGATGACTTAAAAATACATCCTAGTTATAATGAGGAGTATCAGTTGCTAAGTTAGACTAGTGTTTCTGTGCATATATTCACCGGAGTGACTGAAGATGAGCCGTTTTTGTGAGTCTTTCACCTATCTCGGTTGAATTTTTATGGTTTCCAGTAAGAGGATCGACAACTACTTACCAGGAAAATGTGCATAATAAAACAAATTAAAATAAATGACATCAACTATAAATTTAACCCTAGACATAACTCTAGCCTTAATCCTGACCCTAACCATAATCCCAATACTTACCTTAACCCTAATCCTAACCCTAACGAACTATTAATACATTCTCAAAACAGTACTTAAAAACGTGATCTCAGTGGAATTTTCTCCTTAGTTGGTGAATGGCGTTGATACTTTAACTATGATAATGACAGGTGCCGTTAGCTAACGACTAGTTTGCGTTCAAGGTTATTGGAGAGTTCACACTCCTGGGACGCTATTGTTGAACTTCACCAATGTATGTTCAAGTCTTTAATATAATTTATATTTCTACATTGTTCAGATTGTATCCAGTTGAGAAGGATCTGCAAAATTATAAAAGATGAGCTGATAATCTCTTGATACGCATTTGTCGTTCTCGAATTATTTAAAACAATCTGAACTGCAGAAATTATGTGTAATAATAATAACCATAATGATGGCGGCATTTTGGTAGTCCGTGTTTGAAATAGGTTAATTCATTTGCTGAAAATTGTGAAGCGGTAGCTCCCATGGCCCAAGTGGTCTAGTGGATAATCCTTTGGCGTTTGAAAATATGAGCACTGGGTTCCAGCTGCGTTGGGAACTTTCATCACTCACGCTGAGAAATGCAGGTGCATTCAGATGATGAGTCCCAAATAGGACAGAATGCACGTTATCCTGGATTCCACTACTAGTCGCCATCCAACAATTAACTTCTCCAATCTAGAGATGTATATATGTACTAGACAAAAGTTTTCTCACTACTAATGAAACTATACTCCTTGTATAACCTTGACAAGATGTACAAAGGTTAATTTATTCAAATATGTTAATTGCTCATATCGATTTTTAAAAAAGAGAAGAAACAAAAATCAATTTTATTGGTTTTAAAAGTACAACTAACTGACTAGCTAACCAACCAACGCATACAGAAAAGTCAAACAAGAGTTATCAATGCGCTTATATTGGTTAAATAATGAAACTTTCAAAAAGGATCCGCTTCAATGCATTCATCGATTGAAAACTTGTGATTACTATCCATTCATCACAATATTCCATCTAATATCCTCAAATTATAAATAAAATTAATCACACAGAAAATCTTCCACATATACAATAGAGGTAATGTCAGAAACGTGCAGCATATAAAATGGAAATAATAATAATAACAGCTAAGGTAATAATAATAAGAATACAAGTGAAAATTGCCGTTGGCTTGTGTCACACAGTATTGGTAATGTGGTATAGAAATCCTAACATGTTTAAAAATATTGAATATAATGTTCTCTTTACATGATGGTGATGGTGAGGGGAAAAACAAAGATTACAGACAACATCGAGACAAGTTTGCGTTTGCAATTATGAGAGTAAAACAAAGAAGTAACAGGACCATAAATATAATAGAAGTAATAAAAGTAAAACTTGAAGGTATATAAGGATGGATGGAGGAAATTGTTTATTTACTAGATGAAAAAAGGTTAGTTAATTCTTGCCTGACACTATTTTCATTACATAAAATACGTGCCAAGTATGGTATCACAGAATTTCTATACTTAGACGTGCGAGCATACAGTTTTCTTAAGTTACTCCTTGTTCTACCTGAGGAGATGCAAGGTGAAAGCTGAGGGTAAAGCGGATGCTCCAAGTCAGACAAAATCCCTCTAGCAAATTTATTGCATGAAGTCAAGTGCCTATCGACAACGACGTTAACTATGTGGTCCACTGGGACACCACTCACTCTACTGACAGTCTTCAGTATTCTACGAATTGTGACATAGTCCTTTTTAAGCAAACCAGGTAAGAATAAGGGTGAACAATGAAGAAGAATAGATAGGATGCAAGAGTTGAGTTATACCCGAATGCCTTAACTTCTTAATGTAAAATTTCAGGCGGAATATTTTACTGGAGATCGTTAAGACATGGGGAGACCAGGAGAGATCAGAAGAGAGAATAAGTTCAAGATACTTAATTTTTGATTTGATTCCTATATCATTGTCGTCGATCTTACAACTCTCATGAGAATCGATGACTTCTTTTAACTGTCGTTTACATCTTAAGCTGAAATTAACAGTTTGACATTTAGAAGGATTCAGTTTAATACCGTTAGACTCAGACCATTTACTGACTCCCGACAGAAAGCTATTTATTTTGGTACAGTCTAGCTGGGAGTTAACAGCCATTGAAACTGTTAAGTCATCAGCGTACTTCACAAAGTTTATATATATATATATATATATATATATATATATATATATATATATATATATATATATATATATATATATATATATATATATATATAATAGAATTACTTAAAATAATAATCCCAGAGTGTATTTAGAAAATTAAAACAAGATTTTGAGATAACAATTGTTTTCAATAACTTCTCCTTCAGACTCTAAAGCTATAAATCCATGAATAATAGAGTAAATATAGCCAATAGAGGCAAATGAAAATAATATCAGAAACTGCATTGGGGTGCATGTGTAAGTTGAGGTGATAGCCCATTAGTTAACACAGTTAGTTAAATGTGTATAGGGTGTATAGTCAGAAAAATGTGATGAAGTGTGAATGAAAAATTGGGTGGTATAGTGTTATTTTATAGTCAACAGAATACAAGTGTCATTGGGGTGAGAGAAACGCGATAACCACAAAATACATATAAACACACAGAAACAAAGGGGGCACTGAATGTGAGGGATGACCGATAATGTCTAATGATAAAATTATTTATTATTATTGCTCCCTTGGGTTCCTGTTGGAACATAGGGCTTCAGCTGCACGTCTCCACTTGCCTCTGTCTTCTCCTGTACTATTCACCTAAATCCATGTTGGTCCATACTGTTTCAACTCCTTTTCACACTATCTCCTCCATGTCACACTTACATCGACGTCCCACTCGCCGCTTCCCTTTCGAGTTCCACTCGAACAAGGGCCTGACGCGCGGTGTCACTCAGCGTCGGCCTCCTCATCGAGTGTCCAATCCATCTCCACTTTCTCATGCAAATTTTTGTTGGTTGGCGATTGGTTCTTCTTTTGTTTGTTTCTTCCCATAGTTTCTTGTTGGTGATTCTTTCCAGCCCCCCGGCCATCTGATCTTCAGTATAGAGCCATCAAAGACAGTTGTTGGTTGATAAAGGTCTGCAACAGGCTGTTGGAAATGCTCTTTGTGACCCGCCCGCCAAGTTTCTGATCCATATGGAAGAAGAGACCGACTTGACGTTGTTTGTATTGAAAATCCGACCGAATTTTGTTGTTGATGCTGAGTGACGAAGATTTCCAGATTGGTTTCAGGTTGATGAGTGAATGTGTTTCTCGCCTTCCCGATTCTCGCTCGATTTGACATCCTCGTCCGTTCCGACTTCCTGTGGTTGAAACGAAGCTCGCTAGGTAAGTGAATGAAGTGACCTCGTTCAAATTCCTCCCGTTGATGGTGATTGACACTGGATGTTTCTGCAGTTGTTATTGTTGTTGGTTGGTTATTTCCATAACCCTCGTCTTGTTTATGTTCACCTGGAGTCCTGTCTTTTTGCTGCCTCTTCGACCAGTTTGTCGGTTTTCGCCTGTAAGTCTTCGATTTTGTGATAGTGACATCAAACATAAATCATCTCCACGAAATCCCGGTCTTCTAGGTTCTTCACGTCGGTCCAGGATATCCCTGTCTTCTCGTTTCCCACTGTCTGACGCATAATCCAGTCCGCCACAATTAGGAATATCATTCGTGATAATAAGTGCCCTTGTCTTATTCCTGTGTTTACTCCAAACGTCTCGGTGAGTTTTCCGTTGTGGATCACTGGACATGTGCCGTTGTCGTACAGCTGTTGAATAAGGTTGATGAATATTTGGGGAATGCCATAGTCCTCGAGTTGTTTCCAAATTACTTCGCGGTCAACGCTGTCGAAGGCCTTCTCAAAGTCTATAAAGTTGAGGTAGAGGTTTGATCGCCATTCCATGCTTTGTTCTGTGATGATGATGCGTAGAGTTGCAATTTGGTCAGTACATGATTTGCCTTTCCTGAATCCAGCTTGTTCTGGTCGGAGTTCTGTCTCCAGTGCGTCCTTTAATCTCTCCAGGATGATGCGACTCAGGATTTTACTTGGCGTCGATAGGAGCATGATTCCTCGCCAGTTCTTGCAGAGTCCTAAGTCGCCCTTCTTTGGTAGTTTCACGAGGTAACCTTTCCTCCAGTCAGTAGGCACCTTTCCCTCCTTCCAGACCTTTTGCAATAATGGAGTCAGCATGTCTGCTGTAGTCTCTGGGCCCGCTTTCAGTGCTTCAGGGGTATTCCATCTGGTCCAGCTGCTTTTCCAGCTTTCAGAAGCTTGATTGCGTTCAAGACTTCAGCTTTCGTTGGAGGATTGGTGTCAACTTGCAGTTGTGTGCGCTGTTGTTGGTATTTCTGGACGGGTTGCAGGTGGTGGTCGGTTCAAGAGTCCTTTGAAGTGATCCGCCCATTGTTTAATCTGTTTTTCTTCCTTGGTAATTGGGTTCCCTTGGCTGTCTTTTATAGGTTTCGCTTGTGTTGGTCTCTTCCCGGATAGAGATTTGGTTATCTGATATAGTGTCCTCAGGTCCCTTTTGCCTGCTGCCTTCTCAGCTTCAGTGGTGAGGTTGTCGTAGAATCGTCTTTTGTCCTTCCTAGCACTCTTCTTCACTTCTTTGTCCAGTGCTGTGTAAGTTGAGCTCAGCGTCTCCTTCTCCTGTCCGTCCTTGCATTGAATCATTTTCTCTTTCACCATTCTCCTCTTCTCTATTAATTTCCAAGTGTCCGTTGAGAGCCATTCCTTGTCTTGTCTCTTCTTTCTTCCTAGAACCGTTGAACACGTTTCGTTGAGAATCGCCTTCAGAGACTTCCAATGTTCTTCCACGCATGATTCTTCAGTGATGTCGCGTAGTGTTTCCTGCTTTGCTCTGACAGTTGCAGTGAAAGTGTCCTTTGTGGTTGTGTCCTTCAGTTTCTAAGTGTTGAACTTGCATTGTGGCCTATCCCCAGCTATCCTCGAGGCTTTTAGTTTCACCTTGAAAGTCCCTTCTACTAGATAGTGGTCTGAACCCACATCTGCTCCTCTCCTCGACCTTGTGTCCAGTAGGCTCCGTCTCCACTTTCTTGAAATTGAGATGAAGTCTATTTGGTTTGTTTCCATCTGGTGAAATCCATGTCGTCTTGTGTATATCCTTGTGTTTGAAAACGCTGCCACCAATCACCAAATCATTGAAGGCGCAGAAGTCTGAGAAGAGTTCACCATTGTCGTTCATTTCGCCGAGGGCCTCACGACCCATGGTGAGTTCTCTTCCTGTGTTGTCTCCTCCCAGCTTCGCATTCATATCACCCATCAGGATTTTGATATCGCCATTTGGGACGTTGTCCATTACTGTTTGTAGTTGTCTGTAGAAAGCCTCCTTCTCTTGTTCTGAGACGTTTGTAGGCGCATAGCATTGAATGACTGTAACTTTCCTTCCTTTTGAGTTGAACCTGGCTGTCATTATCCTGGAGGAGATTGGTTCCCACTGCATGAGAGCTTTGGCTGCCGTTGGTGACATCATGATGGCCACTCCCTCGGTGTGCTCGTGATTGTCCTCTGGGTGTCCGGAATAGATTATTGTCTCCTCGGTTGGCAGTTGGCACCTACCTCACCCGTTCCATCTGCTTTCGCAGATTCCCAACACTTCTATTCTATACCTTCTCATTTCAGCGGCTACTTGGGCAGCCTTTCCAGTTTCGTACATTGTACGAACATTCCAGGTACCCATCCTTATTTTTGCTTTCATCGAACGAAGTCACATCGGCTGACTGGCTTCCCGAAGGCTTTCACCAGCCTGTGTCATTTCGCTTCCCCGATTCCAACGAAAAATAAGGCTATTGTTTATATTTTTAGAATTTTTAATATATTTATTTGTTGAAGTTTTTGTAGCTATTAGGTTGAGTTTTACGGGGGTGGAGTTGCTAGCATCACGCCCAACCCTCCCTCTTTATCCAGGCTTGGAACCGGCAAGAAAACTAGCGAGCTATTTAGACATTTAGAAAACAGGAAGATTGAGCGAAGAAATATTTAATTTTCAATTAGATCCTCATCTCACTCTGGCTCTACTCTAATATACATGTACAGCATTTTTATTACAATACACAACAATTTGCCAATCAAGTGGCGATAAGTTTGTTAACAATAATTAAACAGTGTCAATGGGTTAATAGTTAACGAAGAAAATCAATACACACACTTAAAAGGTAGAAATGGATAGAATAAATTAATTTTACAAGGACAACACGTAAATTAAAGATGAAGTGGTCAAAATAAATAAAAATGAAATAAATAACTTAGACAAATATAATTTTTTATAGGTTTAGGGGAGGGGAGCGACGTAGTCCGGTTTATACATTCATGTAATGATGGCCAAGGCAAGGAAAGTGGCTGCACGAATTTCTTCTTAACACAGGTTTGGATGGCTTCTTCAGGTGGATTCCTATTGCTTCAGCTGTCTGTAGAAGATGAATTCGCAGAGCAAAATTAAGATAAATCGGAATGCGATAAATAACTTTAAATGCTGTATTAACATCAATCTTATGCTCAGTATCAACGAGGTGGGCTAAAATAGAACTACGAATAGATCTTGTTTGTCCCTTACTTAACCACACTGGATGATGTTCGGAAATACGACGATGAACTTGCCTAATTGTATGCCCAATGTAGCTGGCTCCGCAGCTGCAGTCAAACTGGTAGATACACATAGAGGAGGAGGCAAATTTAGGTAGTTTATCCTTATTACTCGAACGTTGAATAGGTGTGGTTGTGAAGAGACAACGTACCTCTGCTGCATAATAAGTTCTTTTAACTGCATTCTTCAGGCGCTGTGTTATTAATTCGCTGATGTTTCCTCTCGTAAAAACCATATCTAGTTGAAAATAATTATCACCTTTTATTCACCGTCGTAATTACGTGGAATCAAACACGAATTGTATCGATGTAAAATTATGTATTTCGATGCCATTGTACAGATTCTTTTGAAAATGAAATCACCGAAAAGGTCGCCATCTTTTTGCTGAACTTCGTGTTCTTTTTTCTCTAACACCTAAAGAAGCTAGAAAACAGATCGGCGATTGCACTACACTGCATTCAACTGAAACGGGACACAAAATCGCCTCTGATAGGACTAAGGCTCTTCAGAAAGACTGATAGCAGAAGCGCTGCATATATGGGTGAATCTCAACAGTTTGAACAGACGTGAAGGTGTGATGTTAGTTGATGCATGGCAAATCCTGATTAATCAATAAATAAAAAATGGATATGTATCAATAATTGATCATATTTAGTCAAAATTCCCGATTGTCAAGATCTTTTTATGGAGAGGCTAGCAAATGTTTTACAACTGTTTACCCATACACATGCACACACTATCATATATCCCATATACACAGATATTTTCATATTCAGTTATCTTCGACCATGAACTTTTAGTCGAACGTAATCTGATAAGATTTGGAAGTTTGAAGTCAAATTTTGATCACAGCTCATACAATTTTGTTTATTATACATGTGATACCTGTTTCATGACTCATATGTTTCGACAAAGTTTTTAGAAACAAGAGATGTCCTTTTTATATGTAAACCTCTGCTTTGTTAATTTCAATTAATTTTCCTGAAGAATTTCGGACCAGATCGCTGAACTCAAGAAATATTGGAATTAATCATTTCACTTTCGCTATGATTTTACAAATATAATTGTTTTATTCAAGTGTTGGTTTGTAGGGATTTGATTGGTTACAGGATCTCATCATGAGCTGATATTAGTTAAAGAATCATTGAAAGACCTGGGAGTACTGGACAGCCGTTTCGTACTAGTTTGGGACTCTTCACAGTACGCACCCACCAGGAGTCGAATCCAGGGCTTTCTGGTTACAAGGCGATCCCATACACCATTAAGCCACTGGGACCCGATCCAATGGCCCATGAATTCTAACTTCTGCCAATTTACGACATATCGTGACCCCTAGCCAATGTCTTCGGCGAGTATTTGTACTTACACCCGACCTGCTGCACATTACTGGTCACGACTTCTCACTAGAACTCCAGGTAACTACCTACCTGAATATGGCCAGTCGCTAGTGAGCATTTCATCGATATTTAAGTGTTAGTTTACAGGGATTTGATTGGTTACAGGATTTCATCATTAGCTGATATTATTTTACAAATGTCTACTTCTTACTCGGTGTCCAATTATTTTGAAACTGTTCAGTCAAATCTTGATCACAGTTCATATGAACAGAAGAAGATTGAAAAATGTTGGTTATCGATTATTATTCCCTTGGGTTCTGAGTGAAACATAGGGCTTCAACAGCACATATGCATTTTGTCTGGTCCTCTGGCCCCACGATCACCCATAGGCTTTCATTTCCTCTTTACACGATCTTTACTACATCACCCTCAAAGCAATAATGCTCAACTTATCACTTGCTTCCCATTCAGCATTCACTCGAAAGCCTGAGTGACGTGCGATGTCATCCAATGGCGTATACCCTATCCATCTCTATTTTTGTCATAATATTTCTTGAAAAGTAGGTTCTCGAATGGTTTATTTCCAGGGTTTTGTGTAGCTCATTCGTTCTGGCCAGTCAGTATTGAGATAGCGAAGAAGGCAGTTATCGATAAAAGTCTTTAGTAGCCTGTTGGAAATGCCAAGTCTTTGAACCACATAGGAAGATTGACTGGTCTAACATAGAACAAATTTCCGCACTAACTTCAGAGTTATGAAGATCAATGTTGCCAGTCCGATCCTTATTTTGTCATTCTCATCTGTTTCGTTAGCAGGTGAAGTGATGCTCCCTAGAAAGATGAAGAAAGTTGGAATTCATTGGCCATTAGATCGTGTCCGAGTTGCTGAAAGGTCTACGAGCTTTCTATGTAATTGGTGGCTTCTGGATTGAAACTGTGCTGGGCGCTTACTTCTGAAGAGTCCCAAGCTAGGAAGAAACAGCTATCCAGTAGTCCTTGCTGGTTTCCAATATTTCTGTAAATGATGTCAGCTAGTGACCAAACTTGAAATACTAGATTGCGTTCGAAAAGTTATTTAGTAAATAATACTGTCTCACTGTGAGTGATATATCCAATAACCAAATTACTGTGGAATTACGTAATAGTATAGTGCCTATGTTTTAAACACATACGCTTATTTGTTTTTCATCTCCTTGTGCCTATGTCTTAGTGATCCACTGGAACATGTGTCGAATTTAGATCTATTGCTATAACCTCTCCTCTTTTGAAAACTATGGTAAAGTTGCTCCTACTTAATCCTGAACCTTCGCTTAAAGCCTTTAACGATTCTAAACAATTCGTCTACAAACATATTAGGAGTACTTTAGATGCAATCGCTGTTGTCTTGAATCATAACATCGACTCTAGTTTAGACAAAGGGGATAAATTTGTTTGCTGTGCCTTCCTAGATTACACATCTGTTTTCGACTCAATACCTGGAGATATTTTGTCAAATAAGCTTGCTGAAACTCAAACTGGGTGTTGGTGTTGTTAACTGGCTGCATTCTTGTTTCAAATCGTGGAAAATATCCATTGGAACATTAGATTGTAAAGAATAAGAAGTTCAGCAAAGACGGCGATCTTTTCGGTGATTTCATTCTCAAAAGCTGTACAATCGCATTTATATAGATTATTTTACATGGTTACAATTATTATTTGTTTAATCCCACATAGTAACGAAGGTGATAGTAATTTTCAACTTGATATGAAAGTTTGAAGGTACGAATATAGATTACAAGGGGCTTGGAGACAAGATTGCATAGGATTAGAAAACAGTTACAACGTATGCAAAATTAATATTTGATAATTGGAGAAATAATAATTTTAAAGGCGAATAAAAGGTGATAATTATTTTCAACTTGATATGAGTTACAAGAGGCTTAGAGACGAAAGTTACGCAGAGATTGAACGAATTACAGGTGTGAACAAACTGAAATCAAAATTTTCAGCTTGAAATGTAAGTTAGGAGGTGTGAATATGGATAACAAGAGGCATATAAACAAAAAATTATGCAGGATTAGAATATAATTGTAAAATGGTTATTCTAAACGGATTAACAAGAGTGATCAGGAGGAGCATGGAAACAAAATTAAAATAACTGATTTTGTAACTGAAAAAATAGGATGAATTGAATGAACACAAAGAGAGAAAGGTAGACACACAGAGGGCAAAACAAAAAAATGAAGGATAAGGGAACATACCGAACTAGGTCCCTGGTAGTTGTAAGGGCTGGACTAATTTCTTTTGAACACTTAACTCCGACTTTCCAATGCATATGGCGAGAGCTTCCGCAGTACAAAGAAGTCGGAAACACACTGCCTTTGGTAGATTTTTGTCTACTTTGTAAATGACTCTGAATGGTGAGTAGTCAGTTGAGATGCTGTGAAAGGTATTGACGAGATGTTCAGTTATTGCGCTTCTGACTGGACCAGTTCCTCCTCTTTGCAGCCATGCTGGATGATGTTCTCTAACACGTTTTGATAAGACCCACAGAGAACGACCTATGCACCTAGCTCAGCAAGAGCAGGTGAACTGGTATGTGCACAGTGAAGTGGTCATATGCGGAAGTCTGTCTTTCCCGTTGCTCTGGAGTATTGGACGGCTAGAGAATATCACTCTTAGAGTTGCTGCCGGAAAACTAATCTATATAAATGCGATTGTACAGCTCTTGAGAATGAAATCGCTGAAAAGATATTTTTGCTGAACTTCTTGTACTTTTCAATCTAGCATTCTTGTTTCACCGGAAGAAAGTAGTACATCGTATGTAAGGCAAAGTTGTCCACTTTATTGCTTCTTGAGACTTAAGTCTCTACAGACGCTGTTGTTTCTCCTTTTTTGTTTTCTTTCATTTTGTATGACTTGTCTCAATCTGATGAAATGAACTTTGTTAAGTATGCGGACGATCTAACCATTTCAATGTCTGTTTACTTCCAGTTAGACTTTAGTAAGATGAACAGCTTTCTGTCAGGAGTCATCAAATGGTCTTCGTCTAGTGGCTTTAAACTAGATCCTTCCAAATATCAGACTATTAATTTCAGTTTCCGATATAAAAAAAAGTCAGATGAAGCTGTTAAATCCCACCACCTCCACAAAATTGATGATAATGATAAAGCAATCAAGTCTGAAGTTAAGTATCATGGATTAATTCTTTCTTCCCACCTATCCTGGTCTACCATGTCTTAGCGATTTCTAAAAGAATATTCTATCTGACTTTTTACACTGAGAAGTTGAGGCACTCAGGCATAACTCAATCCCTCCTCTTACAGTTTGTCAACTCGTGCATCTTACCTATTCTTCTTTACTGTTCACCGTTATTCCTTCTTGGATTGCTTAAAAAACACTATGTCATACTTCGTAGAACTCCAAAGATTGTCAGTGGGGTGAGAAGTATCCCGCTGGACCATATCGTTGACATCGTCATTATTGATCGGCATTTGATTTTATGCAGCCAATTTGTTAAAGGGATTGTGTCAGACTATGAGTAACCACTGAAGCACCCGCAGCTTTCACCTTGCGTCTTCTCAGGTAAAACGAGAAGTTATTTCAAAAGACTTTGTGCGTGCACGTTTTAGTATAAACATTCCACGATATCATGATTGGCGGCACGTATATTATGTAATGAAAATAATGTCAGGCATGGACTAACTAACTAACTAACTAACTAACTAACTAACTAACTAACTAACTAACTAACTAACTAACTAACTAACTAACTAACTAACTAACTAACTAACTAACTAACTAACTAACTAACTAACTAACTAACTAACTAACTAACTAACTAACTAACTAACTAACTAACTAACTAACTAACTAACTAACTAACTAACTAACTAACTAACTAACTAACTAACTAACTAACTAACTAACTAACTAACTAACTAACTAACTAACTAACTAACTAACTAACTAACTAACTAACTAACTAACTAACTAACTAACTAACTAACTAACTAACTAACTAACTAACTAACTAACTAACTAACTAACTAACTAACTAACTAACTAACTAACTAACTAACTAACTAACTAACTAACTAACTAACTAACTAACTAACTAACTAACTAACTAACTAACTAACTAACTAACTAACTAACTAACTAACTAACTAACTAACTAACTAACTAACTAACTAACTAACTAACTAACTAACTAACTAACTAACTAACTAACTAACTAACTAACTAACTAACTAACTAACTAACTAACTAACTAACTAACTAACTAACTAACTAACTAACTAACTAACTAACTAACTAACTAACTAACTAACTAACTAACTAACTAACTAACTAACTAACTAACTAACTAACTAACTAACTAACTAACTAACTAACTAACTAACTAACTAACTAACTAACTAACTAACTAACTAACTAACTAACTAACTAACTAACTAACTAACTAACTAACTAACTAACTAACTAACTAACTAACTAACTAACTAACTAACTCACTCACTCACTCACTCACTCACTCACTAACTAACTAACTAACTAACTAACTCACTCACTCACTCACTCACTAACTAACTAACTAACTCACTCACTCACTCACTAACTAACTAACTAACTAACTAACTAAATAACTGACTAACTAACTAACTAACCAAATAACTAACTAACTAACTAACCAACTATGAACTAACTAACTAACTAACCAACCATGAACTAACTATCTAAATAACCTTCTTTATACTCGTAAATAAGCCTTTCTCTTCATCCTCATACCACCAAGTTATACTGTTAGTATTCTTCTATTATTTGTAGTCCTCTCAATTCTAGTGGGAAGTCGTGACCAGTAGGGCACAGCAGGCAGTGTGTGAGGACAAATCCTCGCTGAAGATATTGGCTGGTGGTCGTGCTATTTCGTGAATTGGAATTTATGGGCTGGCCGTTGGATCGGATCCATGTGGCCTAACGGTCTACGGGCTCACCTTGTAACCAGAAGGCCGTGGATTCAAACTCCATGGTGGATGCATACTGATGAAGAGTCGCAAGTGACTGGGACAAAACAGTTGTTCAGTAATCCCTAGTCGGTTTTCCAATGGTTCTCTAAGACATTTCAGCTCATGATAAAATGCTTTAATCAACCTCTTACTTTCTGTTTGTTTATTTTCGCATAGGTGTAAACATCATTTGACCTCTGTAATAATTGTTATTTTTGGTTTTTCTCCTCACCATACTACATTAAAAGAATATAATATTCAATATTCAATCACATGCTAAAATTTCCATACTATATCGACAACATCGTTTGAAACAAACCCACCGTTGTTACTGTTATCATAGTTATTAATCTCATTTTGTACTTTTCACATTTTCGACTTTATTCCTACTATAAATGCAGATAAATTCTTTTGGTTAATTTGATTTATATTTTGAGTAAATTTGATGCTACATTGTGACAAATTCTGGGAATTCCATTCTGTATTATAAGTACTGTTTTTAGATGTTCCGCCGATGACATTGGTTAGTGCTTGTCGCACCAAATCACGAATTGGTACAGGTTAGTAGAATTCATGCACTGGCCAGTGAATCGGATCCTATTGGCTGAATGGTATACAACCTTGCTTGCCTTGTAACTGGAAGGTCCTGATTTCGAATCCTGGCAGTGGGTTGGGTACGTACTGCCGATGATTCCCAAACTAGGCTGATGAAACAACTGTTCAGTACTTCATAGTTGGTTTTCAATGGTTCTCTAACTGACATCAATCCGTTATCAAACTCGTATAAACAAATCTAATCCTTACAAGCCAACACTTGAAAATAAAGCAGATTTTTACTATCGTATTCTCTGAGTGAACTGAATAATATAATTGCCAATGCTTACATATTACACTTGTGGTTAACATCTCTCCAGTGCTAACTCTAGTGTGAAGTAAGCTTTAGGCGACTGTGGTTGGTTTTCCCTGGAGAATTTCTTATACTGATACTGATTCCGTTGATGATTCTGTATTTGACATTTTGATTTTTGAGACTTATTTTCTAATGGTTAATAAAATGTGATCTGTATCAAAATGTCAACTGATTACATTTCAATTTAAACATCAAAATTCTTAAGTGTATAGAATATAGACATGCCAGTGCTGGCGGACACTAGGTCGTTCGTTTGTTCGAACAGGTCTCCATATTGACAGGAGACAAGAAGTCTCTCATTGCTTAATTGTATATTGATTGGCAGAAGATTGGAGAAACACGATCAGAAGTATCGTTGTACATTAGATTAACGTCTATTTACAGACTTCGGCTCTGACTAAAACTTGTAAATCTGTTTCGTTGTCGGTTGAAGAATAAACAGTCGTATTACGTAACTATTTTCTGTTGTTCTGTATGGGTTACAATGCATAGTGTTCTGCGTGTTAGACTTTTTGTTATTCTTTTACACTCCCAGGGGAACATAGGGTGCCTTCAAGCTAGAGGCTTGAGGTTTCTGTAGAAGTGATGTTTACTTTTACGGGATGGGGTTGCTAGCCAGCCTCATGCTCAACCTTCTCTCTTTACCAGTCTTATTACTGGCTTAGCGAGGTTAGGGACTGTGTCCAGTGGACAGGGATCGAACTCTGAACCATACGCGTGGTTGGCGGAGAGCATTCTGCCGCTGTGCCACCGACGCGCGAATTATTCTTAGTCTTCTGATATCGGTGGCAGGTTCAGTATCGTTACGATCTGGGTATTTGACAAAAGCCTTAAATCAATCTCTTGTGCCAGCGCTGGTGTGATACGGTCAGTAAAATTGAGGTAAGGCATAGAATATTAGGCAATGAGGGGATTGCATAATACTATAAACCAATGGCTGACTGAGATGGGTAGTTGACTGCCCATCCCATCAACCATTTGTTCTTGCTATCCAACTAGATCTAAATGACTGAAGCACCCAAAAATGGAGGTTTCTAATGGCTGTGGGCAGACTGATCAGTGGTGTACCCGGTTTTTAACTCAGGTTAAGGAGGAGAATCTATTCAAACCATCAGAATTCTCACAAGCCAATTGGTCCAAATTCCAGTCGACGCCATGTAAAATCCTGAGTCGCATCAACCTGGAGAGAATAAAGCAAGCACTGGATACAGAACTCCGACCAGAACAATCTGGATTCAGGAAAGGCAAATCATGTACTGACCAAATTGAAACTCTACGCATCATCATCACAGAACAAAGCATGGAATGGCAATCAAACCTCTACCTCAACTTTATAGACTTTGAGAAGGCCTTTGACAGACAGCGTTGACCGCGAAGTAATTTGGAAACAACTCGAGTACTACGGTATACCCCAAATATTCATCAACCTTATTCATCAACTGTACGACAACGGCACATGTCAAGTGATCCACAACGGAAAACTCACCGAGGCGTTTGGAGTAAACGCAGGAATGAGACAATGGCACTTATTATCACGAATGATATTCCTAATTGTGGTGGACTGGATTATGCGTCAGACAGTGGGAAACGAGAAGACAGGGATATCCTAGACCGACGTGAAGACCGACCTAGAAGACCGGGATTTCGCGGAGATGATTTATATTTGATGTCACTGTCACAAAATCGAAGACTTACAAGCGGAAACCGACAAACTGGTCGAAGAAGCGATCGGCGAAGACAGGACTCCAGGTGAACATAAACAAGACGGGGGTTATGGAAATAACCAACCAACAACAATAACAACAGCAGCAACATCCAACGTCAATCACCATCAACGGGAGGGATTTGAAACAAGTTACTTCATTCACTTATCTAGGCAGCATTGTCTGAACTTCAGGCAGTCGGAACGGACGAGAATGTCAAATCGAGCGAGAATCGGGGAGAAGGCGAGAAACACATTCACTCATCAACCTGAAACCAATCTGGAAATCTTCGTCACTCAGTCATCATCAACAACAAAATCCAGTGGGATTTTCAATACAAACAACGTCAAGTCGGTCAGTTCTTCTATACGGATCAGAAACTTTGCAGGCGGGTCACAAAGAGCATTTCCAACAGCCTGTTGCAGACCTTTATCAACCAACAACTGTCTTCGCTGGCTCTATACTGAAGATCAGATGGCCGGGCCGGAAAGAATCACCAACAAGAAACTATGGCTGATAACAAACAAAAGAAGAACCAATCGCCAACCAACAAATATGCATGAGAAAGTGGAGATGGATTGGACACTCGATGAGGAGGCCACCGCTGAGTGACACCGCGCGTCAGGCCCTTGTTCGAGTGGAACTCGAAAGGGAAACAGTGAGTGGGACGTCGGTTTAAGGGTGATATGACGGAGATCGTGTGCAGAGGAGTTGAAACAGTATGGACCAACATGGATGCAGGTGAATAGTACAGGAGAAGACAGAGGCAAGTGAAGGCGTGCAGTTGAAGGCCTATGTTCCACTAGGAACCCAAGGGAACAATAATAATAAAATTGGTCCAACCGACAATAATATATTGAATGCACTTCATTGTTTGCAGTCACTCATATAAACTAATCAGTATATAATATCATGTGTTCATGCTTGTCTTATGGATTATCATGTGTGCTACCAATCAGATCACATATTCTGGACGGTCTGAATAAGTCAGCGGGAGTCCTAACCACTATTCTGACCACAGATCCGCCAATATTGAATTCCCCGTAGCGATTCAACTGAGTTGTGGGAAAATAGAACTGTTGAAGACATGGCATACATTCATTATATACTTAAGAAGCATCTCTCTGAAGCCAGGCAGCGGCATTCTTCTGTCTACTTACCTTACACAGATCCATTAGCATGTACGCTTCACCGTCCCAACAAGTAATAAATTTGTGAGTAGGGAGGTTACATCCAAGTACAATCCATTTAGTAAAATAATGGAGAAGATTTATACCTCAGGTGGATGATTTTGCCTTGGCTGTGTTTTCTAAGCTGACTGGTTTAATTGACAAGCTTTCATTGTTCTTTTAGGTAATATCTTCAGTGGAAGCTTTGGCATTAAGTGAACTTGATATGGTACTCCCTGTTGGTTTCATAAACTCATACCATTAGTCTCGATATTATTATTTTCTGATACAGCTTTCTAAGTAAGTCAGTCAGTCTGTAATTAGTTCCACAGTTTTTACATTAAGATTTTTCCAAATACCCTAGGGAATGAAATTTATTTTGATAACCCAAAATGGATTCGATTCAGTTACTCCAAAGTCGCATGCGTGTAAACAGAAGAGGCATATTTGCTTCAAATAAAGTTTTCAACTTTTACAAATACGAAGTATAAATGCAACTTTATACAAAAGGCACAGCGCACCATCTATCTATCTATCTATCTATCTATCTATCTATCTATCTATCTATCTATCTATCTATCTATCTATCTATCTATCTATCTATCTATCTATCTATCTATCTATCTATCTATCTATCTATCTATCTATCTATCTATCTATCTATCTATCTATCTATCTATCTATCTATCTATCTATCTATCTATCTATCTATCTATCTATCTATCTATCTATCTATCTATCTATCTATCTATCTATCTATCTATCTATCTATCTATCTATCTATCTATCTATCTATCTATCTATCTATCTATCTATCTATCTATCTATCTATCTATCTATCTATCTATCTATCTATCTATCTATCTATCTATCTATCTATCTATCTATCTATCTATCTATCTATCTATCTATCTATCTATCTATCTATCTATCTATCTATCTATCTATCTATCTATCTATCTATCTATCTATCTATCTATCTATCTATCTATCTATCTATCTATCTATCTATCTATCTATCTATCTATCTATCTATCTATCTATCTATCTATCTATCTATCTATCTATCTATCTATCTATCTATCTATCTATCTATCTATCTATCTATCTATCTATCTATCTATCTATCTATCTATCTATCTATCTATCTATCTATCTATCTATCTATCTATCTATCTATCTATCTATCTATCTATCTATCTATCTATCTATCTATCTATCTATCTATCTATCTATCTATCTATCTATCTATCTATCTATCTATCTATCTATCTATCTATCTATCTATCTATCTATCTATCTATCTATCTATCTATCTATCTATCTATCTATCTATCTATCTATCTATCTATCTATCTATCTATCTATCTATCTATCTATCTATCTATCTATCTATCTATCTATCTATCTATCTATCTATCTATCTATCTATCTATCTATCTATCTATCTATCTATCTATCTATCTATCTATCTATCTATCTATCTATCTATCTATCTATCTATCTATCTATCTATCTATCTATCTATCTATCTATCTATCTATCTATCTATCTATCTATCTATCTATCTATCTATCTATCTATCTATCTATCTATCTATCTATCTATCTATCTATCTATCTATCTATCTATCTATCTATCTATCTATCTATCTATCTATCTATCTATCTATCTATCTATCTATCTATCTATCTATCTATCTATCTATCTATCTATCTATCTATCTATCTATCTATCTATCTATCTATCTATCTATCTATCTATCTATCTATCTATCTATCTATCTATCTATCTATCTATCTATCTATCTATCTATCTATCTATCTATCTATCTATCTATCTATCTATCTATCTATCTATCTATCTATCTATCTATCTATCTATCTATCTATCTATCTATCTATCTATCTATCTATCTATCTATCTATCTATCTATCTATCTATCTATCTATCTATCTATCTATCTATCTATCTATCTATCTATCTATCTATCTATCTATCTATCTATCTATCTATCTATCTATCTATCTATCTATCTATCTATCTATCTATCTATCTATCTATCTATCTATCTATCTATCTATCTATCTATCTATCTATCTATCTATCTATCTATCTATCTATCTATCTATCTATCTATCTATCTATCTATCTATCTATCTATCTATCTATCTATCTATCTATCTATCTATCTATCTATCTATCTATCTATCTATCTATCTATCTATCTATCTATCTATCTATCTATCTAGGAATCGGCATTCTCTTTGTGTGAATGAAAATTCCAAGAGTTTTACCTGTTTTTAATCAAACATGAAGTATTTTGAATAAGGTATTTCTTTTGACCAACAGAATTTACATCATCTTCTTTCGGTATGCGTGTATTTGCCTGTATATTTACTCTTGGGATTAACCATTTTTCTCTTTGTTTTTTTTTTCTTTAGTTAACTATGCTGCAGCAATTATGCATTTTTAATGACAGGCAATTCTTTGCGTATATTTGAATTGGCGTCATTCCAAAAGAAACAATTGAAATCAATACGTTTTTTGGTGTGGTTCGATTGCCTATCATTGTTATCCTATGTCAGATGTTCTACTTGTCTATAATCATCTCAGCTTTACATTAGTAAAACTTTAAGAGATTGAGGCCTAAATTGCAAAAGAGAAATAGGACCATCCGTCCATCCATCCATCATTATTCACCACGTTTATATAACCTTTTTACTGAGTAATGATAGGTAAGTACACAAGAGTGACCAAATTTAGATTATGCAATGTGTAAACGGTATAGATTAGTTTCATTAAAGACTTGTTCGGAAAACAAGTATTAGCTGGAGGATTTCATCATGAGCTGATATCAGTTAGAGAATCACTGGAAAACCAGCTGGAAATACTGGACAACTGTTTCGACCTAGTTCGGGACTTCTCATCACTACGCACCCACACCATGGAATTAGAACCCAGGACCTTCTGGTCACAAGGCGAGCCAACTCGTAGACAATTCATCAACCACTGAGACCCAGTCCAATGACCAACCCTCGAATTCCAACTTCTCTCAATTCATGACATAGCGTGACTACTTCACAGTATCTTCTTTGATGAGTTTCTGCCTCACCTCCAACCTGCTGTACCCTACTGGTCACCACTCCCCACTAAGATCCTAGGTAACTAACCGCCCGAATGAGACCAGTGGCTAGGAAGAATGGCAGAAGTTATAATTCATGGGCTGAGTATTCGATCGGGTCCCAGTGACGTAATGCTCTACGAGATCTCTGTCGTTGTAATCAGAAAATCCTGGGTTCGAACCCCTGTGGTGGATACCTACTGCTGTAGAGGAGTCCAAAACTAGATGAACGAAACGGCTGTCCAGTACACTTTCTGCAGGTTTTCCAATGGTTCTCTAAGCCATATCAGTTCATGATGAAATCCTCCAACCCATCAGACAGAATCCCTGCAAAAACCAACACTTTCAAAAAAGCATTAGTAAGAGAACCATTGGTATCAAGGCACACTGGACATCTTTTTTAGTTCTAGTTTGAATCCGTGAAGTAATGTACACTCATATCTCCAGTGAGGATCCGTTGACCATTAAGTCTCTGGGTTTTTAATCCAGTCACTCATAGATTTTAACTTCTGATAATGCATAATATAAAACCAGTAACATATTTTATTGATGAGCGTCCACTTTGCTTCGATATGTTAGATCCCAGTGGTCACGACTTCTGATCAGAACTCCAATATATTCTTACAAGTTGATCACGATTGAAATCAGTTAGAGAACCATTGAAAACCAGGGTTTTACTGGACTGATGTTTCATCATCCTAGTTTAGGGCTCTTCATCAGTACGCATCCACTGAGATTCGAACCCAGGACCTTCCGGTTACAAGACAAGCTTGTATACCATTCACCCACTGGGACCCGATTCATTGGCTCATGAATTCTAACTTCTACCAATTCGTGATATTCAGCGTAACCCCAACCATTGTCGTTGGTGGGACATCCATCCACACAGGTGACATCTAACTGGACTTCACTAGTCACGACTTCTCACTAGAACTCCAGGAAACTCCATCCTGTAGCAAGTGGGTGCGTACTGCCGATGATTCCAAACTACTCCCTGGTTTTCAATGCTTCTCTAACTGATGTCAATCCGTGATCAACTAGTAGAAACATAACTAACCCTTACAAACCAAACTATAAAAAATCTAATAGATTCATCCATCCATCAAGTCCCGAACCAAGTGAAAACGTCAGTCCAGTGCAGATTCGGTCTTCAGAGATTGTGTAAATAATGTTTTGGTTTGCGGTAGAATCTAAATTGAAATGTACTGAACTGCTTTTACGGAAATACCTGCTGTATTTTTTTTCCTTCACGTTCCCCAGTGGAACATAGGGCTTCAAGCTAGTGGCTTGAAATTTCTGTGGCAGTGTTTATTTTACAGGATGGGGTTGCTAGCCTTTTCTCTTTGCCAGCGAGTTAAAGGAGTGCGTCGGTTGGGAATCGAACCCCGGACCATGTGAATGGTCGGCGAGCGTCCCAACCGCTATACTACGACGCACTACTGTATTTTACTGAATATTAAACAGACTAATTAATGCAAAAAGAATATTCTTTTCAATAAATCTGTCATCAGGTTCTCCATTTATTATATGTCAGCAATAACTAAACAAATACTGTTATTAACAACATTAATGCGGTTTTAAATTCCATTGAATCAATCAATAATATCGATAGGTGAATACAGTTCACTAAAGCATCAGTAAGGGACAGATAATATACATTATTATGACACTACACTGAATAAATATCAGATAAATTAACAGAATTAATAAACAATTAATACAGGGTCGAGGTGGCTTAATAGTATGCGAGCTTGCCTTGTAGCCAGTAGGTCCTGGGTTCGAATCCCGGTGGGTGCGTACTGATGTAGAGTCCCAAACTAGGACGAAACAGCTGTCCAGTACTCCCAGGGTTATGTGCGTCGGTGGCATAGCGGTTAAGATGCTTGGCGACCATGCACATTGTCTGGGGTTCGATGCCTGGCTGACGCACTCCTTTACCTCGCTGAGCGAGAAATAATGCTGGTAAAGAGGAAAGGTTGGGCATGACGCTGGCTAGCAACCCCATCCTGTAAAATAAACAATGCTACAGGAAATTCAAGCCACTAGCTTGAAGACCTATGCCCCACTGGGCAACGTGACGGAAAAAAATAAATACTGTCGACAGCCGGTCACATCAGCAGTAGTGACTGGTTACACTTGTTTTTCTCTCACACGTGAAGCTTCAGTTCATTTAAGCGAATTCCAATGACCCGTGGTATTTGGAGTGTTAGATATCTATACGCCTCTGGTAGTTTATTTAATCAATACTCAATAGATAATAGAGAATGATTGTTCACTTCTAGCTTTGTGACCTGTTTGAATAAGGTAATCGAGTAAAGAACAGGTGGTAGTTTTGAAAACACCCTAACAAGACAAACTGATGAGTGTTCATTAGAACAAAAAATTAAGTTCTTAGAGCGAAATGGCTAACATAACTAGCTCCGTAGAAGCAGATGAATTGATAGATATAGTCAGAGGTGGTGTTGATCCGAGGGTGTTATGGAGGACATGGAAGGTTATGGACTATGGCGAAGCAGCCTGAAATGATTGTACATAACAGGATAACGTGAGGGGCATGTTTCTGAAAACCTATGTTCCACGCAGAACCAAAGGAAATTACAATAATAGCAATAATCAAGAATAAACATCATTTTAGATTTGTAGAAACTGTTATTCATAACGACGACTCCACAATCTTTATCAGGTTTCCTAATAATTATATTAGAATTTTCCTGTAGCTCTATCAAGGCTTTGAAATGCTGGGAATTTGAAATACTTTTATTCCTTTGGGTTGTCGTTTAAAAACTGGTGAGCTATATCCATCAGACAAATTACGTCTTCTTATTGCTTTATCTAAATTCATGAAGGGAATACTAATTGTTTTAAATTTTTAAAGAGAAGGCTCCTTCCACACACTATCACAGAAGGTTAAATGAAATTACTTGTTGACTAATCTTAGGTGTAAAATTATCGTCGAACGTAACACTCTGGAATCTTGTGAATTATGTATTAAAAATCATTCCTTCCCGAGGCAATTTTATAAAGCTTTGAAATTCAGTAAATTACAACCAAATATCTCTAATCTTGTTCGTCTTACAAAGTCACATATAGAAAGTGTTAGACAAACATTACTAGGACTACTTGTTCTTCATACCGATGCGTCACTTATTTTATCTGAATTATCAATAATATGCCACATGAAATTTCTTCTGTTTTGTAAAAATGTTACTTAGAAAACAAAGACAAATACATAAAATAAGTTGAAGAGTTCAACTGATAATCGAAACCGCTTAGATTCAGTTTTCTGGTGAATCTTGATAAGTATGTAACAAATCTTTCTGATAACATTCTATCTACTCATTAGAAAGAAGCTTTATCCCTTGGAATTAAATTTTGTGTTCCTCGCACGCAATTTACTGATTTAGCCATCCATGCTGAGTTTGAAAACTTATATGATCGGCTCAAAGTTCTTGCCGCAACATCCGATGAAGATCGGGGTTGGTTTAAGGCCAAGATGGTGGATATAGCCTCACAGTTTTTAAACAACAACCCAAAGGAGAAAAGTATTTCAAATACCCAGCATCTCAAAGCCTTGAAAGAGCTACGGGAAAATTCTAATATAATTATTAGGAAACCTGATGTAGGTTGTGGAGTCGTCATTATGAATAAAAGTGACTACAAATAATAATAATAATAATTGCTGAATATCAATTGTAGTGTGATCGTTTTTTGTAAACCTACATAATGCATATGGTTTATCATACACTTGAAGCCAGCTCAATCTCCCCGTTGTTATATGCCTAACTCATAGGTAAATGTATTAGACCAGTTACTGGGGTGGTGTTGAAGGTGGAAGGTTAGAAAGACTATCGATTTGTTTCGATTTCTTTTGTCCATCGAAATCTGTCATCTGTGTTGACATGAGGTAGTGTAGACTGTCTGGTTAAGGGGTCCTTGAGAAGTTAATTGATGGTGGAGGCAGCAAGAATGTTGGTGACATGCATGACTCATAATTGCTTTCAATTTTTCTGATTCATATAATCCGTGTAATCTTGTATATTTATTAAATTCCTTATTGTAATTACTCTTTCACCCACATACTAAAATCGTTTATTCTACTTGTATTGTATTTCTCACCCCCACCCACACAGACACATTTAGTGTGCACTTTTTTCGATGAAGTATAATAACTGTAATTGCTGTATACTTTTGTATAGCAAAGTTCTATTTCTAACTTTCACTTGAGAACAGTTGAAATGAGCTGAGTTCATCCGCCTACATCATTTTCGCACGTGATATATGTGAATTGGATTTGAACATCAATCAACATACCATTGTTGTCTGTGGCGTGCATATAATTTTTTTCCAAAGAAAAGGCTAATCTATGGTCTGAATACCAGATAAACGAAGGGAATTAACGCAGAATTTATGAATTTATGTGTTGGACATTAGGTTAGGGCATCCATAGTGTTTGAATATGTTTCTTTTGCACACAGAGATCCAGTTTTTTTTAGGCAAATTGTACTGATCTCTTTTGTCTGGAGTGTTTGATATCTGAAGGCCTTTTGTAATTTATTCGATACTTGATAGACGACAGAGATGAACTCTTCAGTGTTATTCTAGTTACCTGTTTTTGAACGAATTGACGTAATGCAGAACTGTTGATGGTTTTAACGAGCCTTTCATTTAGCCAAACCGGTAGGCGTTCCCTAGTTCGAATAATTAAGTTCCTCGAGGAGCATGGAGTCTTTATCATTTTTTTATATAGGACAGGAATAAAGTGTATATATTGACTGGTTCAAGTCATTTTCGCACGTGACAAAGGTATCGCCCACATTTTGGCAATAGAATACTATAAAAGGGACCATTTTCTAGTTTAACCAGGAAGAAATCTGTTAAAATGGGACCCAATGGAGAGCCCACTGCCACACTACCAACCTTTTTATAGAGTTCGTTATTTATTTTAAAACTCATATTTACAATGTAACTGTAGAAGACAAATAACCTAACAGTCTATCTGGTATCTCTATAAAGCGAAATCATGTACATCGTATCTTCAAATCATCATTTTGCATAGATCTCCCCGTGTTGTGCTACTTTTGGACTTCATATTGTGTTTCTTTGTGTTAATTTTACGTGTCTCATATGTCTCCGCAACGATTTTCTCCAACGTCAGATCTATCTCCCTGTTACTTGATGTTTATAAGCCAGTGAGCCTCTATTCATATACCACTGGTAAACCTTATTAATAGTACAGGCCAAAGTAGCACACTTCAGTGACAATTCTTTGGAGATTTCCACTGGGATCCCAATATTTTATGACTTGTTATATCTTTGTTGACACATATAACGAACCATTTCAATCAGTGCCACATTTGTAAATAGAGATACCACGTCCATATATTTATCGTATCTTTATTTATGGACGATAATTTAGCTTTTATCAAAGAAAGTATATGATTTAAGCGTTTTTAAAAATTCTTTCTCTAATCCTGAACATTGTCACTAATCGATATCATCTGGCGAACGATTGATAATTTAACAGTACTACGTGGTTATCTCGTTCTATTCTTAAACTCTTCAGATGATAGTGGCCTGTGACAATCTCTTGAAGGCTTTAAACTTGAAATCTTCAGGCAACGAAAATTAGGGACATTGGGAATCGATGATTATGCAAACTCTAAATTTAGCTTTTGTCATTTTGATTTCATAGATGAATATCGATGATCATAATTGTGTTATTGTAAAGCACATTGGTATTGCCTGTGGGAATTGTTTACTTGACGAAATGAAGGGCGTACAATGAAAATTATTCATATTCTGTCCTTACTGATCTCCCTTGGATGTTTTCTATATTGTTGCATTCTTTCAGCCTATTCCATCCATCGCTGAGCTATTCCAGGCGGCCTGCTTAAAACCTGAACAACCAAAGAACCTTCACCAATATATATTGCGTATACTTCCTCTTATTCGCTTTGTTTAAAACTGATAAAATATGACCTTGAACAACATGGTTTACACTGGCGGGTATTTAAAACACCTACAACCTGCCGGTTCGCAAGTTTCTAATAAACATGTGATGCAAAAGCATTAGCCTCGATGGAACCTTATCCCAGTACATGAGATAACTGTTCCTCAGTAGGGTACTTAGTTCACAAAATGTTCTCCTGAACCTTTTAGAATTAGTATTCAACCAAATATCGTCGTGTATTTCTATAGGGAGCAAAAGAGGATCACACAGAACTATGTCACATGATTGACCTACTGTCAACCAGCATTCTAATAGGAAAATACTTCTCTACTACCAAGGGGTGCCGCCGACAATTATACATCTCATCCAACAGTTGTATGACAGTGTTGCATGCCAAGTAATCCACAACAGGAAACTTATGGAATCCTTCGAAGTAAAGATGGGAGTAAGACAAGCTGGTTGCCTACTATCCCCAATGATATTCTTGATTTTAAGCGGTAGATTGGATAATGCGACAGACAGTAGGCCAGGCAACGAGGAGACAGGTATAAAATGAACCCACACAAAACCTTGGAGGATCTAGACTTCACCGATGATATATGTCTGATTTCCTACAAACATTGGAAGATATGCAAGTGAAAAGCAACAAGTTGGCAGAAGAAGCATCCAGAGAAGATAGAACTTCAGGTGAACATAGAGAAAACAGAGGTAGGTGATGAAGATTCCAGGCCAACACCATCATCAGCAGCAGCAACAACAACAGACAACAGGCAGCATAAATTGGAGGAACCTGAAGGAAACAACCTCCTCTGCCTACCGACCTGGGAAGCATCGTTTCAACTACAGGCGGATGGAACTGATGAGGATATCAAAGTGAGGATTTGGAAAACAAGGCGGGCTTTCATTTCTCTCCAGTCAATGTGGAAGTCAACAGCACTCAGCATGAAAAATAAAATTCTGGTTTTCAGCTTCCATGTGAATTTAGTGATCAGAGACTTGGCGCCGGGTGACGAAGGGCACTTCGAACAAACTACAGACCTTCATCAACAGTTGTCTTCGCTCAGTACTCAAGATCAGATGACCGACCGGAAAAGATCAGCAACAGGGATCTCTGGGAGCGAACCAACACAGCAGGAACCGATTGTGCAGCAAGTCTCCGGGAAGAAATGGAGATGGATTGGCCATTTTCTGAGGAAACCATCAAGTGACATCACTAGACAGGCTATCGCTCGAGTGGAACCCGAAAGGGAAGCGGTGAGTTGGTCATCGGTGCGAGATTGACGTGGAAGGAGTCATGTGAAGAGGAAATGAAAGCATGCGGGCAGACGTGGAGCCAGATGAAAACTCTAACAGAGAACCGAACGCAAAGAAGACGCGCGGCTGAAGCCCTATGTTCCTCTAGTAATTAAAAGAAATAATAATATAATAAATAATAATAATTAATGACATATATATATTATCTCCAAGTAAATACATGAATCATGAAGGCAACATTTACATGTAACCGGTATTACAATCTACTCTGTGTTTCTTGTTAAAAAAAACTGTCCACTTTATTACGTAATGTACTATACTCCCATTACTACTTGCTAGTTTGTAAAAAAAGAAATGCTAAAATGAAGAGTAAGCGGTAATCAGTAAAATAAAAATGAAAAGTGTGTATGTATATAAAGTACAATGAACAAAAAGTCGAAGAAAAAACAAAAAAAAATTAATTTTGGTAATCACCTGATAATTGTTGAAGATAAAGTTACTTATTAAGTCATCAGTCAGCTGACAAAATAACCGGGTATCATTTCGGAAGATTTAAACAAAGAGTTTACGAGGAGTATCTTTTTTTTCTGTGCTTTACTTGAATAAACATAATAACAGTAGTGAAAGTGTGGTTCCAGAGATAATGAGCTTTTATAGTTGATATTTTTAAACCATTGGACAAAAATCTGTTTGTTTAAATCGTGTAAATACTGTTCACTATAGTATTTAAAAATAGGGCGGACAATTCAAATTTACTGTATGCTATAGTGTTGAATGAATCGATTGATTTTGTAGAACTGCCTGCTTGAATTTAAAAAGTTACGATGAAACCATGAGGTTCTTAAAAATGAAATGAAGTGAATACAAGTCGTGATGAACGACACACACACAAACACGCACACAGATACACCGAGTCATCAATGTAGGAATTCAAGAGATGAGTGGACAATGAAGAAAGTGAAACTTTGTACACAGAGGGAGAAGGGGAGGCGGACGGGACAGCTTGCTTGTTCCTAGTACCAAGAATAATATTTTGTCGATAATTTATTTTATAATAATAGTAATATAAATGTATTAGAAAGCGACCCTTAATTGAGGAATATATGCGTAAATATGGTTTTCGGATGATCGTTTAAGGAGAGAGGAAGAAATCATTTTTGGACCATATGTTGCATTTACAGTGATTACTTATGTTTACATACTCATCTATGCCTCTGTATGCAATATGGTATGTGGCAAATTGACTTAGTTTCAGAAAATGGAGGGTAGCAAGGAAGAAGAGCCGGCCCATTGAGTCAACAATTATAGCATACGATATAATACAATGCATCTATTTATTTCATTTTTGATGAGATTAAAAAAAGGGAGAACCTCATAAATGTAATAAAGTTGACAAATTTATACGACTGACGAGGCTCTGATACATACGAAACAGCTTCCACCGTCTGTCACCTCTCCCCCCAAACCCTTACCCTCCTTTCACAATGCCTTGATAGTCATCGTGTTAAACGTAATAAAGAGTTAGGAAATGTTTCTTTAAGAAAATTTACACATTGTCCTAGTTTTCTTTCATTCATTGCATATATATGACATTGATATTTAATTTTTCCACGTTGTATAATACCAGCACCACCGCCGGTAGTGGCATTTGTAGAAGATAAACGTTCTGGTCTATTGAATGGTCCACTGATTTGAATTTCACAATTATTTTTTGTTGCAATCGCTTTAATTCTACGATCTGATGTATTTAAATAACTCTTGACTAGGTCATCATATGGACTTAATTCAAATATTTCTTGATGCCGGGTATCCACGTCATTAAGACGTGTCGAGGATTTGTCTTTACTGTTGTCAGAAGGTCTGTTCAACTTTATGTTAGATAAAGTTGAGGTTAAAGTTTGTGGTATTGGCTTTTTTGAAAGTTTATTATTCTGTGAAGTATACGATAAACGTTTACATGTATTACTTATATTAGCGCCAGGAGTAGTATTATTCGTCACTGTCGTTTCACTCGTTTGTTGTTTAGTCAACTTGAGTACTGGGGGTTTACGATTCACGCTTTTGTAGGTATCATGACGATTTAATGAATTGATTGTTCTTACAGGCGTATTACCTAACTCTTTAATATTAACACACTTTGGATTTGTTGGATTTGTGTTATCCATATGAATTCTCTCCAGGGAATAGGAACGATTAATTATCGATTTATCAAAAGTTGTTCTTCCCTTTGTTGTTGTTGTTGTCGTTGAATCCTTTCCTCTCTCTGGTATTGCCAACACAGTTGATCTACACTGAGTAAGTATATTCTGTGGTTGGATCTCTTTGTATATCCACTTAGTATTGTTGTATAGCTCATTTATATTAAGAATATTTTCACTATTTGATCGTAAAATATTACTCAACTGATGCGGTGAAATACATCCTTGATTTTTCCTCTCCTCACTTGATGAATAGTATTTCTCTAGACTATTTGATTGTACAGCTCTGCCGACACGATTTTCTACAAACATGCCTCTCTGTCTTTGACGTTCATTACTTTCTGAAATAGGGAACATTTGCTTAGAAGTGGTGAGTCTTTTAGACATTCTGGTTGATGATAAAGATTCTGATGAGGATGAGGATGTTGATGTTGATGTATTCTTTGATGTATACAAATGTCTATCCCCATCGCCGTCATCATGAAATCTCGATACTTGACATTCTGAACAAGTACATGATGAATTGTAATCCTTACAGTCATTGCATTGAAGCAAAGATTCTTTCGTACATTTCGACATATTGGACTTCATACTTACTGGGTTTCTTTTCAGTGAATAAGCCATTTGTTCAACCAGCCATTTATGTAAGATATCATATTTATCATTTTGATCGATCATTTGAAATAGATTATTAATTTGTGAAGTTGTTAGATCGTATTTCCCCTCAGATGACTGTTTCTCTTTTTCTCCGCGTCCCTTTGAATTGACCGCCTTACTATCAGAAGCAATTGAACATGAACCTTTGTTTATGACATCATTATCATCGTGTCGCGGACGCGTATGCTTCTTACAACTAGTTTGACATTTATTCAAACATCTTTCAGCTTCAGCATCATGTGTAGACTTAATATTCGACGGTAGATGACGTGACTCTGATGACGATGATGATGAGGATGAGGACGATGTCGACGCCGGATTCTTTTCACACCGTGAACAACACACTGAAGAGGTTGATTTTTCAGAGTGAATATTTTCCACAGATCTGGTACATTTCCCTTTCATTTGATCCATACTAATATTGTTCCCATGACAAGAGACTTCACAAACATTATCATATGAAATTGACTTTTTGCCCTCAGAATTCCTCGATTTCACTGCATTTCTGACTTGATGACATCTACTGCATACACAAGTTTTACTTTCTGTAAGTGTATCTAATGAATTTTGTGAATCACACTTCACTAATTCCTTATCATCCTGATTATGTAAGTGATTTTCATCAGGATGACAAGTTCGATTCGGCGTTTTTTTAATTGACAATGAAAGATAAACACTCTGTTGTTCTATGGTTTCATTGTGTTCAAGATCTTTAGATTTTGGAGTTGTTGTGCCTTCAACAAATACCACTCTGTCGTAATAACCGCTTTCATTATGTTGTACTCCAATAACTTCATTGTTCGGTTGTTTGAGTATTGTTTGATCAAGGTGACTGATCAGTGTGTTCTTTTCACTTCTACATGAAGGATATGTCTGACATACAGATAATTCAAATGGTGATTTCAGACCAGAGTGTTGTGGAGCGAATTTATGCCTTTTTTGTCCATCTAAACTATCACCCATACCTTTGTCAATTGTAGGCGTATTCAACTGTTTTTTAGGGTGTACTAGGCGTTTCATATTTTGTCGTATAATACTATAGACACTTTTATTTGCTTCTGGTTGTAGACATGAGTGAGAATGTCTGTTCCAAAAGCTGAAGGAGTTTTTTGTTTTGTTATTGTATATACTACTTCTACTTCTACTACTACCGCTGTGTATACTACTATTATCAAACATGCTGTAGGCGCTTTGATGAAGCATTCTAGGTATATAGGAATTTGTCGTTGTTATGTTGGTTTTTTGTGTTAGACAGGTGAAATTTGTTGAATTGTTAGTCAATGGTATAGTGGAATTACCTCCAAGACATCGTGGTTGCGTGGAATCGCCTTTCATTCGATGTTCAAATTCTTTTGTCAGATATTGAAAACCAGTTGGCAATGGTAATTTCGGCAGTTTATCAACATTTTCCAGTGACACTGAACTTTCTATCAACTGACAAGAGGGAGGTTTCAACTCCTAGAGGAAGGGAACCAAAAGAAAAATAACTCAGAATAGTTGGTCGATAAAATATTTGTGTCATCGCAAGCTAAAGGTTTTCGGTCTCATGCCTTCATGGTGTCTTGTGCTCATACTGTGGTGAGAGCTGTCTGCAAGGCAAGACTGTAGACTGTAATTTACATAAATATTTACGTCCCGAATCAGGGTCTTGAGAAAAAAACACAATAACAAAGCTTAACCCTGAGGAACTCACCAACCAACCACATCAGACTTAACGTGTGCAAATACGATTCGCAGATATATGGCTTAAGTTTCTAAGAAACAGCCAAAAGCAGTACAGAATAACCTTCAGCAAGAAAATAACCATTCAGAAGACTTTGCTTCTCTGCTAACAATAACGCTAATAATAATGTACATAAAAATCTATAAATATCTGTTGATTTTCTGCATAAACTATCCGTTGCCTTGCCCTTGTCTTCTGTCATTACATTAATACTGAAAAGTTTGAAACTAAGACAAAACAGCTGTCCCGTATTCCCTCGAACTCAATGGTTCTTTCAGTGATATCAATTCAAAATCTGATTTGAAAGTAATCAAATCCTTGCAAAATCGACACTTGAAGATAATCCGTAGGGGTTTCTTGAACCCTTACTGCAAAAAGAGGTAGTCTTCGTAGCCCGATTTCTTAGTGGATAACATGTTGTGGCATTTGAAATGATGAGTGCTTAGTTTGGTTAGTCTTAGTGAGAACACTATTACTGAAGGAGTATGTAGTCACGTCTATCTGAGGAGTTCAAATGTTGATGAAACAGGCATCTAGGATTTTACAACTAGCCATTATTAACAAGGTGCTAGCAGTTAAACTAATTAAAAGACATTTTATTTGTCTCAAAAGTGGGAAGCAGAATTTAATGAAGTTTTTGAACCTGAAATTTTGAGTCTTCATATCTTAGAGATCATCTTGTGAGTGCCCCCCCATACGTAATTGTAGAGTTACACTGCTTCGGAATTCGTTCTGTACAAAAGTTGAAACTAAGTAGAATGTTAAATACCTTTAACTGCTTATTTTCTCTGATCTCTCCTGGTTTTCCCACATCATATTAATTTCTGGAAGCATATTTCGTTTTACCTTCTACTCAAGTAAGTTAAGACACTCTGGTACTACTCAGTCTCTCCTTTTACAACTTATTAATTCCTTTCTTCCACCTATTCTTCTTTACTCTTTACCCACCTCAATCTACCCTGAACTACTTAAGAAATATTTAATTGAATTTTAGATTTTTCCGTTGATTGAATGGGCCGAAGTGCTTGGTCTCAGGTTGGAAATGCAGGTGCATCCGGATGACGAGTCCCAAATTCGGTGAAATGCGTGTCCTGGATTCCACTGCTAGCCACCATCCACCAATTAAATTATACTTAAGAAATAGTTTGTTACATTCTGAAGAGAATTAAAAACTGTCAGTAAGGTGATGGGAGGGGTTTTGGCAAACCAACTTGTTAATACTGTTGTAGATAGACACCTGAATTTAAGCAGGAAATTAGTGAAAAGTATCTTGTAGGACTCTGAGCATCGTCTCCATACACAACTATCCCCTTGCATCACATCAAGTAGGACTAAAAGCAAGTGTGGAAGACTTCATATTGAAACGTTAGTGCTTAGACGAGTGAATATCAAACATTTCAGTTCAGGCATAATCTGTGAGCTATGCTGCCTGATACAGGGAGATAAATACAAAGAGGCATTTGTTTCGAAGTGTTAGTTAGACCTTTCGTATTTAGAAACGTGACCAGCATCGTTAACAAAGGGTATTCAGTTTAGATCACCACTTGACACCAATTAAGGAACCATTAAAAACCTCAGAGTACTGAATTGCTGTTTTGATCCAGCTTGTAGATCTTCGTCAGTGCGCATCTACGACTACTCCGTGGATCAAACCGGTAACAGTCGAATGACCATGAAACAACCAATCGGATCGCTGACCGTTACAAATAATAGCTTTTCACAATCTTCGTTGTAAGTTTCATCCTGTATCAGGGTTAAGGTTAGAGTAGAAATGAGATTAGGGTGAAACTTCAAACAAAGATGATGAAAATCATCCATTTGTAATCCTGGATATTTGGTTCGTTCAAGGTCATTTATTTGTTGAATATATTCTTTTCCATTGCCACCGAATCTAGGATCTTCAGATTTTGAAGATAATCCGTTGGGATAGAATCCAATAACCCATCTATTGTAACTTCCGATAATTCGAGATATATATAGCTCCATCGCCATCCAATGTCATCAGTGAGTGTTTGTCCTCACATCCCACATGGTAGACCACACCAATTGGATGAATAGAACCTCTTTCATAGATCGTTCCTTTCACCCTATCAACATTGTTTGATCCTAATCCTGTTACTTTGATTTATCGTAGTGAAAAAAAGCATCATGAATATACCAACGAACGTAATTTCGTGTAGGACGATTAGCAATGTAATCCAGGATGCAAATTCCGTCCTATTTGGCACTCGTCAGTTGAATGCACCTGCATTCCGTAGCGAGTGATGGTTTTCCTACTGAAGATCAAACCCAGTACCCATCATTTCAAATGCTAAAGTATTAAACGCTAGACCAACTGGGCTACGATAATCACCTCTTGCGCACCGACTGTCATCATTTTTCTGTTGACTTACTGGGCCGAAACGATCGACCTCTTTGGGGTCACCATCAGTCACTGATGCATGCAAGTTCATTCAAGCGACGATTCCCAAATAGGATGAAATGCGCATTCTAGATTCCACTGCTAGTCACCATCCACCAAATTACTTCAAGTCGGTCCTCATATATCGTTGAAACATCCGCACTAGGGGCAAGTATATCAACAGGGTCCAACAAGTGCAGTCCAATCAGTCAGCGATAAAATAGAAATTGAATTAAAAAATAACAAGGAAGGCGTTATATGTCGGATTGCACATAACCTGTCAGTCAGTAGAATATGCAGGCAAACAGAAGTCATCAGATCGTCGTGAAAATCTCGAATTGTGGCAGAGACATTTCGGTAGGATATAGTTATACTACTAGCTGACAAAGACAGAACAACAATAATCATGCACACATACGACTTTACAAAGAAAGCAGATGATTCAGTTAAATATATTAATGTATATCAACAGTTGATGGAAGAAACCTATTGTGGTGATTGACAATTTCTATCTCTGTATTGTTTAAGTACTTACTGTTGATTGCTAATATGTTTCATATATGAATTGCATTAGAATTCCGCTAAATACAAATTCCTGAATCCCGCCCTCTCTGTGTTTTGTTTGGATTCTTGTAATTCGGTCATCTCGAAATACTAATACTACGATTACAATAAATTACTACACCTATACAAATATGAGATAATAAAATCAAAATAAGACTAAATAAACTAAGGAAATTAGGACAATGAAATCTCGACTCTATGATAGATCAAAACTACACAAACCAGCCAAATGATCCCTTACTACCAATCGTTTTGTTATCAGGAAGACCAACATATAATCTATCAGTGATGGAACTACTGAAAATAAGGGAGTATTGGACAGCTGTTTCATTCTAGTTTGGGAATCATTGGCAATATGCACTGATATTAATCCGTTATCAACTGGTAAAAACAAATCAAATCCATATAAACCAACTATTGAAAATATAATCTATCTAAAGAACGTTTCAGAAAATTAAAATATCTCACAGAATTATGTAACCATTCTATCAGTCCTTTGATGATGTCACAGAATTATACCCTTCAACTGGTCTAAAACTATCAATGAAAACTATGCAACAGTTTCCCTGCAATGTTTCACTTGGATGGAAGTCATAGTCATTATGTGTTACAACATATTTCCATTTGGATTATTACACATAATACGAACACATAAAAGGAACACCAATGGAATCGTTCAGATCAGGGTTAACAGCTGAAACTGTTATGGAAAGATTGGAAGTATTAGCCCCACTCATAATTAAACCAAAAATCTGGAAACGTTATATTAATGGCACATTCGTAATAATTAAAAGAAGAAATGTGACTTGAAATACACCCAGGAATTAATTGCCAACCTATTTGACGACATTAGATTCACATGAGAAGACAGAATCAGACAACAGAATTCCATTCTTAGGTGTCTTACTTAATCAAGAGCAAAAATATCAGGAATTGGGAAATACAAGTATACAAAAAATTAGTGCACACACAGACTAAATACTCAACTATAGCAACAATACCACAATGACTTAGAAAAGAAATTATGTTCAGGCATTGCGTAGAAGAGTTTGAACACATTGTAGTACTCCAGTGGTGAAGAGTTTGGAAGAGAAATATATACTAATTGTCTTCAGGAAGAATGGATACCCATACAGTTTCATTAAAGAGTGTATAAACTGAAACAAAAATAACGCCAACAAGAAATCATCCTGAAAGACCACAAAGAAATCCATTCTACCATATATAATAAAGAATGTCTCTGAAATAACGACTAGAAAGCTGAAACCATTTGAAATAGACATAAAAAACAAGCTAATACAGTCACCTCATTCAATATTTTGCGGACTAAAGGATCCATTCAATGGTAAAAGAAGACAAGATCGATACCATCTGCAAGACAAATTACAAAAGCCATGATAAACACTATATTGGTCAAAGTGAACTTCCGCTTCGACTCGGAATCCAAGAACATAAATTAGCTGTGAAAAGACACGATATGTATTCTTTTATATCGATGCATGTAGACAATTGTAAACAGTAATAAAATTGGAAGAATGCAGAGATTTTAAACAGGCGAAGCACTAAAAGTGCCAGGAAATTTCCAGAGTTTGTGGGTAATACTCGGATTAATCAGCGATTTACAGACACACATTACCATAGATCAAATTTACCAACCAATAAAGAAAAATTTGCACAAAAAGAGAGTACAAATTCCAAGTCAATAAAAATGATCAATAAAAATGTAAATTAACAACCAATCATAACAATGGTTGTCAGGAAATACAATTGTGCTATCTATCGGTCATGAAGAATTCAAACAAGTTCACTTGATATTGAGGGCTGTGCTGAAGATATTGCCTAGAAGAACCATGAAAGCTTCTAAATTAAATCTGTTGCTTCAGGAAACAAAACCAAGTCTAAATCATCCGCCTCAGTTACAAATCTTCTGTATTACATTTTTGGATAATTAAGAAAATATAGAATCCTCAGAAATGTAGAGAAAAGTTAAGTTGTAAAACCATAGGCAGTCGCAAGCAAATACTCAAGACAACGAGACAAATTGATACTCTTGAGATCCATCATAAGAAGGTGAAGACAGAGAGGGAACCCGGGTGATAAAAGTTTGGTTCATCAATCAGTTAAGAATATTGACATAATAAGAACGATTCAGTACAAGTTCTAATCATCTTGTAAATTTCTACCATCTCTACAATAGAGGAAGGAGAACAATGATTGGATTATTCAGTATTTGAATTGTAAGATTTTGGAGGACAGGCTGATTAGCTGACTGACTGTTTGACGGAATCATGATCGGAAAAGTGCATCACTTCAAGTTCTTAGATTCCAAAAAGGACTCAGTAAAAATCGAGAATAAATATACAATGAAACTACTAAAATAGTTAAAAATTCACCAAAGAAGAAACTATACAATGAAGTTGTGGGAGGTTGGGACTGGACGGTGACATAAAGTTGCCTATCTTCAACCACAGGTATTTGCACTCTACCTACCACATTATATGGTATAATCTGGTGCATATTACTGAGGTTAGGCATAGAGCTTTAGATGAAGAGGATAAGTCAGTCAGTGAGGCTGTAAAACTAAATTGATTAAGGCGAATACGACACGTGCTGCTTTTCTCAAAGAACTAAGTTAACTGTCACAGGATTAGTTTGGAAAAGCGTGACGAGTAGTCCATAAAATCTCTGACTGTTGATTTGAACCACGTAGAGAATTACATAATGCCTAATTAAGGTCCTGGGGTTGCTAAGAAACAAAGGCTGGAGAGTAGTGGTGATATAGTTAAAAATTGTTCTCTGTGGCGTTGATGCATCCTGCCTGTCTTTGCAGTCTACCACTCCTAATAAGTTATCCTGGTTTTTCCATGTTCATATTCTTTCTTCCATCCATTCCTGATTATCAAAGTTCTTTTGAATTCAGGATTTCATCATGAGCTGACAGTAGTTAGAGAACCATTGGAAAACCTGGGAGTACTGGACAGCTGTTTCGTCCTAGTTTGGGACTCTTCAGCAGTACGCACCTACCGGGATTCGAACCCAGGACCTTCCGGTTACAAGGCGAGATCGTATACCATTAAGCCACTGGGACCCGATCCAATGGTCCTTGAATTCTAACTTCTGCCAATTCACGACATAGCGCGACCGCTAGCCAATGTCTTCGGCGAGTATTTGTCCTCACACCCGACCAGCTGCACCCTACTTTTGAATTCTTTTAGTTTTCTCCATTGCTATGTGTTAAATGCGGTGTGGTAACCTGGAGAGACGGACGTCTGTATAGTGTTCTGTTTTGAAACTTGGTCAGTTAGCACCAGTGATTCTTAGTTATATCACGAACTATTTCCAACCATCAGTCTTTGGAAAATCCCTCCTGGCCTATCTAATCACTATATATATATATATATGTACTTATTTGGATGTTTCAACTAACTTTGTCATTATCATCCTCTTTTCTCCTAGACTGTATATTATTATCCTGACACATGTTGATTTGATCCTTGCTATTTGTCTTTGTCACTCTTTAAACTATAGTTTGAAGGCTTCTCTTAGTGGTTGTGCGATACATTGACAGTGCGTTGTCTTGTGACTGCGATTTTGTTTGAGTGAGTCAAGATGGTTCTGACCTTAAATCGTCTGAGAGAAGTGTTTGGTGCGTGAATTCTGCCGTCAGAATTTTGATTCCAACATTCTGGAAATATTCTAGTTGATTCCAAGTACTCGTTTTGTATAGCCATCTAGCAGCACTGTCGAGATAGGTAGAATTAATAAAGAATATTCGTCTTTTTGCTATCACTGAGGCTTTTTGTGACTGTGTGTGTGTGTGTGTCTCACGGGAGTTTTGTTAGCTTTACAGTAGGACAGAGAGATCAGTTTGCTGCTCTCAGACCACAACGAGTCATTCTTGGCCGTAAGAACTACAAACCCAGTCAGATGCTTCACAGATCCTTATATGGGACAAATCAGCAGCTTACAACTTCATGGTGTCATATTTTCATCTCACCATCCCCAAAACGTTACTATTCTATAATTATATTCCAGATAATATTGCTCGGCAAAGGAAATCGGTGGTTTGGTATCCATGATATATGTCCCTGCCATCAATATAGATTTTACTCCGCCGCCTGGTCATCTGAATCCTAAACATAACCCAATACACGTTGGCTGAAATATTGCCAAATTGAAGTGGTCTGAATCACCAGTAGGCCGAGCGTTTTGTATTGACCCCATTAGCTGTGTGCTGCGGTTTGGTAATTTGATTGAACAATAGTTACTAGTGTGATGTTTCGACTCCTTTCTTTGGAGCAGACTGAATTCCACCAATCAGGTTTGAAATATGGCCACCATTGTAGGTAGCTCGCCATTACGATGTACATTGATTTGATTTTATTAGATGGTTGGAGGCAGCCGCAGGAAGCCTTGACCAAACCTAGGTCTAGTGCTAGTTGGCACTCACCAGTCGTCAAGGCTTATCTGCAGCCTTGAAGGAACACTCGTGTCTCTTCTGAGATTTGAACTCGCGTCACCCAATGCTGCCTGCAGTTAGAAACGTTACCGCTGAGCTTTCTGAACTCGCGAGTGACCTCCTGTAGGACTGTATTTGATACTTTGATTGGACTCTAGACACATTCCATTAGTTACTGGTGTGTTACTAGTTCCAAGGCTTTCTGACGATGACCTTCAACCATCTAGTATCATCAAATCAATGAGCTCCGGTTTGACTGACTTCAGGGAGCTAAACCATTTCACCAATCGGAAGTGATGCTTTGACCTACAGCTTCTCTGAGTTCGCCACTTAGACTTCTGTAGTCGCCTGTCATTAGTCTGATGTACTGACAACTTCACAGATACTGATATATTGCAAATATTCCAGCCTACAATATTATTAATGTTCCCTTAGGTTCTGAGTGGAACATAAGACTTCGACAGAACACCTCAACATTTTTTTCTATTCTCTGCAGTCCTCTTTAGCCGGTCCCACAATTCCTCATCGGCTTACATCTCTTCTACATATGATCTCCTTTACATAAGTCTTGAAGCAATGCCCCACTTGTCACTCGTTTACTATTGACTTTCGACTGAAGCGGTAGCTTGATGAGTGTGTCCGACAATAACTTTGTGAAATTGTCGTGTTATTCATACCAACAAAAGAAATAAACCAACTTATCGATATTAAAGAAAATAAGTACCAGTTGCCTACCTGTGATGTATAACTTGTCTGTATTTCAATATCCTTGAATATCTTTGATGTTTCCTGCAGATCTGATTGTGTACCTCTTGATTTTTTACCAAGATAGGGATAGACATCACTGGATGACATTGATTCAGAAGTCTGTATACTTTTCATCAAAGATATTTCATCTAATTGGCATGCTTGTCCTTCAAGACTGACACCAATATCCCCCTCATGATTTGACAATGTTTCAGGGTGTTGATGTACTAACTGCTTCATATTAGACAAAGATATTTCATCTAGTATACAATCTGTGTTACTTTCACTGAGATTAGTGAAGGCATTCTGTGAATCGTAAGCTACTACTTCATTTTCCATATTTGTAGATATCAACTGCCTTGTAGGCTTTTGCATAATCGATTGATTTCTCAATGTTATCCCTTGTATTTCATTATCAGTAGTAGTACATTGAGTATCCGCTTCACAGTATTTTGTATCCCCAAGAAAATTATAACTTGAATCAATCTCTACACAATCAAATAATTTCTGATTCACTAGTTCCCTATGATTACTTATCCTTGTTATTTTATCACCAATACCCTCATTGTTTGGTAACTTCTCCGAAGAGTTGATTGTATTGATCGAATCACATTTTGGTGGTTGAATAAAGCTCAATTGATTGTCTGACAACGAAGGTTGAACACCTTCATCATCATCATCACCATAACTTTGTATTTTATCTTGATTGTTATCAAAGGAGTACATGGCAAAATCATTTTTATATACAGTCACTATCTTTTCATTAATGAACTCTTCACAAGAATGATTACTATTCACTCGATTCAATAATTCTCTACTGATTGCCTTACATGGTACAGCTCGTACACATGATAATTGCTCATGTATACTTTCATCCGGTTGCTGGGATTCACAATACTCACTATGCGCTGAGGATAACCTACCACCACGTAAATTCATTCTAATCTCTGTTATATAACGTTTCGTGGTATCATTTATTCTAGTTGTTGTATCTATTATGCACAATTTATCATTTTTTGAGTCTTTCGACTCTATATTCCCTTGAAGAGTACACCAACACGATATATGATCACAACATTTCAAATACATGATTTGTGATTGGATAGATGAATTTTCAGAGTTTAAATTTGGTGATCTTAGTGTACAACTATTACAGTATGACGTCGACGTTGATGATGATGATGATGATGGACAACCTAGTAGAGAATCTCTAACATCACCAACAGTAGATGAACTTTGAACAATTGAATTTATGTTCTTATTGTTGACATTACTTTCGTGTAAACTTCCTGGAGTACTATCAAATCTTAAAATTTCACATAATTTAGTGCCATACTTTTCAATATGTTCAATATTGCTTAACACTTTTGGTACATTATTATTATTATTACTATTACTCCAAGAATGTTTGACTTTTTGATTGATTTCAAATTGACTTATTTGTCTACCTGTTTCACAACAACAACAACAGCAAACATAACTTTCATTATTTTCACTATATTGACGACAATTCATTTCATGACATCCTTGAACATTGGACTGTTCCTTTTGTTTTATTAAATTCTTACATTCTTCTGGCGTTTTATTTGATTTAATTAATTTGTTGTTTAATAAATTATCGCAAGGAATAAATACTTTCTTTTCATTATTATTTGTTACACTTAAACATTTTATATTCTCATGACTTGGTGATAATTCTTTGAACATATTGTATTAAGATCCATATTTTAGACATTTTTATTGAAAATTATATTAGTAATAATAATAATAAATAAGATTATGTAATCTGAATAACGGAAATGAAAAAAGCATGTCTCATTTTTCTCTTCTTAACTGAGAAGTCACAGTTTAATAATAATAGTAATAATGAAGACCTAGATTAAATGACTTTATTTTAAAAATCAATAATTTAGAGTATCGATCAATAGCTAATATAAATGTGATTACTGTATAGTATATATGCATGTGTGTATGTGATTAAAACAAAATAGGTTCAACATGTTCAATGTTTAAGCGGTAATTCGAATTTCCTGTATAATGTATAGTATTGTAAAGATTGAGAAATAAAGTTTTACAACTCTGAATGAACTTGTGATTATAACATTTTTATTTTGTTGAATTTATTAAACATCTACAAGGTTTTATTTTTATACTGTTTTGATAATATTCGATCTGGCGTTATAAGGTTGAACTCTGTTCAAAACTGACAGTTTTTTTTGAAGAAAAATGACAGTAAGTTATAATATTTTATAAAATATGAATTAGTAGTTTGAGTGTCCAGTAATTATTACAAGGTTTGTGTGTGTGTGTGCGTACGCCTGTGCGCTTGCTTGCAATGAGTCAGGTTTCATTTATTAATATTTATGTATACGTGGAAGTTCCTTTTTTGTAGGTAGTTCGGTTATAAAACTGGGACGATTAAGAGGTCTATTTATGCAATGATTGAAGATTGAAGTTGAAGAAGAATGTGGATGACTGTAGTCGAGGTATGCGAACGTATTGATGACCTTAAAAGCATACTATTTGTTAGACGATGGAACCTACAATTATTTTAGGGTCACTACCAAAGAAATGAGGTGCAAATGTCGTCAAGATATCGTTTTCACGTATTCTGTGGAGAATGTGTTGATGGATCTTTAGGGTTACGATTAGGTTGAGTGTTAGGATTAAGATTGGGATCAGGGTTAAGGTTAAGATCAGGGTTAGGTTAGATATTGGTGTTTGGATCAGGGTTACGTTGATTCATTTTTTAAAACAAGTAACTTATGAAATCCTACGTCATGTGACAGAGAAAGCTGATTAAAATCAAAGAATTGGTTGGATGATTTCATCATGAGCTGATATCAGTTAGAGAAACATTGGAAAACAAGCTGGGAGTACTGGATAGCTGTTTCGTCCACCTGATCTGGGACTGTTCTACATCAGTATGCACCCACCACCAGGGGTTCAACCCCAGAACCACTCAATTACAAGGCGGGTAGTTCGTAGACCATTAAGCCAGTGGGAACCGATCCAATGACCAGCCCATGGATTCCAACTACTGCCCATTCATTATTAAGCGTTACCACTTCGCAATGTTTTCTTCGATGAGTAAATGCCTCACCTTCATCCTGCTGTACCCTATTGGTCACGACTTGCCACTAGAACCTTGGTAACTGCCAGGTTCGAGCCTCAGTGGCTGCGTACGGCTGAAGGGTCCCAAATCAGGATGAAACAGCTGTCCAGTACACTGATGAGAATACATATAGGAATAGCAAACTAATTGGGTTGCAGATCCCAAAATTATACGGGTGTGTTTGAAATACACAAACCAGGAGCGTCCTTGAGACCTATACTAGCAATGATAAATTCACCATAGCATAAATTAGCATAGTGGCTATGTGAATTATTGCAGCTTTTGTGAAAACGTTTTTGAAACGTACATAGTTTCTGATTCATTTCAGGTTGTCAAGAAAATTAACAGTGCCAGTGTATCTGATAAGCGCTTTGTCTCTTTTGATGTTACTTACCCATTCAAAAATGCGCCGGTTGTTGAGACTTCTGATTTTATACGTAAAAAAGTTGAAGACACACCAATTCCAACATCGGAATTAAGAAAATCGTTGCTTTTTTGCACTAAAAATGTCCAGCTTTAATTCGATTGGTGTCTGTTCCATCTGAATGATGATGTCAAAACGAAAAGACCCTTGAGACCACGTTTTGCAGACTTATGCTTGTCAGGCCTAGAAACCGGTATTTTGCAGCAACATATACAAGAAATGGATGTCTACCTAAGATATGTTGATGGTATTTTTATTGTCTGTGAAAGTAGATCAAAAGCTGAAGACATGTTGATAAAATTCACCTCATGTCATTTGAATCTCACCTTCACAACGGAACACAAGGATAGTGGTATTATTAAATTCCCAGACGTTTCTTTAGGTGAAAAGGACTGATAACACAATCGAAAGATCTATATTTGGAAGGTCTTTATGGACAGGACAGTACATATATTTCAAAAGTTTTGTTTCAATGCAGTATAAAAAGAACTCAGTCAAAACACTGTTCAATAGAGAACAGAAAATTTCTTCTGACAGTGCAACTGAACATAAAATAAAAGCTCTGAAGGATATTTTTATCTAAGAATGGATATCCTGAGAAGTTTATTAATAAATACTGTAAAGAAATGAGCCCTAGTGAAAAAATTCAGATAGTTCCAAAGAAAGCGTTATTCATCAATTTACCGTCCAAAGGAGATAATATACGAGACATGGGCAGAAAAAGACTCGACAAACCTATATGTGGTTCTACTGGGAAGTCATCACCAGAAGGGTGCGAAAAGTTAGGTGTGAGGACAAATATTCCCCGAAGACATTGGCTAGGGGTGGCGCTATATCGTGAACTGGCAGAAGTTAGAATTCATGGACTGGCCGTTGGATCGGATCCCAATGGCTTAATGGTATACGAGCTCGCCTTGTAACCAGAAGGTCCTGGATTCGAACCTTTGTGGTGTGCTGATGAAAAGTCCCAAACTAGGACGAAACAGCTGTCCAGTACTCCTTGCGGGTTATCCAATAGTTCTCTAACTGATGCAGCTCATGATGAAATCCTATAAACAAACATTTATTTCCGAATATGAATTTAAAACAAGCAACAAAGGTTAATAAAGTAGGATTTGATGAATTCACTAATTTTTGGTAGAACCCTTCTTAGCTGAATACTCTACATACAGGGATATATAAATACCTTTGGAAATACATTGGGAGATATAAGACTGATAAGCAAATGAATGACGTTGAGTCAATCATGCAAACGACAACTGTGAATATTTTTCAAAACATGTTCAAATCGATTAGGGGAAAGGAGCATAAGCGATTAAGATAAAATGCATTACGCTTCAACTACATCACTTAGATAAACAATTACTCATCAGAGACAGAATTTAAATATATCAGGAATTGAGAACTGAATAATATTAGTGCTAGTAACAATGATAATAATATTGAAACGAGTTAACATATTGCTGCTGATAAAGGATAGTTTTAAATGAATCAGGAATGATAATAACAGGTAGAATAAAGTATTAATAACAGTAACAGTTAATACGTAAAACATATAACTATGGTAGATTCAGAATAAGTGTCCAAGGCTTCCTGCTGATTGCCTCTAACCATCTAATATCATCAAATCAATCTGCGCCGTGATGGCGAGCTACCTAGAATGGTGGCCACACTGCAAACCTGACTGACAAAATTCATTCTGCACTCAACAAACAATCAAAGCATGGCACCATTTTATCATGCAAGCACTAGTGTTTTTACTTTATTCAAATTGACATAAATTAACAGATAAGGCTCTTTTCATAACTTTCAACCAAATCACGAAGTTAAATGTTAAACTGTGAAACTTGGTTAATTAATCTTAAGTTGTACGAAATCCTAAGGTATGAGCAGCTTTCAGAAAGGGTTATTAAACGTGTAAGTCTTTAAAATGTGGAATATGCTATGATATAGGATGGATATCTACGCTTATTCATGGTAAACGCCTAGAAAAGACGACAGAAAAATCCACTGAAGTCAAATTTTAAGCGTCTTTATGTTTTAAAACAAGCAATAAAGGGGTTAATAAAGCAGGATGATTTAATGAATTCATCAAATTTCGGTAGAACTCCTCGTCAGCTGAATACTCTACATACACGGATATATATACACACTATTGAAATTACATTGGGAGATATAAGACTGATAAGTAAGCAAACTACATTGAATTAGTCATGCAGAAAGACACGTGCGAATGTTCTCCAGGTCATTTTCGAATAAATAAATGAGAGGAGAGGGAATATGAGAGATCAGAATTAAGATAAATTGCATTACGCTTCAATTGCATCACTTAGATAAACAATTAGTCATTAGGAAATATAACAAGAATTGCAAACATAGCAATATCAATGGTAATAATTATAATAATAATAATAAAAATAATAATAATGCTGAAGTGAATTAAGATAATCCTACTGATAAAAGATAGTTTTAAGTGAATCAAGAATAATAATAATTTAAACGTATTGCCGTGGCAGATTCAGAGTGACAGCCATCTCCTTTTGTACACAGAGACCTGGTTTACAAACTCGAATTGCACAAGTCTCCATAATTACTAGCATCTTCTTACTTCTCTGTCTGCTGACAATAACAGTGACTGACTTGACAGTGTAGGATATTATGTCCATAGTCGACAAGATGCTTTGTTATTGCACAATTTAGCACCTCGGAATTCAGCTGTTTTCATCCACTTTGACCGGAGTAAAGTGAACCTTCTACGACACCAAAATAAACACCATGTGGAAACTTAAAGAATGCAAGAGTGAACCTTTATACGCATGTCAGTCAATCAAAACTTCAATAAAAGCTCACGTAGACTCAGAGGGCCATTGTTTTTTTTTATTCTTTTACGTTCCCAGTGGAACTTAGAGCTTCAAGCTGGAGACCTGAAGTTTCAGTAGCAGTGGTATTTATTTTTATGGGATGCGGTTGCTAGCCTCATGCCCAACCTTCCAACTTTACCAATCTTATCACTGGTTTAGCGAAGGATAGGAATACGTCAGTCAGAGCTTGAACCTCGAACCACACACATGGTCGGTAAGCATTCTACTGCTGTGCAACCGGTGCACCGTATTACAGTATACCTAAATCCGAAAGCAACTAAGCTATAGTTGTTTAAAAGTCAGTCGAATGGATCAATAACAGAGACAAACTATCGCGTGTGAACAGTTTTTGTGTATCTCCGGTTTCACTTGCTCCTATAAAGCAAGATATATAGGTCGTTCAATGCATGATTTATCTAAATGAATCAAAGAGCATTATCCCATTTGGCTACAGAATCCTCCTGAAAACGACGTACCTCCGTATGCTCAGCATTATTATTATTGTTTCCTTTAATTCCTAGAGGAACATGCGGCTGAAGCCCCATGTTTGGTTCTCTGCCAACGTTTTCACCTGGCTGAACGTCTGCCCACAAGCTTTCATCTCCCCTTCACATGACCTCCTAAATGTCACCTTTGCACTGTCGATCAACCCGCCGCTTCTCGTTCGGGTTCCACTAGAGAGCCTGTTTTGTGATGTCAATTGCTGATTTTCTCAGAGTATGGCCAGTCCTTCAGATTTGTTGCACAATTCATTCCTGGTTGTTTGGTTCACCCTCAGAGATCCCTGTTGCTGTTCTTTTCTGACCATGAGTTTCCTGTTGTGGATTATTTGACATGCAGCATTGTCGTACAACTTTTAGATAAGATGTATAACTGTTGGCAGCGATCGACACCCCACTATCGAAGGTCTTTTCAAAGTCAATGACACTGTTTTTTGCTCTTTTGTGTTCAGTGTATTGTTGCCTGCATTCAACTCGTGTTTTTGTGGCTCGTCGATGCACTGGATAATCTTTTGTTTCAACATCCTTCTCTCTTCTATTAGTCTCCAAGTGTCCGTATTAAGCCACTGCAACTTTGCACTATCGAAGCCTTAGTGATTCAGATGAAAATCCCCGATTTATTTACACAAACTAGACTTTTTCATCCTGGGTATAATTCCGAGTTCAACTGTTATCAATATTTAATTAAGAATACTACTTTGTGCAATTTTCTTATGAAATGTACTGCCATCATTTTACTAACTAACCTTCTATTTATTGAATTGAATTTTTGATGTTCCCGTCGATTGATTGGACCGAAGTGCTCGGTCTCAGGTTGACATGTCGGCTTGTTGTGTAGATGCTTGGACGATGTCTGGTCAATTAATTAGTAAACAATTGGTGGATGGTGGCTAGCAGTGAAAGAATCCAGGATTAAGCGCATTTCGTCCTATTTGGGACTCGTCAGCTGGATGTATCTGCATTTCTCAGTGAGTGATGATGTTCCCACCGAGGCTCGAACCCAGTGCCCATAGTTCCAAACGCCAAAGCGTTATCCACTAGACCACTTGGGCCACGAGAGCCACCTCTTGTGCAACGGGTCATATAAATTATTGAATTGACATGTCAACCTGAGACCGAGCACTTCGGTCCAATCAATCGACGGGAAAATCAAAAATTCAATTCAATAATTAATATATGACCCGTTGCACAAGAGGTGGCTCTCGTGGCCCAAGTGGTCTAGTGGATAACGCTTTGGCGTTTGGAACTATGGGTACTGGGTTCGAGCCTCAGTGGGAACATCATCACTCACTGAGAAATGCAGGTGCATCCAGATGACGAGTCCCAAATAGGACGAAATGCGCTTAATCCTGGATTCTTTCACTGCTAGCCACCATCCACCAATTGTATACTAACCTTCTATTTACTCTCTTCACCTACCACATAATTTATTTTGATATCTGTCTCCATTTTCCTTCATTAACATCTAATTTTTCTGAACACTTTTCATATTACATAATCATTAGTCTAAACTACTAACCTAGTTACAATTTCGATTACTCATCATTGTTATGAAATATTCCGAAAATGAATGTGAACAGTACTCGAAACTAATTTTCATTTTTCTGGTATGTACAAAAATACAAGAAATAATTATATTTAAATGCATTTATACTACTAAGTGAATGAATTTGCCGGAAATTGACTCTTCTCTGGACTGTTTCTCGCTTATTTCCAAATCACTTTTAGACGTAATGTGCAGTGGAACATTTGTAAAAATACAACAGTTGGCGGTATTGGTTAAAATATTTTCACTAAGAAAAGACATAATTTAGAGAATCATTGGAAATCAACAAGTATTCAACAGATGTTTCGTCCTAGTATGGAACTCTTCAACATTAAACACAAACAACTCCATAAGATATCACACCTGAGACTTCTATGTCACTGGACGACTAGGTAGAATCTAATCTCTCGTAAATGCAAACACCTGTCAAATAGCTATGTAGCATTACTGCTTTCGAATGCCATCGGGGTGGGTATTCTTGCTGTCATAGCTGACGTAATATCCCACACCGGTGACAAATTCTCACTGGAAATCGATCCCGGAATTAGTAAGTGAAGAGCGATAAATTAATTTTCATGCACTGCATTGTAGGGGATTGAATGATTTCGTCACTTCCAGTATGGAAGAGTCCTGAATTGAGGCGAGACAGGTGGCACTGCTCTGAAGTTTTTTATCGTCCTCTAAACGATGTAAGTTTGTAACGAAACTGTTTCTGAAATAATAAATCAAATTCATGCAACCCGACACTTGGAAAGCAAGAATCATTTGTATTTCAAGGAGCATACAACAGTAGGCAAAATTTTATTCGTACGATTCTATGTTTCGATGGGTGTATTCTTCTCGTTTATTACACCCTAGAATTCGATGAATTAAACACAGAAACTACCCGATGAAATCTGAAGGCTTCAGTATTAAAACTCCTCACTTATATAGGCATCGTCGTTTCAACTACAGACGACTCCAATGATCGGGATGTCAACTCCAGCCAAGATCATTCTGAAATCATTTGGGAAATATTTTGCACTCAGTAGCATAAAAAACAAAATTCGGATTTTCAACCCCAGTATTAAGTCAGTTAAGGCTTCTATGTGAGTTAGAAACTTGGCTAAGGCGTCACCGGATACATTTCGAACAGACTAATGTAGACGTTTATCAACAGTTATCTACCCCATCTCCATTCTGCAAATCAGATGAATGACCAGAATAAATTGGTAACGAAAACACCGGGAACAAACCAATCAAGAAATCACTGACCATGAAATATGAAGACGGATGAGACAAATACTGAGCAGCCCCTCGAAGGACGTCGTGCACCAGACCATCGCTCTAGTGGAATCTGAGTGAGGAAGGAAAAGTTGAACGTCTCTTCAAGGTTGACATGGAAAAGATCATGTGTGGAGGAGATGATAGCCTATGGGAAATCGTGGGGCCGGTTGAAGAGTACAGCAGGGAACAGGATAAAGTAGAGTTCAAACCCTGATTTCCACTCGGAACTCAAGGAAATAACAATTATATATGATGAGAAACATTTTACACTGACAACCTGACAAAATCTGTTTCCATAAGTACAAATTTCATGCAGTGTAAAATAGAAGATAGATATACTTCAAAACTCGGAAATTTCTCTGACACATCGCTGATAATATCACCGAAACCAAATCACTTAGTTTAAGGAAGCATCAAATAGCTGTTTCGTCCTTGCTTTGCACTCTTCGGCAGCAGAAAACCACTCTCCTCCAAGATATTCAACCCGGAAACCTTAGGTTGCAAGACCGAGCCTTCTGACCATTCAACCACTTGAGTAGGAGATTTCAGTGACTCGTGAATTCCTAATTCTGTCAAAACTCCTAATGCATAGCGTTTCCACGGACCAGTGACTTCACTGACCATCCAATTCACTTACCATGACTTCTTTTTACAGTTCCAAGACATCCATATAGCTGCCGTCAGTGAATCGGAGATTTAAATTTAGATTGTGGGTTTATTAGATTTCGTGTCAGGAACCAACATCAGCCAGCGTCTCACTTAATCTTAGCCCAAGTCGCTGGATGGTCGACCTCGTAGCCTGAAGGTACTTCATTCAATTTCTGGTGGAGTTGTGATCGCCACCTGATTAACAGTCCCAAATGGAAATCTTGGGTTACCTAGCTTTCACTAATTGATGTTAGTTCATGCTGAAATATCCATAGATGTTAATCCGGATCACTACAAATGTCATCCAAATAAGCTGCAAATCTTCGTTATTATTTCAATAATAACAATACCTCTATTCTGGACAGTGTTCATATAATTAACAGAATTCTCAGCTCCATTTTATCGAATGATATTTCCTTTTCTTCCGGGATCTTCACAACAGAGTATTAATTGACAGTAGGTCAAGCGACAAAATGCTTTCTGACATAAAGCACAAATCAATCCGTTATGATATTTCTCCTTTGTCTCCTTCGGGAATTACACAACATTCGGTTGAAAGCCAACTATGAAAAGTTCAGAAGTATATTTTAAAATTCAGGGATATTGTACAGTAACAGTTTCCCCATGTATTGGGAAACAGTGCTGTTTCTCATGTTTAGGATAAGCTTGCAGATATTTTAAATACTTGCGAGAGTAGACAGTACCACTAGAAGTCATATTTTAATCGGTTAAAACAAAGTTCAGTTTTTAGTATTTCCGGTTTTAAGCAGGCCGCTCCTATTTGGCTACTACTCAACATTGTTTTAAATGAGTTTTTTCTGATTTCTCATACCAATCAAGCTGTTCTGATTGCTTTCTAATTTCTTTTTTATGGTAGCAAGAGGATCACATATTGTGATCTGAATGTCTTACTAGTTCATCCAAGTAGCCAGTCGTAATTCAGGTGATTTGAACGGATTCAGTTCACTCTGAGTTGATTTAAAGAGGCTGGGTTTGAAATCAATGTTTAGATAGCCTCCATTTTAGAATTTAATTGGTGGACGGTGACCAGCAGTGAAAGAATCTCGGATGCATATTTCGTCATATTCACGACTCGTCATCCTGATGCACCTGTATTCCCACTGAGGCTCTGACCCATTGCTCCCATGGTTTCAAATGAAAAAGCTTTATCCACCAGACCACTTGGGTCACGAGAGCCATCTCTTGTGAGACGGATCATAATAATTATTTAAGTGAATTTTAGATTTTTCCCGTCCATTGATTGATTGGACCGAAGTGCTCGCTCTCACACTGACATATCGGCTTCTTGTGCAGATGCTTTGACGATGTCTGGGCATGTGATTAGTGGTGGATGGTGACTAACAGTGAAAGAATCCAAGATGCGCATTTCGTCCTATTTGGGACTCGTCCGTTTTGTTGGTAAGCGCTACTTTTTGAGGTCAACGGTCTCAGACTACTCATATTCATGAGTAGTAGTATATGCCAGTTTTTTTAATTATTTTGCATATTTCTGTTGATTTCTGTAATGAGTAATTAATTTTTGTGTGAGAAATCACAAGAAATTATCGGTATTGTTATTATTATCATTATTATTCGAAATGAAAGACAATTGATATTCTTAATTTATGCTAATTTATTAAGGTAATTAATAGCTTCATGTAATGTTTCCGCTTATATGAGAATTATTCATACAGGTTTTATTAATATTTCTGAAAAATAGATTTTTAGACAAAGAATATTGATTAATAAGTAATTAGTATATCTTTATTTGACAGAATGACATTCAGCGTAATAGAATAACGACAGAAAACAGCCAGTTATCTTGCTATCGAAGATAGGCGCACAAACGTATGAATTATCGATCACAGAATTCTTATCACAGATTGATTTAATGGTGATACAAGAGTGTTAGCTGAACAGGCGTCCGGCATACAGCGCTAGTATCTAGGTATCTAGATTTGAACTGATTCAGCTGTATGATCTGAGTCAGACTAAATATAGGATTGATGAACTTGGCGGCAAACAGGTGGGACAACTATCCAGTCCAGATAGCTATCAAGCAGTGATTATAATGGAGTAATTGTTCGGAAAAATCCTTGATGAACGACCTATTGATAACATCGATTGAAAACAATTAGTTCCCTTTATGAATTTAGACAAGGCAATAAGAAGACGTGATTTGTTTGTCTAAATCGTGTAATGTATTTCCGCAACACATTGCGAATAATCTGATCCGTCACACACGGCCTTGTCATAGGAATATATATGAAATTAATAAAGAGTAAAGAGGTAAGAAAATAAACTAATTAGGTCAAGTTAAAAGGACATATTCAAGGTCAGAATCACTGAACCAAGTAATAGAGGTAGTAGTACGTCTTCTATGGTATCAAAACAAAGTTTACCGAGGAAGGTTTAGTGTGATGGCGTATTGTTGCTTTGAACGCATAAAGATGGTTTAAACTTTCTAATTTCCAGTTAGGGCTTCAACAAACTTTAGGATACGCCCTAAACACGTTTTATCGATAGGTTTAAGAGATCTGTTAACGTCAATTTTGATGTCCTATCTCTATTATATGTTTCGGAATAGAGGAGCTAGGTCTCTTGTCCTCACCATTAATGGGTCCCGGCGATTTTTTTTACTTCTGGAGCCATTTAAGAATATGCTGTGAAGCCAGCTCTTACTTGTAGAGATCGATGAGTCCTCGCTATGTATGGTGTCCACATGTACAGTGAAACTGGTGGGATATGACATCACTTTTCGCATGTTCAAAGGGTTTAGGTGGGTATATCGGTTTCACATTCTCTATTATTATGATATTAGCTGCATAGAAATTCTTTTTACTAACAGCGTTCAATCTTTGTCTAGTTATCAAGCTGCTATGATCCCTATATAGGATAGCTTGATGTACATGTCTTTCTTAGGGGTGAGTTGGACAGTGGGTCTTGGTGTTCTGACTACTTTATATCTCCTGATGAACTTGTCTGGATAATTGTTATCAACCAGAGTTTGTGTCAACTTTCTTTCTTCTTTATCAAGTGTGTCTTCAGTGCATACTCTTTGGATTCTACTGAAGAGGCACCTTACTAAAGAGATATAAAGTAGTCAGAACACCAAGACCCACTCTCCAACTCGCCCCTAAGAAGGACGTGTACATGAAGCTACTATATATTGGGCATCATAGCACCTTGATAACTAGACAAAGATTGAACGCTGCTGTTGAAAAGACTTTTTATGCAGCTAATTTTGTTCTACAGTACTTATTTTGTACTTAGAAATTTACCTTGTGTGTATAGCTGCCTGACAGCGTTTTTAAGGTGGCGTTTTATTTTCTGATATTATTATTATTATCATCATTGTTGGACAGTACCCGGGATTTCCTCTAAAATAACTACCTTTTTGCTGTCGTTGGAGTAGCTCAAGATAGTTTCGGTCAGCTATGCAGTAGACCGCGAAGATTGGTTTCCTAAGTTCAGACTGCATGAAATGGGCATTGAACGCTACACTGCTGGTCGATATGGAAAGTTCCTAACATCCCATAACTTTAAAATAACTTAGCACTGATGTTTTTATGCAACTATTCGCGTACTTTTGTGTTTTTGCATACTTTGTGAATTCTGAACTCTTTATAGATTGTTAACTCTTTTTTTAATGTCTCTTCCCAAGATCATTCAAATTATGTACTCAGCATGGTTCTCAAGTGTGTAGACTTTTCCTTGAGACCATAAAGGCTTTCTGTGTCTCTCCTAGCTGTCCAGCTTCTCTTCTTGTTTTCATAAGTCGGTGATATTCTTTCTCACAGCTGTTAACTTTGCAAATGACTATGAGAGTAATTTTCCTTTCATTGTGTTAGGTTTGTATCTCACACAGTCTGCAAAGTTGAATCCCCAGTCATATAAAGGTACAATAAACATTGGAATTAAATTCAAATCTAAGACATTCTAGCGTCTTGGAATTATTGTAATTATTATTAATCAACTCGTAAAACATAACTAATCCTTACAAACCAAAACTATAGAAAGTTAATCTGATGCTCGCTAGTGACTTGCTACAGGTTGGAGTTTCCTGAGTTCCAGTGAGAAGTCGTGACCAGTGAGGTCCAATTAGATGTCATGTGTGTGGATGGATGTCCCACCAACGGCAATGGTTGGGGTCGCGCTAAATCACGAATTGGTAGAAGTTAGAATTCACGAGCCATTGAATCGGGTCCCAGTGGCTGAATGGTATACGAGCTTGCCTTGTAACCGGAAGGTCCTGGGTTCGAACCCGCGTGGTGGGTGCGTACTGCCGATGATTCCCAAACTAGGATGAAACAGCAGCTGTCCAGTACTCCCTGGTTTTCAATGGTCCTCTAACTGATATCAATCCGTGATCAACTCGTAAAACATAACTAACCCTTACAAACCAAAACTATAGAAATATTATTAATATGATTGGTCCCTTGAGTTCCCAGTGAAACATGGAGTTTCAGCAGCATAACTTAACTTTGTCCCGTTCTCTGCAGTCCTCTTCAGCTGGCTGTACGATTGGCCATAGGTTTGCATCTCCTCTGCATATGGTCTCCTTCATGTAAACCCTTGAATCGACTCTAAACTCATCACTTGTTTCCTATCCAGGTTCCACTCGAGAGATGGCCTGCCGGGCGATGTTATCCCACAGTCTCTTCAATGCGAGTTTGATCAATCTCCATTTTCTTCGGAGTATTTGTTGACCAATAAGTTCTTGAACTCTTCTTTCCTAGAGTTTCTTGTTCTTAATTTTTTCTGTTTGGCCGTCTGAATGTTTATCCGCAGTTTAACAGATGACTTGTATTGTTGTCCTCATAGAATATATACAGTGAACATGCCTACCTTGTGATGATATAACAAACCATTCATCGATTTCATTACGGGAAAAGAAGCGCAACTTGGATGGACACAACACCTTCATGTTATGGTGTGCAAACTATAAAACTACTAAAGATGTCCCATTAATGGGGTATTATTATTATTATTCCTTTGGGTTCTAAGTGGAACATAGGGATTCTACAACAAATCTCCACTTTCTTCTATTTTCTGCTGTCTTATTCAGCTAAGTCTACGATTGCTGGAAATCTCTCATCTCATTATCCCACGACCCCCTCCTTGTCACCCTCGTAATGACGATTCACTTGTCCCTTCCCATCCGGATCCCACTCTAGGGCATGGTAAGAGATGTCACTCGACGGTCTCCTCACTATATGCTCGATCCATCTCCATTTTTCCCTACATATTTGTTGGGCAATCGGCTCATAGTTGGTTTGTTCCACTGGAGAGTTTCTTGTTGCTAATCCTATTTCAACGGCTATCTGAGATTCAGTATGAGGGTGGCGAAAGGGCCTATGAATGAAAATCTGAGGCATTTTGAAAATATCCTTCGTGATACACGGATCAAATCTTTGAACTATATAGAATAACTTATTTGACATTAGTACGTTGAGTACGTTAGATTTCCACATTGATTTTGGAGCAATTAAGATCTATCTTGCTTTTCCAATCCTCCATTTGAAATCTTCATCCGTACAGCCAGCCAGTGGTTGAAAAGATGGTGCCAGCGTCAGGTAACTGAAAGAAATGACTTACTTCAAACGTGTCCTGTTGATGGTGATTGATGTTTTCTGTTGTTGTTAGTTAGGTATATTCATCACTATCATTGGCTCACTACAAGATGGTTGCAAGCTATCGGCATGAAACCTTGGATTTAGGTTTCGCAAATGTTGGCAAAGCGTAATTCCAATCTTGAAGGAACTCATTTCCCTTATGGGACTCAAAAACCGTATCACACAGCTCTGCAGTCAGAAACACTGACTGGACACTAGCTAGTAACTACTGTCATGCATCTAGTGCGTTGTTTGATGTAGACTGACGAATGCCAGCAAGCACGAAACCTGGGTCCAGGGCTTCGTGCCGATTGCCTCCAACCACCTAATATCAACAGATCAACTAGTGTTTCCTATGTAATTCTCCTCACTATCATTGAAAGTTATTATGTGAGGTAATGAACTGCACACTATATTTTATCCGATGTAACTTGTTCAGTTAACGACCTTTCATTACGAGAATTAACTCCTATCTACTATTCAAGCCGGGATTTAAGTCTTATTGATGATGAGATATTTGGAGGCGGTCGGTAGGAAGTCTTGGAACCAGCTTTCGTGCTTGTCGGTATTTACCAGTCACCAAGGTGTATCTTCAGTCCTGAAAGAAACCATGTCACTTCTAAGATTCAAACCCGCACCACCCAGTGATGCAGTCAGAGACGTTACCACTGAGCTATTCAGTCTCATGACTGACATATGTTCAATTCTCAGGTGAGAGACATGACTTCCTTCAAGACTGGAGATACGCTTTCCTGACTGTCAACTGTCAGCCAACAAGTACAAAATCTAGGGCTGAATGCTTCCTGCTGATTGTTTACGACAATCTGCTGAAAACAGTTTAGAGTATACCATGATGGTGGGCCACCTAAAATGCTGACCACATTGCAAATATGACTGATAAGATTCATTTTGCACCAAACAAAGAACTAGACATACTACACTAGTCACTGACTAGTGTTCAATCAAAGTATCCAATACACATCTACTTCTTCCTGAATGTATGTCGGACGGGTGGTCCCAGATCCCCTTGTAGCTTATCCTCTCTGACCAACCATCTTGTTTTCATTATGGCGTCTTAAGACTGATTGGACAATTGAAGGGAATAGAAAATTCCTATAACTCCCAAGTGGAGTAGCTAGCCTCCCTCATTCGCTCAACCTTGCCTATTGTATGATCTTACTACCGGCCAGTAAGCTTGGTGAGGTGTAGGAATGAGTTGGCTGTGAATCGAACCCGAATCCACCACTAGGCTACCGAACATTCCACCAGTGAACCATCTAAGAGAATATGCAAATTTAATTTATGGTATCTGAGATGAATTTTTGACCTACGATTTTGTCCAAATTTGAAACAGCTCATGTTGTCACGACCCATAAAATCTAATGAAATTACAATAAACGAAAATGTATTGGGGAAAGAATAAATATACGGAGGGTGCAGTAGGTCGGGTGTGATGATAAATACCCGCTGCAGAAACTGCTAAATGGTCATGCTATGTTGCGAATTAGCAGAAGTTGGAATTCACGGACTGGCCATTAGATCGGCTTCCAGCAGCTTTATGGTCTAAAAGTTCGCTAGCCTTGTAACTAGAAGGTTCTGAGTTCGAACCGTGTAGGTGGGTGAGTACTGATGAAGAGTCCGAAACTAGGCTGACGAGATAGCTGGCTGTCCAGTAGTCCAATAGTTCTCTAACAGATGTCACTAATCAATCAAATCCCTGCAAACCAATACATATATATATGGAGAATAATTAGGATTTAGTGAATCCTGAATTCATCTGCGCTTCTGAGAACGATTCAGAGATGATGTTGTCAACAGTTTCCAACCATCGATTCCTATCGTTTCAAAGACCCCAGTCAGGTAGTCTACACCTCCTCAAGTGCCTCGAATTGACAGTCAATGACTTCGTAAACTGATTACCTCAAATCCTTCGCCAAGCCAATCCTATATTAGTTAACAATCGGGTCCCACTCGAGTGATGGACTGACCTATGATGTCACTTGATGGTTTTCTCAGAGTATGGCCAACCCACCTCCATTTCGTCCGGCATACTTGTTGCACAAATGGTTCATAGTTTGTTGGCTTACCCTTAGAGATCTCTGTTGCTGATCTGTTTTGGCCATGTGAGCATGAATAGTATTGAGTGAAGACAGCTGTTGTTGATGATGGTCTGTAGTTTGTTCGAAGTAACCTTCGTGACAGGGCTCCAAGTCTCTGATCCGTGTATAGTAGCACTGACTTCACATTGGAGTTGAAAAACCAGATCTTATTTTTCATGCTGAATAGACAGGTTGATCTCTTTTGGGACATGTGAGAAATGAAAGCTTGCCTTGCTTTCCCGATCGATCCTCACTTTGATTTTCCCGTCAGTTTCGTCCGCATGTAGATGAAACGATGCTTCCCAGGTAGGTAGGTAGGTAGGTAGGTAGGTAGGTAGGTAGGTAGGTAGGTAGGTAGGTAGGTAGGTAGGTAGGTAGGTAGGTAGGTAGGTAGGTAGGTAGGTAGGTAGGTAGGTAGGTAGGTAGGTAGGTAGGTAGGTAGGTAGGTAGGTAGGTAGGTAGGTAGGTAGGTAGGTAGGTAGGTAGGTAGGTAGGTAGGTAGGTAGGTAGGTAGGTAGGTAGGTAGGTAGGTAGGTAGGTAGGTAGGTAGGTAGGTAGGTAGGTAGGTAGGTAGGTAGGTAGGTAGGTAGGTAGGTAGGTAGGTTGCTTCTTTCATATTCCTCCCATTTATGCTGATTGTTGTCTGTTGTTATTGTTCCTGTCACTGTTGGCCAGGAATCTTCATCACTTCTTTTATCTCTGTGTTCATCTGAAGGCTTATCTTTAATGCTTCTTCCGCCAACTTGTGGCTTTTCACTTGCATATCTTGCAGTTTGTGGGAAATCAGACATATAACATCGGCGAAGTCCAGATCCTCCAAGTTTTTTGTATGGGTCCATTTTAGGCCTGTTTTATAGTTGCCCGCTCTCTGTCTGTCACACTATCTAGTCTACCACTCATAATCAAGAAAATCACTGGAGATAGCAGGCAGCCAACCTTGTCTTGCTTCTGTTTTAACTTCGAAGGATTCTTTGAGTTGTGGATTATTTGGCATGCAGCATTGTCGTACAACTGTTGGATGAGATGAATAATTGTTGGAGGCACCTTGTAGTAGCGAAGTAGTTTCCAAATAACCTCCCGATCGACTCCAAGGCGTGTTTGATTAATGCTTCTAGGACGACACAGCTTAGTATTTTGCTTGGGATGGGCAGTAACATAACTCCGCTTCAGTTCTTGCATTGACTTCAATCTCCTTTCATCCAGTAAATAATATTATTTCACTACCTGCATATGTGTGTATGTGTGAGTGCGTTCGTGCATGCGTGTTTATGACATATCCAATCAACAAAGTAATATAGAACTGAACTCTTTGCCTTTATACACATTTTCACATTGAATAAAAATTCAATTTTCTGTCATCCATCCAAGAAGTCTGCCAGTACTCCTCATAGTTTTCATTATTTTCGATAACTACAGTAGAACAGTATCTTCAAGTCATTCTTGCTTCATTTTAAGTTATAAGACAATTGATTAGCGAAAATATTTCCAAGTTTTGAAACATTTAACAAATTATCTCATGAAAAATGTGTTAAACATTCAATAAATAGGCTAGCAATGAATTCATTAAAACTCTATTACATCTGTAATGAGCTATATATACATATATAGTCATAAACTAATCAATACAACCAAATATTCGAAATTCTCTCACGTATACGTTTTATTGAACGTTAGATGGTCTTATTTAGAAACACGTAAATGTAGAGGCAATTGATATATATAGATACATAATATGCTTATAATATGAGTATTATCAAATTATGTATGTTTAAGAACTGATTTCCCCTGGAGATTCTACTTAAAAGCATTCATCCCATAGAACAAAGAACTATTCTAATATACATACGAGATGTCAGAGACAGCAGTGAATATATTACCAACAGTTGATTATCCTCCAATGATACGAGGTAGTCTACGTCTCATTCTACAATTAAAAGATGCCTTTCTTGGATGTTTTAATCTCATTGAAGAATATCGTAGTCAGTTGTTAACATGTCAACGAAGTTTTGCACGAGATATTGTTGTCTGTCAATTGACACAAGGTTTAGAAGGCATAAAACGTTTACGTGAAGATTTAGAAGACGTTAAATCACAGGCTCAAGCACGTATAGAAAGAAATAGTGCCCTAAGAGAATATCTTACAAAAAATTTCTCTGTAGTTGTTCTATCTGAACCGTCTAAAAATCAAGGGACTGGTCAAAGTAATGAAGGCATAATGAGTAATAGTGGTGGTAGTTCAACAAATGTTACAGTTGTTGATAGAATTCTACCACCGCCGATATCAGCTCCTGATGCTGTTAGTGCAGCTTTACACGGAGGACTTGACCAGTTTACATTTAAAGATATTAATGTAGATTGTTTACAAGTACCTGAAGAGATAGATCTGGCAACATGTACCACTGAAGGTGGATCACCGCTACTTCCAGTAGTTGAATTCTACAGGGGATTCTATTTTTTACAAATGCATTTTCAAGTAAGTAATGTTTTAAAACAATTCAATTGATTTTATAAAAGTGTATTTTCATGAAGTTCACTGATTTCAAGATTGGTTACAAAATGTAATGTGCAAAGTTCTATAATAGCATTCCAAGGGATACGAACGCACGAGTGACCTTGAGTTGACCAAGCGGAAAAATGGAGGATTCTTGCATAAAAAATAACGTATATTTACATAAAAAAGCATGAAAAAACACATTAAACAGGGTATTTTTGTCTAATATGAGAGAAAAAGATGTCCCAGTTATAATGAGGACTGTCAGTTTTTAAATTAAACCAATTCCTATACATGGATTCATCTTGCTGACTAAAAATAACTTGATTTTGAGAGCCGTTTATAGTTCTTATTCTATTTTTTGGTCTTCCCCAGAAACCTTTTATTGAATTAATATGAGTGCCGGTTCTCGGATCGATGAAGTCGTCAGAATGGTTAACTCGGTGGTGTATATATCCCAAATCAGATAATCGGTTATATGCTACCCATTCATCCGTGTGAATGGTAGTGCCCGGTAAGACGAGTCTCTGAAAAACAGAGAGAAGACAGTCAACACTCCTATCTGGAATAAGTTCAATAAATTCTTTCCGAATTTGGGTGTCATAAATTCCCAATACCCAAACGTTATTTGCTCTAGAACGTTGGCGATTGTATTTCTTCTTAATAAGGACTGTTTCGTCGATATGAACGACCACACCGACTCCTCCCAAAACTTGTGTAATACTGTTTCACTTTCCATGACGCCAAATCTCGACAAAATATGAACCATTGAACAGTAGACGTCAATATGTTATCTGTCTGAGGGGTAGTTGATCTCACATCAGACTTCAAAATCCAGTAATGGCACAGAAACAGTATATTCGTCAAGGAAAGTTTCGATTTTTCATAGAAAGTTCCTAGAAGAGTGTCACTTACCAGTATGAACACTTATTCGTTTCCTAAACTAAGTACATCTAAATATATATCCATCAATGACCTGGGAATACGGCTGCAGGTTCACTGGAGCAGCACACCTACATATACGAGAACGTCCAATCAATCCATTATCCAGGTAATACTGAAATACGTGATCTGAGTGAAATTTGCATCTGAGAATTTTCGCGCTAGAATTATGCTAAGTTGCCTCAGCCAACAACTAACAAGTATTCAAGGTCATCTGAGCGTTCGAACTCCTGGGACGCTATTGTTAAACTTCGCCGAAATGTATTCGCTGAGGAATACTGGATAACCTTCCATCCTTGTTTGCTACTCTTCAGAATTACTCCCCTCACGAACAAGCTGGGTATGAGGACAAACACACTCAAATAATATTGGTTGGGGTTCACGCTATATGCCACAAATTTGCAGGAGTTAGATTTGACAGGTTATTGGAATCCGTCCCAGTGGGTGAATGGTCAATGAGCCCGCCTTGTAACTCGAGGGCCTCTCAGTTTGAACCCTGGTGGGTTAATGGATCCATGGTACTGAAGAATGTCAAAATAGGACGAAACGACTGTCCATTTCTCCCTGGTTATCAGTAGCTCTCTAGAAGAACTCAATTTGTGATCGAAATTGAGACCAGTTACATCTCTACGAACTATTATTTGTAGTTTAATAAAGTTATGCATCCAAAGAACTAAACCTGGATATTAAACATTACTTCTCGTGAATGTACAATCGAACAACTATCGTAATGTCCTTAATAACCCCGAATTAGATTTTTCAATGTAAAACTTTGGGTCAAGTTAAGGAGTAGAGATTTATGAGTGCGTACGGATCAATGACATTGAACTTATACTCTTCATTGGATAGCGGTACTTACCAGTATATATTGTAGCGTCAGTATGAACGCTACGCACAAAATGAGGTGTAAATTTCATCCCTTTCCCTTTTTTGAATACTATTCAGGTAGTGGGTTAACAGCTTTTTAGGGACATGAATAGGGTTAGGTTTAAGGTCAAGATCAGGATTAAGACTGAAGTTAGGGTTAGAGTAAGGGTCATGGCTAGAATTAATTTTAGGTTCAGAATTAGAGTTAGGACTTAGGCTAGGGTCAGGTCTATGATTAAATTTAGCTTTAGGGCTGAGGCTAAGGTGTCGTATTTGTATTATCTACAGTTTTCTATTGAACAGTTTATGGTGTTCATAATGGCTAAATCCGGTTTTTGTAGTAGGCATCTGGCGTGTTCTACTGATAAGGTTTCCAAGTAGTATATCTAGAAAAACGTCATATAGCAGGGAGAGACCATATCCGTTTGTTTATTAGATATAACACACAGGGAAACAGTATTATTTATTGGATGACGTTTTGAACAAAATTTATTACTGTTCATAGTCATATCAATTGTAATCACACGACTTCGAAACTTCAGTTTTATAGTATTTTTGTTCTCTCCTAACTGTCGTAGGGGTAGTAGAATTTTGTAGATATCTGGGACAGGAGTTGAATCATTCCTATTACACGTGTTTGCAGTTGATTCGATAAACAAAGCTTCCGTTATAAATCATCTTATCCCATTCTATTCTACTGCATGGTTGTGTGTAATTGCATGTAGTGAGTGCTATAACCGAACACTTCTCTAGATTTCTTATCTTATTCGGGTCAACCAATCTAGATTTCGCTAGGACTTTATGTTCGGTTAGTCTGATTGCACCTGTTCTACTACTCTGACCTAAGTATTTGACCTGACAATGAGTGTAGACAGGGTATTAGATAAATTAAACTGTTTTGCTTAATTGGCTCCACAGGATTGATCCAAAAACCGACAAAGCTTGTTCCTAATTTAGTTTGTGGGCAGTTTGAATGCCAGCCACTTTTATTCCTGCCTTGTTAGGAATTCTGTTTAAGTCTTCCAAGGTTCCTTCCTTGCATGGAATTACTACTGGTGATTTAGATTCCTTATTGTTGGTGTTATCTTGCACATATTTGACATGCATGCTGTCATTAATATTATTATTATCACCGAAAATTCCCATTGAGTCAAGAAGGAAATAAAAGAGAAACTCAGCGAAGAAAATTTTTTTTATCGACGAAGTCATCTTCAGAGGCTGTACAGTCGTGTTTATACAAAAAAATATATAGTGGTCTATTATTGAGTACTAGGGGGTGACATAATTGATATAATTACTCAGAAATGGCTTTAGAAGTGAAAATTGATGGCACAAAGATAGAAATTTGGTAAGGTTAAAATTGCTACTGAGTGAGAATAAAGGTATTTGAGTGTCAATTTAAAAAGTATGAATAGGGTGTGAAATGTACAAAAGGAGCATATGGGGGTGATAATAGTGAATTAATTATTAAAGCAAAAGCAAACTAAAAGTAAAATAAAAAAAGAAAAATCAAAACTTTTTTTACAGGGAACAATTAGTCGAGAGGCTAAGACCAAGGTAGAATAAGAGACTGGACAAACGTTTTCTGTATACAGAGCTCAGGGTTGTATTGGCAAATTACCAACGCCTCCGCCATACATAAGTGTCAAAACCTGACTCCCTTTATACCATTTGGCTTCACTTGTAGATGACCTTGAGAGACGAATCTGGTGGAGCTAAGTGGCCTAAGGTGTATTTATAAATACGACTGTACAGCTTCTGAAGATGATTTCGTCGATAAAGAAACTTTTCTTCGCTGAATTTGTCTTTAATTATTATTATTATAATTATTATTATGTCACTGTCACTACTATCATTATTTATTATATTTTTACATTTCCTTGCATATTTCCTTACTAATTTATCAGGGTAATTATTAAGTTTCAAAGCTTCTCTTATATGCCTCACTTCCTGTCTTAGATTTTCCTTGGTACTACTTAGTTTTTGTGCTCTATCACTTAGATGTTTCACCACTTTTATTTTCACTGACATACGATGGGATGCTTGGGAATCTAAATATCTGTTTGAATGTGTAGGCTTCCTGTAAATTTTGTTCGAAACGTTATCCAGTGAATAATAATGTTTCATTGTGTGATATATCTAATAAACAAGCTAATATGGAATTACTTACTGCCACATTCCCAAGTTTTATACATATATATTAGCAGGGAAATAGATTCAATGTCAGAGAAGGAAAATCATAGAGCGTTGCAGAAATAGATGGGAGGCTTGAAAGGAACACAAAGAAATGCAATAAGAAGACCAGAGTTGGGATAACACAGAAGATCCCTGGAAATAGTGCGCTGCTGATAAGGCGTACAGATACAGATATACATACAGATACCAAATTCCAAATAAACATTCCTTTTGATTGGGCACTAACTAGTAACTAGTGTAATGTATCTAGTCCTAGAATGGCAGCCACATTAAAAACTTGCCTGACAGAATTCAGCCTGCAGTATATAAATGACTAGACACATTACATTAGTTACTGACTAGTTTCCGATCAGAGTATCCTAAACAGCCCTACACGAGGTCAATCGCAATCCGGAATTACTTAGTGGTAACATCTCTGACTGCTGCACTGGATGATGCGGGTTCGAATCGAAGAAGGGATATGAGTTCCTTCGAGGTCGCAGATACATCTTCGTAATGACTGCCAACTGGCATAAACCTAGGGCCGAGGCTTCCTGTGACCGATTGCCTCCAACCATCCAATATCAACAAACATTTCTTTAATAAGTCTCTCGTCTTCTAATGTTACAAGTAGACGTCATTTTTATGCGAAGAAAATTGGTTACTATGATTGGTCGTCTACAGATTAGTTGTGCGTTCTCAACACATGGACCGTTCTTTTTTTACAGCTTGATTCCAAGCGGTACCTTTTGGTAGAAATATGGAATTTTCAGCATGTGATATCGATAGCGCCAATTTTGTAAGCCGACGATTGATATCAGGTGTGCGTCAGCAAAGGATCGAACCCTGGACCATGTGCATGGTTGAAAAGAGTCACAAAGAATCAATTCATCCATACTATTGAGAACGATTTGGAAATGTATCACCAATCACATCTCGTGGCACGTCGGTGGCACAGTGGTTAGGACTCTCGCCGACCATGCACATGGTCCGAGGTTCAAGCCCTCGCCGATGCACACCTGATATCTATGGTCGGCCTGCAAAATTTGGGCTACCGATATCCACGCTGAAAATTCCATACTTGTACCAAAAATACGGTGTGGAATCAAGCTGTAATCAAAAATAAAAAAAAAATTTAAAAAAAATAAAAAAAAAATTTAAAAAATCTCCTTAAAAGTCTCAAACCAACAGTCGAATAGTGTATAGATTTATGGCATGTTTTGATTTAACCCCACCTGCCATTTCGCTGTTCTTAACTCTTTTCCAACCAAATCGTATGTCAGTAAACATTAGTTGACTAAGAAGATGATGACTTAGTTCTCGTAATACAAATCCTAGCAGCCACGTAGGAAGGTGTAGACTTCCTGCATTGTTGGGGTCCTCGAGACGGTAAAACCAATGGTTCGAAACAATTGGTGATATAGCTTAAAATCGTTCTCAATGGCGCAGATGCATCCACTCCCTGTGACTTAAGATTTCCAATGAAACCATATTGTTCTTCATTATTAGTATTCCTTTGTCTCACACCTCTGTTAACTGTTTCTATTATGCATTTCTTCTCCTTTCTTCTCTTGCTTTGTGTGTTACATGGAATGTGGTGACTTGAATTGCCGCACATATGTCGAAAACAAACAGACATATAAACAGCAGTATGAATCTAAGTAATTTCCCAACCTCATCAAGTAAGCCTCTCTCTTTACCTAAAGTCTTCCACTCAGCCTCATTTGGAATTAATATATATTATTATCTAACATAGGAAACTGAAGACAGATACCGGTGGTCATAGGTCACCCAATGCTTCATATCTTCCACGTTTTTGAGGTGGTTGTGTTCTCTGAGATAGATAGTTAATTTGCGAAGCTTTCATCACCCTACTAGGCGACATCTTTAACGCATACTTCAATTTGAAGTGAGCTTTATGATTTCTTCACGAGTTTATTAATCATATCTCCTGGTGACCTTGGACGTGTTTGGGTGTTTTTGTGTGTTTTCACACCATCTAGGTTACTTGTGTTGGAACCGATTGTTCCTTTGACTTGAACTTTGACCCTTTGTGTGTGAGGTTTCTTTCTTATCGGTTGATAAATTTTGCCTATCTCGATGTGTCTATTGATTGATGATTCACTGGATTGCCGAGCTTCTAAAAGTTCTCTAGCATCCTTGTTGTTTCCTCTGTCTAATATTTGAACGTTGTCCCAGTCGAATTAATGTCCGTGGTTGTCTGTATGCAGCGATATGAGTGAGGGTATGGATACCGTGTCTTTTGACGGCTAGCTTATGTTCGTGGATACGAAGACGAAAGGGACGTCCACTTTGGCCAGTTGTTACAATTTATTTTGTAGATGAGGTTGGTTTTATCTTCTTTCGCTGTTGAGTCTTTTGGTTGACATAGAAATGAGTGAAGTGACTTTGTTGGTCTGTGAACGACGTCAATTCCTAGGGATTTGAAGAGTCTTGTAGTGATTTCTAAGATATCCTTTATACATGGTAAGGTGATTTTCTTTGTTCTTTCCTTGATGGCTTTTGGTTCGATTGGTTAGCTTGGGTGTATATGTCTTTTGATGAAATTCCTTGGATATCCATTCTTTTGGAAGGCGTCCATGAGATAATTTTCTTCAATTTTCCTTAAGGTGGGATTGCTGCAATGAGTCCTTGCCCTCTTCAATAGTGTTTGTATGCAATTTCTTTTGTATGTTATTGAATTGTTGCTGTTGTTGTGGTCTGTGTGAGTTGATTATCTATAAACTTGAGTTTCTAATTCCCCTGTGGTTGTTCTCTGATTCCAAGAACCAAATCCCATTTTTCGACGGCTTAGTCCAGATCCTACTACCTAACATGAATTCATAGAGTATCGTGATATTGAGTTACGTAGATTAGTGATCAAATCGCAAACTTGACTGAAATTATATAGACAATAGCGGGATTAAAGTCTGAACACGTGATATTGAGCCTAATGCTCAGATAGCACATGAGTATAGTGTTTATATTTTATGGCTTCACCACATAGTGGCTATACTTTTCATGTTTAAGATACTTTTTATTAAGACTGATGATAACAAATATAGCAAGTCTAGAATGAATCCATTTTATCTTGTCTGCACCTTGTCAACGACTTATAAACTGATGTTGTTTGGTGGACAGTGATTAGCAGTAGAATCCAGGATAAGCATTTCTTCCCTTTTTGGGACTCGACGGTCGGATACACCTGCATTCCTACAGTCAAAGGTGGTGTTCCCCTCGAGATTCACACACGTAGGCCTTAACCACTAGGTGAATTTGACCACAGTAGCCACCTGTTATCCGACAGATATTAGCTATTACTTGCTTAAGATGAATTTCTAAGTGATTTGAAAATAGCCCTATATTCATAGAGTTTAAATCTAACAACTTGCAGAAAATTCAACCAAATAAATTCAACTTATCACAGATCACTGAATTTTTTGGTAATTCAAAATATTAGACTACTGTAAGTGATTCCTTTCATACTGCAAGTACCGAAGAAAAGAACAGAAAATGTGTTGCTATAAGGTATGTGCAGGTTTCATCACGAGTTGATATCAGTTACGGAACCATTGGAAAACCTTTGAGTACTGGAAAGGTGTTTCATCCTTGTTTGGGACTTGTCAGTGGCAGGCATCCACCATCAAGTTACACGTGTGTTTGAGAGGACAGATACTCACTAATAAGATTGTCTGGCGTCCACACTATATAGAGAAAGTCGACAGAATTAGGAATTTATAGGCAACTACGTCGAGTCTGTCTGTCTGTCTGTTTTCGACATAGAACTTTGCACAAATGTGCGGAAGTTCAAGTCGCCACATTCCGTGTAGCACGCGAAGCAAGAGAAGAAAGTACAAGAAAAGCATAATAGAAACAGTGAGCAGAGGTGTGAGACAAAGGAGTAATAAAGAAATACAAAACAGTTTCATTGGAGATCATAAGTCACAGGGAGTGGATGCATCTGCGCCACTGAGAACGATTTTGAGCCATGTCACCAATTGTTTCCAACCATAGATTTTTACCGTCCCGAGGACCCCAGCCAGGAAGTCTACACCTTCCTACGTGGCTTAGACCAACTGTTGTGGATTTCATTGACTGAGGCCAAGTTTTTGTTTGACCGCCGCTAGCTTTTTTCCAGTCTGACCCTATATCCGCTAACATTGCTCGTCGAGGGAGGCGATGGCTTGGCATACGTAACACATGTCCTAACCATCTCAGTCGATGTAGCTTCACGACTTCGTCGATTGATTTCCCCTGTTTACCTAGAACTCTACGCCTAACCTCCATGTTGCTCACCTTATTATGCCACTTTACACGGGAAATAGAACGCAGGCACCTATGATCAAAGACAGCTAGTCTTTTCATGTCTTCCACTCTGAGTGGCCAGGTCTCACAACCATACAGGAGGACGGAGCGGACTGATGAGCAGCACACCCGCCCTTTGGTCGATAGTCGAACATCTCGTCTACACCAGAGTCGGCGTAAACTAACAAATGCGAAACGAGCCCCTTGTATTCGTGCTGAGATTTCGTCAGAGATCAACCCGTTGGCGTTGGGGCTGATGGTACTTCCCAAATAAGTGAAGCGGTCAATGTGCTCTACCACTTCACTTCCTATTTTTAAACTAGGCGGCGATGTAGTCCAGTCCTGTAACATCATCTTGCATTTGGCGGGAGCGAATCGCATGCCAAACTACGTCGAGTCCCAATGGCTGAATGGTCTACAAGCTATCCTTGTAACTGAAAGATCCTTAGGAATAGTTCCAAACCAAGGAGAAACAGCTGTCCAGTACTCCACAGGTGATTTTTAATGGCACCTTAAATCATATTAACCAGTGGTCAAACCAGTAACCAATTAAATCCCCGAAAATCAACACTAGATAGTTTTTATCTTTTTTCCTTCACGTTCCCGGTGGAACATAGGGCTTCAAGCTAGTGGCTTGAAGTTTCTGTAGCAGTATTTATTTTTACAGGATGAGGTGACTAGCCTCATTCCCGACCTTTCCTCTTTACCAGCATTATTCCCAGCTTAGCGAGGTGAAGAAGTGTGTCGGCCGGGAATCGAACTCCGGACCATTTGCATAGTCGGCGAGAGTCCTAACCACTGTGCAACCGACGTCTAGGTAGTATATACTGCTGCTTAATACCGATATATGGAATCGATTGAGATCAAAGAATAGCGCTTGACAATCAGATCAAAGCGATTCAAACACTGGTTTAAACCTCAGATGAGTGTAAGTAGATGTATTACTGATCAGCTCAGCTTTGAACGATAGAAATAAAAGTTCAGTATTTAGTTCGCTTTTTTAGTTCGCCTAGTTCTCCCTACTATTTTAAGTGAGCGGGTGCTAACTACTCATATCAATAATTCAATAGTATATATTAGTAAGAATACTTAAGGATGGCGTCTTACCACTTGGGTGTTTTTCTTTCTAGAAACTACCATTCAAAGTAGAGGTTTTTATTAATGAGTGAGGGTAAAGGCTATTGTGAGGTATCTTCGCACATAGAATAGCAAACGCCATAAGCGCGTAACAAAAAATCACATAAAACCAACTACCTGAAGAAAATAAAAACCGTAGACTGACCGATTCCGTTCTGCCCGAGGACTGAAATGAAAGCACAAGTTCATTCTTCCAGATGTTAGGTAGTTAACTTCACCTTCTAGTATAAACGTCGTCTACGCGAGCTGGTTCATTTACAAGATGCTTTTAGTATAGAGGGCACTGAACAGAAAAAACATTAAATATATAATACCTTGGAATAGTTCTATCCTTCTACCGTTCATGATTATTCAATATCTTGTTATCAATTTCTGAGAAAATATTTTGTCTAGCCACCTTCTACATTAGGAAGTCAAGATAACCAGGCATGAATTAACCTCTATTTTTACAATGTGTTAACTCTTACATCTTACAAATTGTTCCTTATTACTCCCTGTTAGTCCTTCCTAGGTTATCCACTCAAAAAGGACCATGTCATATTTCACAGGGTATTAAAGGTTGTTAGTAGGGTAAGTGGTGTGCCACTAAGTCAACTCCTTACTCCTGTAATCGATATACACTTGGACTCATGGGAAAAATGGTCTAAATCCATATTTTCCAAATCTCAACACCCTTTCTATTCACAATTTTCCCCTCCTTGCACCATATCAGGTAGGACTAAAAATCATTATAAAAGATTGTATGTTCGCTTGCACAACTAACTACAATACCTCAATGATATCCTATTTGACCCTCGTTCTATGTTTTAGAGACAGTGTGGTGTTAAGCGGGAATCTGACAACTTATTATGTAAATAGCAGAGTGATTCTCTCTTTTATCCCCTCCTATTTGTAATGAATAATGACACTATTTCAGTTGTCTTATAATTTTAGTTCTTGTCATTATTATCAGCATTTAACACTTTTCGTACTCTTTCGACTTTATTTCTACTGCTAATGCCAAGGACTTGCTATTCTCAATCTTGATTACCTATACGCTGTCATAACATTTTTGATGTTGTTGTCGTACTTGAGTGAATTGACCTGAACACTGTACCGAACTATTGGGAATTCCAGGCTGTATCATAAGAGCTCTTTTGGAATAAAGTAAATTATTACTATAATTTTTCCGAGTTTGACCATGGATTGACATTAGTTAGAGAACTATTGAAAACCAAATAAGGAGTACTGGACATCTGTTCCCTCCTAGTCTATTGGTTCTTATCGATAGTGCTCACTCACCAGGGTTCGGACCCAGGATCTTACAATTACAAGGCAAGTTGGTATACCATTCAACCACTGGCACCCTATTCAATGACCCATGAATTACATCTCCTGTCTCTTCGTGATTTTAGCTAGACTGGCACCGACTAAATTCATCGGTGGGAAATCCATCCCCACTGGCCACAACTTCTCACCCAGTGGATGCGTACTGTCAGTGATTCGCAGATTAGGATAAAAAAGCTGTTCAGAACTCCCTGACTAATTTTCAATGGTTCTCCGTCTAACTGACATCAATCCGTGATCAACTCGTAAAAATAAATTTAATCCTTACAAGATCCTGGGTTTGAACCCTGTCGGTGCGTGCGTACTGTCGATGATTCTAAAACTAGGGTGAAACAACTGTCCAATACTCTTTAGTTGGTTTTCAATGGTTCTTTAACTGATATCACTCCGTGGGCAAACTCAAAAACAAATCACTTCTTGAAATCGATTTTCATTATTACTATTTTCAACCTAAATCTTCAATCTAACCGTTTGCTTTGATCATTCCGAATTTATGACAAGTTAATTGTGACATGAGATAGCGACAAGATAAAATGATGAATCTATTTTTAAATCTTTATTGAATTTTACTCATTTTAGAATTTACATACATGTACTTTTGTTTATTATACGAAATTTTAAACACTTCAATGACTACAGTATTGGTCAAAGATAAATAATACTTCCGCTGTTAACGGAATTGAAAACAAAATTTTATTCACACATCAGAATAAACATCATTTATCGGCTTACAAGCCCGACTGAGAAGTGTAATGTCCCCGCAATGTTGACATTTCCGACAGTTGAGTATGATCTCCTCTCACAAATTTAGGTATGATGTTTGAGCTTCCATTGGAGGTCACTTAGACAGTATATGATTGAAAACGGTATCAAGAACAAGTGAATTGAAAGTTTTATGAACCCCAACGACAGTTAATATGACCGAGTTGACTTATGCACGAGTATAATAATAAATGACGCAATCAGCAGCTCAACTGATAAGCTAATCACACCACATCGTTCATGGTAAATTTCGCTTCACTGAGCCATATATATATATATATATATATATATATATATATATATATATATATATATCAAAAGTCAAAGACTGAACTGTGACTGTGAGGATAAAATTTTTCATTAAGAAAACACGTCAAATTTACTTATATTTCTTTACCACCTCGGTGGCTCGTACTGTGAAGAGTCCTGAGCTAGGACGAAACGGCTGTCCAGTACTCCTTCCAGACTTTTCAATGGTTCTGTAGCCGATATCAGTTCATGATGAAATCCTTCAACCAATCAAACGAAATCTCTACAAAACCAATATTTGAGTATCAGTGAGATGCTCACTAGCGACTGGCACTATTCAGTTAGGTAGTCACCTGGGGTTCTGTTGACAAGTTGTGACCAGCAGGGTACAGCAGATTGAAGGTGAGGCAGTAACACATCGAAGAAGACGTTGCGAAGTGGTTGTAATATATCATGAATTTACAGAAGTTAGAATTCATGGGCTGTACATTAGATCCGGTCCCAGTGGCTGCTGAATGGTCTACGAGCTCGTTGACCTTGTAACCATAAGGTTCTGGGTGCGAACCCTGTTGGTTGGTACGTACTGCTGAAGAGTCTCCGGAGACTAGGACGAAACAGGTTCATTAGATCCTCATTATTCTCCATGTTGGTCGATGGTGACTAACACTGGAATCCAGGATGCGAATGTCGTCATATTTAGCACTCATCATTGGATGTACCTGCACTCCTCAGCTAGCGATTGATGATGTTCCCGCCGAGACTAAAACTCAGTGCCCATAGTTTCAAAGGCTAAAACTTTAACCACCGGACCACTTGTGTCACGGGGTCTTATTAATTATTTGATTCAATTTAGATTTCCCGGTCGACTGATCATCTGACTTCAAGTTAAATAACCAGATATCTTCTAAGCGTCTGCACAAGGAGCCGACATGTCCAACCGAGACCTGACACTTAGGTCTAACCCATCAACGAGGAAATCTAAATTGGATTAAATGTTCTCCAAATGTTTATTCCTTCTGCTGCACAGTTTCGTTTATTGTAATTTCATCACACTTTATGAATTGTGACAAACGTAAACTGTTAGTTGTAGGCAGAATGCTATGGCGGAAACTCACCTCAGACATAATCAAAAGCTGTATTTTCCCTTACGTGGTTCATTGGATAAATGTTCGCTAGCCGAGCGGTAGGTCCGAGTTTGATTCTTAGTCTACGCATTCGCACATCTCTCCCAGCTTACTGGCCAGTAATAAAATCAGAAAATAAAGGAGGTTATGTATATGAGGCTAGAAACTACACTTTGTAAAATAACAATAGCACATTCCATTAGGAAGGCGATGTAATTCTGTATTCCCTCCAGAAGTCTTAACACGTCCAATAGTGTATAATTTCCACCACGGCCTGCTTAAATTATCGGGCTATCGAAATTTCCATTCATCGAAATGCCTTAACTCTTCTACATTTCTTATTGTTTCAAGCGTGAAATTGTATGACAGGACCACTGTATGAACTCACTTGCTTATTTAATTGGCTTCTGACTAACCTCTGTAAAGTTCTTGAAAGAGATGAAGAAAAAGGTTAGGGGATTAGATCTATCTTCAAATGAAATAACACTATGTCACATGATATATTTTAGATTCATATTTTACATGTAAGTTTTTTATGAGAAGCAAATACTTTGGAAATAAATGCGGTGAAAATTTCTGTACTGTGCGTTCACAGATTGTCTGAAATAAAGCTTTATTACTATAACTGCTGAAAAGGTGCCATGCTGAAGGCTAGATAGCTGGCCAGAAAGAATAAACCTCAAGAAACTCTGGTAGGCAATGAATCTACCTAGATCTATCATCTGATATAAATGCAAAAAGAAATGAATGTGTATTGCATTCAGGAGACCAATGAGTGGGATCACGCACCAGACAAACTCCCGAGTGTAAGCGATGAGTTAAACGTCTCACAGTAACACGAAAGAGATTGTGCGATAAGCAGATGAAAGCTCATGGAAAAGCTTGAAACCATCTTGGAAAGACTGCAGAGAACAGACTGAAATGGTGATGAGTTGTTGAAGGTCTATATTCTCCTCGGAATTCAAGGGAATAATAATAAATGACAAAACATATGGATTGTGAACTAGGCACATGGAGAGAGAAGTTGCTGCAGGATGAATTTACCTCGTCATCTAGTGAGCAGTCATGAATAGTGGGGTTGATAACCAGGTCGTGAGTGAGGACAAATACCCAAAGATGAAATTAATTGATATTCGTGCTTCATATAACAAAAATTGGTAGAAGTTAGAATTCGTGGGTCACTGAGTTGGGTCTCAGTGGTTGGGCGGTCCATAAGCTTTCCTTATAGCCTGGATGTCCTGGGTTCCAACCCCTGTGTGTATGTACCGTTGTTGAGTCCCAAACTAGGATGAAACAACCTTCTGGTATTTCCTGGTTTTCAGCGGTTCTCTAACTGATATCATTTCGAAACTCAGCGTTGGTTAAGTGTTTGTTTACTATTATTTTTTTATATTTTTGATTACAGCTTGATTCCACACCGTATTTTTGGTACAAGTGTGGAATTTTCAGCGTGGATATCGGTAGCCCAAATTTCGCAGGCCGACCATAGATATCAGGTGTGCGTCAGTGTGGGCTCGAACCCCGGACCATATGCATGGTCGGCTAGAGTCCTAACCACTGTGCCACCGACGCATATGTACACCCGATACAACTGAAGAAGAAAGACAACACCTCAATGAAATATTTTTAGATAACAATTACCCGTTGAGACTTATTAGGCGTTACGGAAGTGTCAACCATAGAACTCTACCAATTCAATCAGCTCCCCAAAAGGAATGTTTGCATATCCTTGCCGTTTAGAAGTGATCAACAAAGTCTCGTCACTAAATAAAAACTCAAGGCGGCAATTAATGGAACCTATTATGCAAGTAAATTTATCTTCATAGAGAAAATGAGAACTATGCTGTCCTGTACATCCTCACATTATCCGAATGATTGTGTCACGTCCCGCTGTATGTTTGTGTGGACACACGTATATAGGGAGGACCCATTGATCTATGCAGGTTAGTGCTACAGAAAATATCCTGAAGTGGATGCAACAACAGATAAAATCGTCAGATACAACTGAGACCCGGAACAAATGTCCAGCATCATCTATAGCGAAGCAAATTATAAAGTCTCGTCATAAGGTTGATTTCAACAATGTCTTTAAACCCATATATGAAACGAGGTTGGGTAACATACCTAAAGTCGTTGAAGCCTTGGCCATAAAAAGTCTTAAACCTGTCTTGTGCGTCCAAAAGTTATTTGTTATCAATTTAAACCGGCCTTAGTAATCCAATGTAGAGCCAAGGACCAATTTACTTCATACTATTTTCAACCTCTTTTTTGTTTTGTTTTGCTTTCTTACCCACACCTTTGCGTCTCCCTACCCATTATTTCTGACCTTGATATGTATCCACATGACGTGTGTTTTCCTTTTGACAATCTGTTATATTTTGCTATGTGTATATGGATCGATATTCCATTATAACTGGCAATATACTTTTGTCTGTCCACTAGCTAAATAAACATGTATGACCTTGTTATCACATGACATTACAACCAATCGTGGTAAGATGTTATCTTATTGGTTCATGTGTATTAGCCATTTTCATATATACTTTTGTATTAGACCCTTGTTCATTCTGGTCCACACACTTTTCGTGCATGCGTACTACTCCACTCACACATTTGTGTGACATTTATTTTCCTTGTCTGGAAAATACAAGTATCATCGAAAACCTAGTGGTCTTCTGATTTCCCTCTTTCCGCGTCAGGACTATTAACTACTCGACGAGTACATAACATAATTGGCGATGGGGAAAACTCTAATAACTCACTCAGCAGTAGTGCATAACAGACCTTGACCTGTACACAATCTGACCTGTATTGTAATTGTTCATACCTTCTTGCTTTCTATAAAAACTGTGTATGACAAGTACTCGTGTGTGTGTGTGTGTGATCAGAATGTTGGAAATGTTTTGCGCAAATACATTACACATTTCGGATAAACTTCTTCTTCTTATTGTGTTGTGAATATTCATAAAGAGAACCAACTGCTTTAAATTCTGGAATATTCTGTCTCATTAACTTTACCCTGAATCACTGACAATTTAGTCTTTTCAATAATTTAATAATTCCCATTGTAGCATTAAGAATTTAGTCTTTTCATCACCGATAGACTGAATGCAGTAATACTGTATTCTCGATTTTACTGGAGGATGTAACTTGCGAAAAGTAACAATCTTAACATACTTTTTCTATCACTTTACTTCATGAGTGGCGCTTCAATGGTTAGGTGGTAGAATACTTGCCAACGACTGCATATGTGGTCCAGGTTTCGATCCCTAGCCTCCACACTTCTAGACCTCACTTGGCTGGCATTAAGCCTGATAAAGGCAGATAGTCAGGCGTAAGGCTAATAATCCTACCCAGTTAAAAGTTAAACCACTGCTAATGAAACTTCAAAGCTCAAACTTAAATCACTTTGTCCTATTCGTGAAACAAAAAAAATCCCCATTTAGACAATTAGAATACAGAAATATTTACTTTTCAATTAGATCCTCATCTCTGGCTGGTTCATAGAGCTAGATTAATCTGTTTAGACGAATGCCTAAATGAGGAGCATAAGATTATTAAAGAATTACTTAGAAAAAATGGTTATCTGGATACGTTCATTGAGAAAAATATGAATTCAGCACCTAGGAGAGTCAGTATGGCAAGAGTTCCGAAAAAACCACTGTTCATAAAACTGCAGTTCCTTGGTGACAACATCAGCGAAATAATAACACAACGAATGAAGAATGCAGTTAAAAGAGCTTATTATTCAGCAGAGGTACGTTGTCTCTTCACAACCACCCCTATTCTACGTTCGAGTAATAAGGATAAACTACCTAAATTTGCCTCCTCTATGTGTTTCTACGAGTTTGACTGCAGCTGTGGAGCCAGCTACATCGGGCGTACAGTTAGGCAGGTTCATCATCGTATTTCCAAACATCATCCAGCATGGTTAAGCAAGGGACAAATAAGATGTATTCGTAGCTCTATTTTAGCCCATCTTGTAGATAGTGAACATAAGGTTGACGTTAATACTGCATTTAAAATTATTTATCGCATCCCTACTAGTCTTAATTTTGCTTTATGAGTTCGTCTTCTACATACAGCTGAAGCAATAGGAATCCACCTGAAGAAGCCAAACACCTGTGTGTTCAGAAACAATTTGTACAGTCACTTTCCCTACCTTGGCCATCGTTACATGAATGTATAAACCGGACTACATCATCCCTCTTCCTCTAAAATAATTTTTCTTTTTAAAAACTATAATTATCCCAATTATTTTATTTTTCTGACTACTTCACCTTTAATTACGTGTTATCCTTGTAAAATTATTTTATTCTTATGACCACTTCGCCTTTAGCTACAAGTTATCATTGTGCAAATCATTTTATTTTCTTTAGTAATCTGTTACGTAATCAACCTGTGCACACGCTTATTCCTTAATTACTCTTAAATTTTCCAAAATTTTATGCATGATGCGATCCACCTGTTGTAAACATTTCTACCTTTTAATTTAATTCTAATTTTTAATAGTTATTGTAGCTTGACCCCACACAGTATTTTTGATACAAGTATGGAATTTGCAGCATGTGATTTTGGTAGCCCAAGTTTAGCAGGCCGACCATTGTTATCAGGTGTGCATCGACTGGGGATCGAACCCCGGACCATGCTCATGATAGGCGAGCGTCCTAACCGCTATGCCACCAAAACACATTTTCTTCGTTAATTATCACCTTATTGACATTTTGACACTGAATAATTATTGTTAAGAAACTTATCGCCACTTGATTGGTAAATTGTTGTGTATTGTAATAAAAATGCTAAACGTGTATATTAGAGTAGAGCCATAGTGAGATGAGGATCTAATTGAAAGGTAAATATTTCTTCACTCAATCTTTCTGTTTTCTAAACAGCGAAAAATCGAAGTCTGTTGCGTAACTGTTTGTAATTTTGTTTTGTTTGTTTTTCATTTTTTAGATAATTATGTGTCAAGCTGCTAATTATGCAATGCCTGTTGTAACAAGAACAATGAGTCTAGCTGAAAGAACATTTGCTTGGCCATCAATACCTGGTTTTGGTCTAAAGGCTAAAAATGGTACAATGCGAGATCGTCTGCTAGAGATACATACAGATGTAATTCAATTAGCCCAAAGATTACATGCTTGTATGGAGTTAGTGAATGATAAAATTGCCCAGGATAAACGTATTGAACAATACTATCTACAGCATTCATCAGCACAAGAAGAAGTTCGACGCAACCTGCTGCGTTCATTACAAGCTCAACGTGTTTATACTGAATGTCTCGAAGGACAAAATGATCGATTGGCTGGCTTGGCAACAAAATTAAATCCAAAATTTGTTAAAACTGCTGATTTCGCTGAAATGACAGGTCCAATCATTACGATTAAGGAACCGAGGAGAAGAGATATTAATCAGAATAGTAGTGAAGTGGTGTTAGTGAATTCATCGAATGTGGACAGTTGCAATACAAGTCAACATGATGTATTACTGATGGATTCGAACTGTGATGTGAAAATCAATGAATCAAATGAATTTGTTCAAAAATTAAACACTGGTAGGAGTTATATCAATGCTGATAAATACTTTAAGGTGAATAATAGCCAAACAACTCCATCAAGAGAGACAATTAACAGTCAAAAGAGACATACTAATACTAATAAGACAAGTGATATGCCTAAAAGCTTAGAAAGTATACAAAATAGTGGTTCCATAGCTGTAGACAATCTTCTTCTTGGTATTGATTCAGTGGCTTCAGGAAATCTAAAGCGACACGAACAACTTCAACAACAAAAGCACATGAATAAATCTAATGCTGTAAAAGTTAATGAGTCCATATCACCCAATGAAACTTCTCCATCTAAAAATCATCAAGTTCAGATTAATTCTCATTTAAATCCCCTCATTAAAACACCAAGTACTCAATTTAGTCAAGTTGAATGTTTAAGTACTCAGAGTTCTGTTGACGGTCATCCGGTATCTGTAACAAGCCGTCATTTAGGTGATGATAATAATAATACTCCAAGATTATCAGAATCTCGTTCAATGACTCGACCAACTCAGAATACTTCAATTACATTAAATCAACCAGTGGATTACTCTTCAACTAGTGAATCAAAAGCCAAAGATGATCAACTCAACGGCTGGAGACAACAAAATGAACATATTCGATTGAGATGTAAAGAAGTTGATATACGCCATCAACGATCAGGTAACAATGATGATGAAGAATACGAATTCACCGATGAAACATTCTCATCAAAAGGCAGAAATTTACGGCTGAATACATCACCGAATTATTCACTGGATCCTAGTTCATCACAAGAAAATAGTGATCTATCAAGAAATTTAAACACAAATGTTAACGCTAGTGATATTCACCTTCCGCGTATTTTACCAAAAGTTAAAAGATTCGGTCGAAAAGATCAACATCTGAGATCATCAAGATCTGCGTCTACATCAGCCATAAAATATTTAGATCATAATTCTTTTGAAAGTGATGAAATCCAAAGAAAACCAGGTCAAGGGAGATTACACAATAACCGGATGGATAATAATATTCATCCTTGTAAAAAGTGTCATGAATATCAATTACAATATGATCGTATTAAATGTAATGATGGGTCTCAACGAGTTCTAAACCACAAATCCCACTACACAGTAAACGAGATGTCACAAATAAATAACGGTGTTAAATTAGTTCCAACTGTTGGAACTGATGAATGCAGTAAAATCTGTATACCAGAATGGTCGGCGAAATTGGTGCATAAATCGAATAAAGCTGAGGACCTGTTACAAGATCCAAAGAGATCAGCAATTAATCGAGCCTTGATTTCACATCGATGTCGTCTTGTCGAGACAATATTACAAGCAGATGAAGAGAAATTAGAAGAGATTATTTCATTGTTGTTAAAAGATTGAAGATTATGCAATAACTGAACCACTTCATATATTATTTATTTATTTCAACTGTAGCTACAAAAATATGAAAGTGTTTACCTGTCTAAGATGTTTACATCTGTAAAAAAAATCGATAAAGGACAAACAAATAAACAAACGGAATTAAATTTTATCTAATTAGATATATTACTAATAAGTATTACTGTTTATTTGACAGTGAGATTTAATTCAAATGGCGTTTGGTTGTCAGGTTGTGAGTGATGCTGGTTTACATGGATTTTATTCTTTACAGGTTTGGTCATGAGCTGACTTCTGTTAGAGAACCACTGAAAAATCAGATGGGAGTACACGAGAGCTGCTTTGGGTCACTCTGGAACTCTTCAGGATCACCTACCCACTGGAGTTCAAAACCAGGATCTGTCAGTTGCAAGACGAGCTAGTCAGAAGTGAGAGGTTGTAAGTGGCAGGGTCCATCAAAGCAAGTAACACAGCAGTTCCTGTCCTCTGGCATCGGCTGGCGGGTGAGCTATATATATATATATATATATATTTATATATAGCAAGGTGGCGGAAGTTAGAATTCGTGGGATTCCCACTGGGTCGGGTCGCAACGACTAGATGGTCTGCGAGTTCGTCTTGTTACCTGGACGTACTGGTTCTGAACTTCGGGGATGCGTGATCCTGAAGAGTCCTAAGCTAGGACGAAACAGGTGTCGAGTACTCCATTCTGGTTATCCAGTGGTTCTCTAACTGATTGCAATACGTGATTATAACAGTTACTGATGTAGTCGGGGTATGATTGAAAGTAAGCAAAAGTTTGTACTGTGGCGAGTTTTGAACTAAGGGTCTTTATACCATTAATTCAGACTTAGATGTACGTGAAGTTGATATAAAAGTAGAAATGATGGTAGGAGAGGCTTACTGACACCTCAAAACAGGTCCTTATTTGTGGCTGAACGTAGTCAGCAGAAATATGTCTACTTACAATCTTCGTACTCATATACACCCATTAGAAAGGCCTATCTTTCCAACTATGTGTAGCCAGGATGTCAAAGTCAAGAACAGAATCGGGAAGGCAAGACACACCTTCATCACTCTGAAATCAGTTTGGAGATTGTCTGCACTCAGCTTGCAAAAGGAACAAAAGTGGGATTTAAAACGCCAGTGTTAAGCCAGTCAATGTTTCTCTATGGATCAGAAACTTGTCCAGAACTTCACAAAAAGCATTCCTAACAGGCTACTGTAGACTTTTATCAACAGCTGTCCTCGCTGTCTTCATACTGAAGACAAAATGGCTGGCCAGAAAGATCTAGCACTCAGAAACTGTGGGAATCGATCAATCGAAAGCACCCATTACTTCACAGATGTTCCGACGAGAATAGAGAGGAGGAGACTGTCGAATGTTGTCACTCGCCAGGCAGAGCTTCTATAAAATGCCGTATGGGAAACGACAAGTTGAGAGTCCGAGGGTGATGTGGAGGCGATCATGGGTAGAAGAGATGTAAGGCTATGGAAAGTCATGTGGAGGGCTAAAGAGGTCAGTTAGTAACAGGACAAGTAGAGATGTGTTTCTGAATCATTATATTCTACTCGGGACCCAAGGGACAATAATATTAGAGTAAATAATGAGCCTCAATTATTTACACAGATGTTGGTTGATCCATTATTAGTGAGGGCAGAATGATGAATAGTATACAGTTGCGACCTGTTACCTGAAGTTCCTGGATTCGATCCTTGGTGTGGGGCTATGTGTATTTATTCCTGAAGGGATTTAAACTAGGGCAAGTATAAAACCTAAATATCTTTAGTATTATAACTCATACTACTAGGAGACATTTAAGTAGTTAAAACATATGGTAGATTTATTTCACTGTTGTTGACCTAATCCCACACAAAAAGTGAATCGCCATTAAGACAACTATGAACAGAACTCCTAAAATTGCCAAAGCAGTACTAGGAATCTTAGTGAACATGAAAGCTAATGAGGGTTCATTGAGTTGAAATCGGTTCCAGGGAAGAGAGTAGAATAACGATGTGCTGGTGAAGCATTCTGTCGTACTCGGAAAATAAAACAGTCTCTCTAATAAATTCCGGTAGAGTTATCAGGAGATAATTTGACAATTATAGCAATAATAGCTTCTCAAGAGTTTGTTTTTAGGTCTTTAATCACCCTCAGCTCGGTTCACGCATTGGTTTCCTCTAGAGAATTATTGGAAACTAAAGGATACTGGATGGCTGTTTCATTCTACTATGTGACACATTGACATTGGCCGAATAGTATACGAACTTCACTTATAACCTATAGGTCTCGGGTTCGGATCGCGGTGAGTGCATACTTCTGATGAATTCCAAATCTGGACGAAACACCTGTATAGTATTCCCTAATTGATTTTCAACTTTTCTCCAATTGATATCAATCCGTGTTCAAGCTTGAAATCATGCATAGCCTTATTCTAAAAAGTGTTCATGTGATGTACAGAATTTTTCAGTGGAGTTCATTGCATGGCATTTCCCCTTCGTCCAGGATCTTCAAATAAAATATTGATTGACAGTAGGTTTTCTGATATAGTGCTATTTGACCCGAAGGGTACACCAATCCATTATGTTAATTTGTTTCCTTTACTTCTTCGGAGAAATGCACAATGTTTGTTTGGATGCCAGCTGTATTATGTTAAGGAGTACATTTTGAGACTGAAGGAAATAATACAGGAATGGTCATTTCATATATTAGGATACATCCCTAAGCAGCACTACGCTATTTCACAAGTTTCGTAGAAACTTAAAAATCAGCAGACTACAACCATTTTAAATACCCGCGAGAGTAAATAATACTATTAGAGGTCATATTTAATCAGATTAAAACAAACTGAACAAGAGAAATTTTATGCTATATATATTTTTTAGAGGCTGACGATATTGACGTTGGCGGATCGTACAGAGTACCGACAACTTCTATAGTACTCGTTCCACGTAGACCGAAAACAAAGCAAAAGAACAGAATTGATCATCCAAATTACGAGATATATTTCAGGATCAAATTGGAGATTGCTTAGATGGCTAGTGATTGTGCACGAACGCGACACGACGGAGTACTAAATGGCGTGAATCCTTGAATAGAAGACTTCCGTTAAACAAGTCGACTTAAACAGTGAGGGTCAGCATCCAATGTTCAGTGATGATTACTGTGGTCAATAATTTTGGGGAATTGTTTACCACTACAATTTACTGAGGTTTACAGTAGCGCAGGTTTTAAAAAGGCCACCTACGTTGGATACAGATATGAGATTGTCTAAGAAAGTATATAATATATTTGCATACTACATTTTAAACGATCGGATTATACACATCTCGAATTAGTTTGTGCGGAAAATGAAGTAATTAAGGGTTTAGTGAAATAAACAAAGTGACGAAGGATTTAACAATATCAGTAAAAATAATAAACACTGCTACTGGCAATATATTCAGATGGGAATTACTGAGGTGGGTTAAGAGTAATACTGAATAGCCTTTTGTACACACGGCGAGAGGGAGGGGTTTATTTTGTGGAAAGCCATAGTCTCAATGTAATTCACTATGCACCTTCATCAAATTCTACAGATGGTCTTGAAAGCTAATTTGATGTCAATCTACAAATTAATGATATCCCTAAGGTTTAACCCATGGTTACTTTGTGTATTATATCGTGGATATAAAATGTTTGACAATAAATCTAGACAAATTATTTTATTTTTTGATTACAGCTTGATTCCATATCGTATTTTTGGTACAAGTATGGAATTTACAGCATGGATATCGGTAGCCCAAAATTCGCAGGCCGACCATAGATATCAAGGTGTGCGTCGGCGTGGGCTCGAGACCCGGACCATGTGCATGGTCGGCGAGAGACCCAACAACTGAGCCACCGAAACACATTTGGTTTCCTTGATAAATGTCCATAGAGAAACAGAGAATGACTAAATTTGAGGTGTAAAATGACACAATCAATCAATTTCAAAGGTTCTCCCCATCACATGAACAGCACTACCTGAAATTATAATGGTTATAAGGGTTATAACCATCAATCTTCACAAAAGGGGAGGTGATATGTATCCATATAATATGTGTGTTTGTTTGACAGTCTGTTATATTTGCTAGGTATATACGGATCGATATTCCATTATAATTAGCCAATCATGTTAAGACTGTCTATTGATTTGTTCATTTTGAATATTCGCTCACACACTTGTGTTCACACACTTGTTCGGACATTCATATATATTTTTGCTCTCACACTCTTGTGTGACATTGATTCTCCTTGTGTTTGGAAAATAGAAGTATCATCGCAAACCTAGTGGTCTTCTGATTTCCGTCTTTCTTGCGTCAGGACTATTAAATTCTCGACCAGTACATAACAATAATTTGGCGACGGGGAAAACTATGGATCCTTCTAAATTGGAATTACTATTTGAACGACAAATGAAATTAATGGAAATGTTCATTAACCAACAGACTGGTCCAACTTCACCTTCAAGCAATCTGAATCATACCATGCTACCATCTGTCGACGGCATTGTGAATAGTATTTCACAGTTCAATTAAAATCCAGATGCGAATGTCACTTTTGACACATGGTATCAACGATATGAGGATTTATTCACAGTTGATCTCGCCTCACAAGACGATGCTTGGAAGGTGCGAGTGTTATTACGTAAATTGGGTCCCGCAGAATATGAAAGGTACTGCAACCTAATTTTACCCCAGAAACCACGTGACAAGTGTTTCGATGATACAATAAAGCTGCTGCGTGAACATTTTGGAGACCACTCCTCATTATTCAGCATACGTTATCGTTGCCTCAAGCTGACAATGAATGAAAATGATGATTTTCTTACTCACGTTGGCACAGTCAACCGAGAATGTGAGAGATTTCGACTCAGGTCCTTAACAGATGATCAATTCAAAGCCTTGATTCTCATATGCAGTCTTCAATCTCCTCGTTTCACAGATATCCGAACTCGACTGCTCAATCAGCTAGAACAAAATCCTAAGTTAACATTACATGACATAGCTGATGAATATCAACGGCTGATTAATTTGCAGAAAGACACACACCTGGTCGAATCAACACCTTCGAGAAGCTCTGATATTCATGCATTACGAAAGAGCAAAAATCTCTCATCATCCAGTCCTGACCCACCTTCTTCTAATGTTCCGCGTAAATCTACACATACTCGTCCAACTTCTCAAATTACTGCAAAGAAGACCCCACCATCACCATGCTGGCATTGTGGCGCGTGGCACTTTGTAAAGTCTTGTCCATACAAAAATCATCGTTGCAGCAAGTGCAAAATCATCGGTCATAAAAATGGTTTTTGTCAGCCACGCAAACTCAGATATCATAATCCAGCGAAAGCTCGACAAACTGTTGGTCCTAAATCTCCAAGGAGATCATTGAGTCTACTCGCAACCTGTCAAGTCACAACACCAGGTATGCGGAAATATCTTGACCTTCAGATGAATGGTCATGATGCACGTCTGCAGCTAGATACCGCCTCTGATATTACTGTTATATCAGAGAAACTTTGGAATAATATTGGCAGACCATCAATCGCAAATACTTCTCAGACTGCTGTCAGCGCCTGTGGTGGGCGGCTCAAACTAATTGGTGAACTCAAATGTTCTGTTTCATTCCGTAACATCAAATTCACAGGAATTTGCTACGTCACCAAGAGTGATTTAAATCTTTTGGGACTTGATTGGTTCGATCGTTTGCATCTGGCTGATGTCCCACTAAATTCTCTATGCAATGCAGCCAAGAAACATAAAATGTCAGACAATTCCGGACGAAGCCGAAGCCGCAAACCCAACAGGCAGACGAAACGACAGACGTCAACAACAAGCTCAACGGTTCCAGATAAACCCCCAAGAAAACACCCTACTAATCATCAATCTTCTCAAAAGGGGAGGTGATATGTATCCATATAATATGTGTGTTTGTTTGACAGTCTGTTATATTTGCTAGGTATATACGGATCGATATTCCATTATAATTAGCCAATCATGTTAAGACTGTCTATTGATTTGTTCATTTTGAATATTCGCTCACACACTTGTGTTCACACACTTGTTCGGACATTCATATATATTTTTGCTCTCACACTCTTGTGTGACATTTGATTCTCCTTGTGTTTGGAAAATAGAAATATCATCGCAAACCTTGTGGTCTTCTGATTTCCGTCTTTCTTGCGTCAGGACTATTAAATTCTCGTCCAGTACATAACATAAGCACATAACACTATACAGCACCACATGCTCTATAAGCCAATCCAAATTGGATAAGAACCCTACTGATATCAACTTCAAATGCATTTATGAATATATATGCACCTACGTCAGCAAGTGCATTGGAAAGAGAGAAATAAGGGATCCTATCTAGCTTTCAGAGCACATCCTAAGAAACTTATGCCTACAGAGGAACAGATATTCTTAAAATGCAATTACTAGACACCTTGGGGAAATGAGTCATTTCGTCAAGATTTCTAAATCCTTCAAAGTATTAATTGTACAAGGGACAGCAATCAATTGTCGTTTCAAATCAAATATTTCCATATAGAAGGAGAGTGTAATCAACCCCTCACCCTACTGGTAGCTGCATTTAGATTATACTGATTAGTCATCCATATTAGTGATTTCAGTTCACTGAGGAAGTTTTCAAATTTAACGAACTATATAACCTTCTTGATTTGTTGTGTGGACGGACTTATATGCACTTCTTCCTTTTCTCCTTTGAAAGCATATCGATTGACGGTAACTTAATCCAAAAAACTGTAATGTTTATACTTCAGATGTGTCATGTTACTGTCATCCTTTTATTCCCATTGTAATTTCAGGTAGTGGTGTACAGGTGATGGGGGGAGAACCTTTGAAGTGGAATGAGATGTTATCATTTCCCTTCCTTTATTTATTTAAACGTAATTTTAGCTACTGACGATTACCCGATTTATTCCAATGTCAAACATAGGTAAGAAAATCCTGCTAAAGGAAATCATACAACCGCGTTATTTCAATGTTATGTGTGATGTACATTTTGTTGCGGCAGTTTAATGTTTCGTCGTATATTAAAAGAAAGCCTAACATTTTGTACTCAATAAGCCCAGCAATAAAAATATATAAACAATGCTTTTATCCTGTGTTTTGACAGTTTTGTGACGATCAATATTAACCACCCTGAGTCTCCTTAAAACGCACGACTTGCATCAAAGAAACATTATTGTTTTTCTATCTGTCTGTTTGTCTGTTTATCTCTCCATTGGTCGAAAATAAAGCAACGCATTTACTTTTAACAACTGTCAACTACCTTCGACATCACTGACATAAAAGACTGTCTTTGTAAAATGAGAGGACCAAGAGTAGGAAATATGAATAATGTTCACACGTATTCCCGTCTTTTAAATTACAATAACACAAATGGATAACACACGGATACGAACGATAGAATAAATTGACACCACAGACTAAGGTACCGGAGAAACGAGGTATAGTACAATGATTAGACCGATGTCACCAAGAGTTGGTTTGTAGGAGTTTGACTTGTTTCAAGTTTGATTGATATACGGATTGAAATGCATATCAGTTAATTGGTCATTGAAAGCCAGCTATGAGCTACTTGACAACTCTCTCCTCCTTATTTCTTGAATCTCTTGAGAAGTACACACCCAGCGGGGTTCAAACCCAGGATTTTCCACTTATAGGTCAAGCGTGTAGAACATCCAGCTACTCAGACCCTATTGAAAATAGCCCAGGAATTTTAACTTCTGCCAATTTGTGATTTTAGCGCGACTAGCAGCAACGAATTTCATCTTTGGGTATTTGTCCTCACATCCTACTTCTTGAACCCCACTAGTCATGACCTCTCACTAAAAATCTAGGCAACTTGGTCCCGTAGCCAGTGTCTAGGGTGCATCAGACTAGTTTCCAGTGTGATAAGACCCAGCACAAAATAGTATATGATCATCCTTTCTCACGAATCGTATGATTTATCATGTCTTGGAGTTATTATGTGAATGTATCATTTCTGGCGCATATTGCTATTTAACGTGTAACCGATTCATCGTCTTTCATCTCACTTTGATCTTTGTCTGATTATCATCCAATCAAACTAGACATTCCTAGCCAATAGCAACAATCCATTCTCACGGTCGTGAGCCAACTTTATTATGGTTAACAAAATGTATAAATATCCTATGTTGTTTCTTAAACTGTATGGTATAGTATAATAGGATATCTTACAGTCACAGACCAGTCTTTGTCGGTTGATATTTACATGACTCAGTGAATCGGAAGTTACAACAGACAAATAGGCATGTTAGCGTACCAGTCGTGTTCATTACGGTTATAGTAATTAACAGGCGCAGACATAACAAATTAGCAACGGATCTATTTAGTTCCCTTCAGTAATTTGCAATTAATAGTGTTCTCTGAGTTGGTTGGTATAGTTCCGGAGTTTTCGTCGTCTCTCTGGACGGCATCTTCAGCGTGGTATTTAGGATAAAGTGAAATGATTTAGATTTCTTCATGAGTGATATAATTACGTCTTCCGGTAACCATCTTTAGATATGTATTGACCGTTTTCTATTGATTTGGATTTTAAACTTTCTGATCACATGATTTACTTTTTATTGGTTGGTATATTTCATCTATATTAACGTGTTTATTAATGGCATTTTTGTTTGAGTACCAGGCTTCTAGGAATTCCCTGGGACATTTGGTGTTTCCTCTGTCTAAGATTTTGACATTATCCCAATCAAATTGATGTCCATAATTATCTGTATGCATTGATACTAAAGAATTTATATCATGTCTTTTCACGGCTGATGATTTGTGTTCCTGGATTCTTATTCGAAGGGGACGCAATTTAATTCTTGTTACAGTTCATACAATTTATTTTGTAAATCGTGTTAATTTTATCCCCTTTTTCTGTTGGATCTTTTGGTTTGCATAAGATTGAATTAAGCAATTCGACTGGTTTGTGTGATACATCTCTATCAAACGGTTTCATTATTCTAGCCGTTATTTCAGAGATACTGTAGTGAGAGCAGGCCGTGAGAAAATATGTACAAGGCTGATTTAACAACCAATCACAGCAAAGTTAACGTGGCAAAATATGATTCGCAGATAGAGAACTCTATTTGTCGAGGAATCCCGAAACAACCAATCAGAAGCCTACGTTTGTCTGCCTAACTTCTGATAAACAACCAATCAGATGACTGCACTTGTCTACTTGCATAAGCTATAATAATGTATGTGAAATATGTATAAATACGTGTTGATTTTCATAATAAAACGATCTGTTGCCTGGCCCTTGTTTTCTGTTGTTACAATACTTCTGATGTATGGTAGGATGAATTTTCTTGTGGTCTTTGATGATGGTTCTTTGTTGTTGTTGTTTTCATTCGACTTTAAACACTTTTGATGGAAGTTTTTTGGATAACCATTCTTCTTGAAGACCGTTTGTAAGTATTTTTTTTCTACCATTCTTTTCAACTCTGGTGTGCTACAATGTGGAAGCTCCGCAACTAAACCAACCAGCTCAGAGAACACTATTAATTTGCAAATCATCCACCTGAGTTACATATCTTTTCTATTATTCCGTTCAGTAATAAAAAACTGTCAACGGAGTTATATTACAGTGGATATTCTTTAAAAATATGATTACTTTAAGTGTAGACTATAGATTGACATCGGTAAGAGAAAATGACTAAGGAGCCTTCTTATGTACTGTCACTTGACTGAATAGTTGATTGATTAAGTTAAGATGAACAGTATTTATAATACAGAAATATTTTAAGAAAATTGAAAACCAATGTTACAACCATTCTATTCATTTCTTGTCTTAGCCATTCAGTTAGAAAAATCAGAGTTATACATAGAAGTGAAAATTATTCAACCCCTTATGCTATCATAGTAACAGTCCGGTAGATTTCCTCATAACTTGATTTTTGTGTACTTGTTTTTCTAAATCCTTCTAACTATTGTATCTCTTTGGAACTCTTACATAGCTTCATATTTCCCTTCATTTCTGTGTGCATCATGATAACAAATTATTAAATTATTCATCTTATTACATAACTCTAAGATACTTACTCAACTTTTACGCATTGACTAACAATAACACGTGAGTCCAAATAGCTCACTGGTAACGTCTCAATGTTGCAGATACGCTTTGCTGACTAGCAAAATGCCAACTAGCACGAAACATAGGTTCAACGCTTCCCGCCGATTACCTCCAACCATCGATTATCAGCACTTTAAAGTTCACCGTGATGGCGAGCTACCTAGAACGGTGGCCATATTACAAACCTGACTGATAGAATTCACTCTGAACCAAACAAACAGAGGACTACACATATCACACTAGTTAAAAGTGTCCAGTGAAAATATTGATATCTCCTCGATACGGGTCATGAGGTGGAAATCGTGAAATCCTTTAAAATAATCAATAGACAAAGGAGCTCGATTCTTCTCAAGTTCACCTAAGCAATTTCAATCAAATGCATGAAACCAGATTTATGTGTTCGGAAAGAAGCAGTTATCAGTCTTCACCTACCTTGGTAACTGGATGTCTTCACTCTGTCTTTCATTTGATTACGTATTCTTTCGCTTTAATCTCACCCCACCTTTTATAATTTGTAATTCTGCTTGTCACTTGTTCCTATGATTTGAGTTGAACTTAGGACATTGTTACCTAATTTATTAGTCACTCAGCATCTTACGCATCTCACGCCCTTATTACGTAACTCTTTTACCAATGTATACATACACTGATTTTGTTTAAACCTCAACCGCCTGTATAAAATCTATATAGGCGCAATTTTTTGAGCACTGTTCACTAAATTGCGGAACCTTCGGTCATCTGACATCATGAAAAACAATTTGCAAGTAAGTTAAAACTTTTCTATACATAAACCTCATAATTTATTTAGGCTGTTAGCAGCTGATGAGAAGCCAAAGAAATAAATGATGCTACCATCATCTTATTCTGCACAAATCACTGTTGCCCTTGCTTTATTCATATTCATCAAGGGGAATAAATGCATAAAATTAACAGCTATGCTTGGCATTCGAGTGTTGGTTTAACAGGGATTTGATCGGTTACAGTGTGTTGGTGACAACTCATTACTGCTAATCTCTTACTAATCTTCATCAACCCCCTCCCCTCCTAGTAGCAATTTGATTATTTATCACATTTCCTGAAGTATTTTGATGAATTAAACAATAATCCGAACTTATTTTTATTCTCGTCTAATAAACCTTAATGTACGCACACAATTAAGCGAATAAATTCGTTGAAAAGAGACTCTTCAATAAAATACATGCTTTTTCTTCATTAGTTGAGTATCGCTTCACAAACTGTAAAATTTTTAATTACTTTCAATGTCCAGTTTTTCATACGTGTTAAGAATTATAGATTGTATCTATCTTCCTATCCACTTTGTATATATTTTATGCTATAGGCTACTTATTACTTTTTTGTTTTTCAGTAGTCAGTTTACTAAAGCCTTAATTTTATGATGACAATAAATGAGTATGAAATAATATTGTGAAAATGAACAACGTATTGCGAAAGAAGATATATTTTACATTACTCGTAATTTGGATATAAAGTACGAGGCCATCGTAGCTCAAGTGGTCTGGAGGGTATCTCTCTGGGGTTTGAAATGATGGCGACCAACCTTAAGAATAGAGACCACAGACTGAGAACGGACCAGTGAACACGAACGCATACTATTTGTTGGATTACAGAACTTGTCCTAAATACAGAGCTAATATGAACACTGTACACGAACTTTGGTGCAAACTTCATTTCAAGGATATTAGATGACTTCTGTGTATGTGTGTGTGGACATACATACATAAGGAGGAGTTATCGTGCTTTGCATGTGAGGGTGGCCTAGCTTATCCCGAAATGGTTAGAAAGGCAGATGAATTGTGGAACATCAATAGACGCAGGTGGCAGACTACCAACTTCGTCTTTAGCCAAATATCTAATCCAGATGAACAATAACACTGATGTTAACACAGCCTATGGGGTCATCTATAAAATGGTCAAGGGCACTTATTGAAATACACTGAGGCTGTAGCTATTCATAAACTTAAGCCACCCTCCTCCCGTGTGTTCAAAAACAGCTTATTATTCGTCTCAACCCACCTACCTTGGTAATCCTTATTTGACTGGATTATCAAAAGTTGTGTTAATTGTTCTTATTATTCTTAAATCATTTTGGTCACTTTGTTTAATTTAATTGCGCTTTCTTTTCGTATTAATCGAAATATAAACACGTGATTCGCCTTTGATACGGCTCTGCTGTTTTTACTTATTGATACATACTGACTGTACTTTTTTTGATGGCATTCGGCAACAGACACCTCCCGATTCAGGTTTCATATTTTATTTTTAATATAGTACAAACAAAATACAGGCTTTAATTAACATTTTTCTTCGCTCAATACTCAAGATCAGATGGCCGGCAGAAAAGATCACCAACAGGGATCTCTGGCAATAAGCGGACCAACCAGGAACCGATTGTGAAACAAATAGGCAGGAAGAAATGGAGATGGATTGGACATACTCTGAGGAAACCATTAAGTGACATCACTAGACGAGCCTTCGAGTGGAACCCGAATAGGAACCAGCGAGTTGGTCATCAGTGCAAGGGTGACTTGGAGGAGGTCATGTGAAGAGGAGATGAAAGCGTGTGGGCAAACGTGGAGTTAGCTGACAAACGTTCGCAGAGAACCATACGCGATGGAGACGCGCAGCTGAAGCCATATGTCCCTCTAGGAATTAAAGGGAATAATAATAATATAGTACCGGATTTTTAGACAAACTTGTGTTTTCAGACTGTACGCATCACTCAATGTGGGTTTTTAATAATCGTTCGATGATCATCCCGAATTTCTCTCTGGAGAAATCGTCAATTATTATATTAACTTTTCTCCCAAATAAACTGTTTTTTTTTTAAATGTAAAATACAAGGCTGCTCGTGCCTAGCCACTTCAAGGTCACTGGTGAGTTTTCATTCCGTAGTCATAGTGTCATAGGTTTTCCATGATAGATGTCGGTTTCAAGTATTCAAGCAGTCACCATCCCTTAATGAGAATTCAGGTTCGTCCAGTGACGAGTCCCAAAGAGGACGAAATGCTTATGCCCTGGATGCTGCAGTTAATCACCACCACCTGAAAGAAATTACTGGAAATAAACTAGTTCAAAAATCAGATCATGATAATTTTCAGTTTCTTTAAAATCAAAAAGCGCCAAATACAAAGAATCAGAAGAAAAAAAATGGAAAAATAAACCTGAGGAAACAGGATAAGAAAGAAAAAAAATTTGGATAATTGGAACGATGTCCTTAAATTGGTCCATCATTGCTAATCTGTAAATTATCAAAAGCTAAAATGATATTAGAATGGCTATTTTTCGACTTTGTATAAACAACAGTAAAACTTTAAATTCAGTGTTCCTTGATGTTTTCTTATTTTGGATTTTTCTTCAACTTTCTTGCACATGTACAATGTACAGTAATTCAATGTTGAATATAAATGTTTACAAAAGTTATCTTAAACTTCAAATATACATATATATATAAACATTATTCACTGGTCTTAATATAAATAAATATTTAGTTATTTATTTACGATTATTGAATGATATTCAATTTTCAATTGTTTTTGTTTTAATTCATCAAGTTATTTATTTCTTATCAGTTTGGACATTGGCGCTTCTTTCGATATAAACTTAATTATTTGTATAAAATGAATACATATATATATATATATATATATATATATATATATATATATTCCACTTTCTTTGTCCCCTGAAGCCGTGTTCTTTTGGCGATATCATTTTTATTCTCAACATTATTATTATTATTTCCACTATAGAGGAAAGCAAAAAATATTCCGTTAATTTCTTGAAATGAATTCTTTAGATGTATGGAAAAGAATAGGAGGTTGATTGTTATTCAAATTAATATGCATGCAGTCAGTGGAATATATTTGACTTAATTTATTCTAAAAAAGATTTGATATTCTTATGGTTTAATGCCATATTTCTTTTGCGCAGAAGTATTGTTTATGTATTTTACAGTAGTGTAGACTACTTATAGTTGATTTCAGTAGTTTTACATGTCATTAATAAACTAAGTATTGAATTTAGTATCTTAAAGCATTGATAAAAGTTTAGAGTTTGGTGATAAACATGATAAATAATATTATTCCCTTGGGTTTGAAGTGGGGCATGACGGCTTCAACAGTACTTCTCCATGTCATCCTATTCGCTATAGTCTTTTAAAGCTGGATTGACAATTGTTTGTAGACTGTCATCTATTCTATGTCTTCGATGGATACCTGCCCAACTCATCATTTCCCACTCGGATTCTACTCGAGGTTCAGCCTAATATGTGACAAGACTTAATAGTTTGCTCAGTTTGTGTCTGACACATATCTACTGTCATCACTATATGTATTGAGGAACTGATTCTCGGTTACATCATTGTTAGAATTTCTTGTTGCTTGTCTTTTTCAACTATCTGGTCTTGAAAATGGTGATATGCCAAGTCGCTAACTGATGCCCTAAGTATGTGAAATTTCTCCCACTGGTAGTAACTGGTTCTAGATTTAGTTGGTTGTTGATTATCTTCATCACTTCTGTCATCTCCACTAGGTTTCCATGCATTCTACATGAGCTTATTGATCAGTCATTATCCCACGCTTATTACGTCATACCAATCACCGCCTCTTTTGTAACTTCTATTTTATTTATTTTTTATTTTTGATTACAGCTTGACTCCACACAGCATTTTTGGTACAAGTGTGGAATTTTCAGCGTGGATATCGGTAGCCCAAAATTCGCAGGCCGACCATAGATATCAGGTGAGCGTCGGCGTGGGCTCGAACCCCGGACCATGTGCATGGTCGGCGAGAGTCCTAACCACTGTGCCACCGACGCACAAAATTTTGCAGGCCGACCATAGATATCACGTGTGCGTCAGCAGGGTATCGAACCTCGGACCATGTGCATAGTCGGCGAGAGTCCTAACCACTATGCCACCTTACATTATCTAATGCATTTTTCGAGGACAAAGTCTACCAGGATCTGATTGGTCTTACCATTTGTTTGGTTAAATATAATTACGATTGTACAGAAGCTCATGAAAATTAATCGTCTAAAAGAAAATTTTCTCAGCTGTTTACGTCTTCTTCTTATTAGTCAATATGGGAATATTTCGTTCATTCTCTTAGATTATTTACTATATATTACTATATGAGAACCACGCACACTAGAATGCTGTTTCCTCAAATAGCAAGATCTTGGGTTCGAATCCTGGTTCGGTGAATCTGAAACTAGGATAAAAAAAACTTGTCCAGTATATCCTTAGTTCGTTTTCAGTGGTTCTCTAACTGATATCAATCAACTGATCAAACTTAAATAATCAAGTATCGGTTTTCAGGGATTTGACTGTTTCCACGATTTCATCATGACCTGACCTCAGTTACGGAATCACTGGAAAACCGCCAGATAGTATTGGGGACTCTTCACAGTGCTCATCCACTGGGATTTGAAGCCAGTGGCTTAATGGTCTACCAGTTCGCCTTGTAATAGGAAGGTCCTGGGCTCGAACGCTGGAGGTGGGTGCACACTGATGAAAAGTCACAAGTTAGGCCAACGAAACACCTGTTCAATACTCCCTGGTGGTCTTCCAAGGTTTCTTAAACTGAGATCGGCTCCTGATGAATTCCTTAAACAATGAACTCTAAATTCATATTATTTTGTTTATTAGATGTATCACACAGTGAAACAGCATTGTTTAGTGGACGACACAGTTTCGAAAAAAAAAATTTATTGTTCATAATCGTATCAGTTGTAATCGCATGACTTCGAAACTTGAGTTTTATAGTATTCTTTGTCCTCTCCTATTTGTCGTATGGGTATTAGAGTTTTCCAGATATCTGGGACAGGCGTTGAATCATTCCTATTATATGTATCTGCAGTTGATTCGATAAACAATGCTTCTCTTATCAATCTCTCCCTCCACCCTGTGATATTAGATTTTGAAACTGTCATCCCATCCCATCCTATTGTATGGTTGTGTATGACTGCATGTAATGCTATGGCTGAACTATTCTCCTACTTATGAATTATCTAAATATTTAGCCATGGTATTAAGTCCCCTAAAAAGCCACTCGAAATCTAGACTAACTAATTCTTATGAACTAAAACACAGATTAGATAATTTAAAATTAGATCATGAATAAAAAATGGTTAGTTTTGACATTGCCAGTTTATATACACGTATACCAATAAATATGGCTACAGAGGCAGTCAAAAACGAACTCCTTTCTTACCAAAAACCCGAACTTAGGACAAAAGTGCCACTTGAGGACATAATGTTGGAAGTACAGCTATGCCTGACTTCAAAAGTATTTAAATTCCAAAGGAAAATATACAAACAAACTGAGGGAGTTGCCATGGGATCACCAATATCCCCGGTTGTAGCAGATATATTTATGGATAGGTGGGAAAACATAGTGGTTGAAACGCTCATCCTCACCCCAGAAGTATGGCAGAGGTATGTCGATGACACATTCATTGCACTTAGAATACAAGATATAGATAGATTTTGCGAACATATCAACTTGAAGGTAGAGGCAGTTCAGTTCACTTATGAATTGGAAATTCAGGAAACGGAGCTCGCAATGTTAGATTGCAACGTAAAAAGGAAAGAAGATGGGAAGTTAAATACACACTATCGTGTGTTTACAGAAAACCTACACATTCAAACAGATATTTAGACTTTCGATCATTCAATCCTATGTTAGTAAAAATAGGACTGGTGAAATGTTTAGGTGACAGAGCACAAAAACTAAGTAATACCAAGGAAAATCTAAGACAGGAAGTGATACACATAAAATAGAAACCTTCAAACTTAATAATTACCCGGATAAATTAGCCAGAAGGTATGTAAGGAAATGTAAAAATAAAATAAATAATGATAGTCGTGATAGTGATAATAATAATATTCATTTATTAAAACCCTAAACTCATTCGAAATATTTCCCTCTTAGTATATTAAATGCATATATATATATATATATATATATATATATATAACAACCGAAGTATCCCGAAAAATCAAGATGAGGGTTAAAATGAAAAACATCTGTCTAAGGATTGTAGAAACAATAAGCATACCAATGCTACTCTATTGAGACATTTATGAAATATTACACAAATGCTATTCTTAGACAAACTTTAGATATGTAGACCAAATGACGATAATAATAATAATAATTGTAAACATAAACGTAGCATGAATCATTTGAAAAATGGGATAACCGTTGTAATCTGTTTGCCCTCCAGAAGGTCAACAAGATATTTACTCAAACTGTATTCAATTTCTTCGTAGACTATTGTTTTCTATACTTAATTCGACCTTAGATTTCTATGTAATTAAGAAATTAAGCTGTTTGTTTTCTAATATAACAAACCATTTGAACAATTGAGCTGTCGAGTTGTTAGTTTAGTTGTTAAATGAATACAAATCATTCGAAGTGGATTGAACTGAACTAAGTGTGGTAGATAGAGAAATAAGTAGGTAGGTAGGTAGGTAGGTTGGTTGGTTGGCTGTAGGTGGTTGAGGTCAAGAAAGTAAGCGGAGGATAATTCATAAGGAGTAAATAGATACGTAAATAAACGCAGTTTATTGTTCTCCATATCTATACACTTAATTATTAATCTTTTTCAAAACAGGCTCAAGTTCGTTGAACTTTTCATCAAATGAAAGACAATGAATACGTCGTATTTTTACTTTGTAAGGAACACGAAAGAAAATGAGACGCTTTTCAATTTCATTGTCAGTGTGACTGAATGAAGAAATATTCTTTTCAAAACGAAATTCATTTGAGGTCATTACTGTTATAAAATATAACATTTGTTACCTGTGTTATTATACTATTTTCTTTATTGTTCTCTTGATTTTTTAAGTGGAATATAAAGTTTTAGTGGCACATCTCCACTGTACCCTATTCTCTGAGATCCTGTTCATCTGGCCTCGTGATTTCTCACAGCTTATCATCTTCTCCTAACATGACCTCCTGTATGTCACCGAAGAACCAACAGCCAATTTGTCATTGCCTTTCCATTCGGGTTCCACTCGAATGATTTGTTGGCACTCGATGTCATTCGACACTGTCGTCTGATCTATTTGTATTTCCTCCCATTTTCCAGCTAACCATCCAGTCTTCAATATGGAGCTGGCAAATTCGGTTGTTGATGATGCACATGATGCACAGTGCTAGTATCTGACCTATATAGAAGAAGTGACTGACTTGATATTGGTGCTGAAAATCGGAATTGTCTTGTTTATGCTTTTGAAGTGAAAAAGATATGTCACCTCTTTCTGATTCTGGCTTTACTGTCCTCACAAGCATGCACCGTCGGCATGTAGTTGAAACCATGCTTCCCAGATATGTGAAAGAAGTATCCTGTGTCAAATTTTTTTTTTCAAGTATTGGTTTTGTAGGGATTTTGTTTGATTGCATGGAGGATTTAATCATGAGCTGACATCAGTTAGAGAACCACTGGAAAACCTAGGAGTACTGGACAACTGTTTCGTCCTAGTTTGAGACTCTTCAGCAGTACGCACCCACTGGGATTCGAACCCAGGACCTTCTGGTTACAAGGCGAGCTCGTAGACGAGCTCGTAGAAGACATTGCGAAGTGGTCGCGCTATGTCGTGAACTGGCAGAAGTTAGAATTCAAGGACCATTGGATCGGGTCCCAGTGGCTCAATGGTCTACGAGCTCGCCTTGTAACCAGAAGGTCCTGGGTTCAAATCCCGGTGGGTGCGTACTGATGAAGAGTCCCGAACTAGGACGAAACAGCTGTCCAGTACTCCCAGGATTTGAAATGGTTCTCTAACTGATGTCAGCTCATGATTAAATTTATTTTTGTTGACAGTGATTGGTGCTGGTTGGTGTTTGGTTGGTCGGTTGGTAATCTTCATCACCACCATCTTCTCTATGTTCAGTGAACATTCTGTCTTCGCTGCATCCTCTGCCAGTTAGTTACATTACTTATATTTTCTAAACATATGATAACTGCGAAAATCGATCTGTTGTGTTCTGTACATAGGAGGCCGATACTTGAGTCATACTTTGTAGCTATCCAAAATTTTCAGAGACACGTGCAGTCATAAAACGCTTCATAGACACCAAAAAGACAAATACACATGGTAAAAAGTCTACGTGTGGTCCTATTCAACAATATATACATCAAAGACTAAAAATCACCTCAACAGTGCCATTACGTAACTGTACAGATAAGATGCCTTCCTGAGTATAAAACAAGTACTTAGATTCACGTAGATTATTCCCAACAAAATGTGATGAAAACTCTTTCAGCAAGAACAATGTGTCAGGCAATTTTCGCAGAAAGTCCAAAGCTGGAATGATTTTGATTCACTTAAATAAAATCTGAGTGGTAAAACAACACACAAGTAGAAGTACTGAAATTAGATATTAAATACGAACAAAGACAATAAAGATCAAGTCAGCGAATGACATGCACATGTAAGAACAGTGACATGCAGTGTGGATGACATTTTCGATTGCACACTAGTCAATAACTAGTGTAATGTGTCTAGTCCTAACTTCGGTGCAGACTGAAATCTATCAGTCAGGTTTGCAATGTGGTCACCATTCTAGGTAGCTCGCCACTACGGTACACATTGGTTTGATGATGTTAGATTATTATTATTATTGTTCCCTTGGGTTCCTAGTGGAACATAGGGCTTCAACTGCACGTCTCCATTTTCTTCTGTCTTCTGCTATACTTTTCGCCTGCATCCATGTTAATCCATATTCTTTCAACTCCTCTTCACACGATCTCCTCCATGTCACCCTTGGACGTCCCACACGCCGCTTCCCTTTCAGGTTCCACTTGAGGGCTTGGCGCGCGATGTCACCCAGCGGTCTCCTCAGCGAGTGTCCGATCCATCTCCACTTTCTCCTGCATATTTGTTTGGCGATTGGTTCTTGCTTTGTTTGTTCCCATAATTCCTTGTTGGTGATTCTTTCCGGCCATCTGATCTTCAGTATTGAGCGAAGACAGTTGTTAATAAAGGTATGCAACAGGCTGTTGGAAATATTCTTTGTGACCCGCCAAGTTTCTGATCCGTATAGAAGAATTGACTTTACGTTTGTATTGAAAATCCGAATTTTGTTGGTGATGGTGAGTGACGAAGATTTCCAGATTGATTTGAGGCTGATGAATGTGTTTCTCGCCTTCGCGATTCTCGCTCAATTTGACATCCTCGTCCGCTCCTCCTGTAGTTGAGACAATGCTCCCTAGATAAGTGAATGAAGTAACCTTTTTCAAATCCCTCCCGTTGATGGTGATTGGCGTTGGATGTTGTTGCTGTTGTTGGTTGGTTATTTTCATAACCTCCGTCTTGTCTATGTTTACCTGGAGTCCTGTCTTCGCCGGCTGCTTCTTCGACCAGTTTGTCGGTTTTCGCTTGTAAGTCTTCGATTTTGTGTGACATCAAACATAAATCATCCACGCACGAAATCCTGGTCTTCTAGGTTCTTCACGTCGATCCAGGATATCCCTGTCTTCTCGTTTCCCACTCACTGTCTGACGCATAATCCAGTCAGTCCACCACAATTAGGAATATCATTCGTGATAATAAGTGACCTTGTCTGACTCCTGTGTTTACTCCAAACTCCTCGGTGAGTTTTCCGTTGTAGATCACTGGACATGTGCCGTTGTCGTACAGTTGATGAATAAGGTTGATGAATATTTGGGGTATGCTGTAGTCCTCGAGTTGTTTCCAAATTACTTCACAATCAACGTTGTCGAATGCCTTCTCAAAGTGTATGATGTTGAGGTAGAGGTTTGATTGCCATTCCATGCTTTGTTCTGTGATGATGATGCGTAGAGTTTCAATTTGGTCAGTACATGATTTGCCTTTCCTGGATCCAGCTTGTTCTGGTCGGAGTTCTGTATCCAGTGCTTGCTTTATTCTCTCCAGGATGATGCGACTCAGGATGATGTTAGATGGTTGGAGGCAATCAGCAGGATGCCTTGACTTAACATAGGTTTCGTTCTAACTGGCACTCATCAGCAAGGCGTATTGGCTACCTTGAAGGAACTCAATCACGAACCCGAATAGCTCAGTGGTAACGTCTCTGAATGCGGCACTAAGTGATGCGGGTTCGAATCCCAGAAAGGACATGAGTTCTTTCAAAATTGCAGATACGCCTTGCTGATGAGTGCCAACAAGCACAAAACTTAGGTCCAAGGATTCCTGCCGATTGCCTTCAACTTTCTAATACCAACATTTCACAGTGTGGATGACAAACGGATAATAATTATAAAGTTAGTTGGAACCTCCAGATCAGTATATATATTGTGATTAGATCGTTTAGGATGGACTTCCAGTTATACTACTACACTGACAAAATATTTTTTTGATTACGGCTTGATTCCACACCGTATTTTGGGTACAAGTAGTGTTTGTAAGACAAACACGATGCTAAGACTACAATTACAAAATAACACGAAGTGCAACAAGAAATGATGCTGGCGATTAGTCGGTTATAATAGATCCACACAATGTGAGAAATAAAAATTGACAAGGAGAAGTTTTTTACAAACGTCAACACAGATTATAATTCTCGGGAACACGAAGTGGATTATGGTGGGGTAAAACACCCTTGTTTTTACGTCAACAATTCAACAGAGATACTCCTATAGCGATACTATTCGAATGTTTAACCGGAGCGATGAAGAAGAAGACTCTCTATTGCACTGAATTTTTGTTCCTGTCTTTCAATAGCCGTCCACCAATATTCTCCTAGAAACTGAAAGATGTTCCAACTAATCTTAGCTTCTCTTAAAGCATATCGTGTAATTCAAGTTTTATTGGGCGTATAATTAGACAGATTCTTCCATGGATTCAACAGCATCTACCAGCAAGCGGGGGAGGAAATCAAATGCACAAAAAGTTCAATTCTGTAAAACGTGGTGGATATAGGATGTGGTATCGATGCTATAACATTGCCTTCAGGGTTATATACCTCTTTCTGAAGTAATTATTATGCATAACTCAAATACATCCTTTATATATGTACCAGTTGATTTGTTGCTGTAGTTTGCATCGTTAGTTCGATGATAGAACACCGGTTAATCAACCCAGATGTGATCTGTGGTCCACTCCCCACACACCACCTAGATCTCGCTCAGATGGTTATAAGAACGGTAACGAGGACATATTAAAGCTTGTGGCCAGCAACCTCACCCCGTAAGAGGAAATACCACTGTGAGTGAAACTTCACAGCTCAAAACTAAAGCCCTATATTCCACTAGAATGTAACTGTGGTACCAGAAATATATATTGGTCGACTGACGTGTACCGTGTCTAAAAGTGTACAAGAACACTCTCCCGCTTAATGTCAGACAGGTCGCAGCGGGTTTGTAGGGAGTGTGTATGTAGACACTGACTATGTTGTCTCAACTAAAACCTTTTACTCAATCACCTACAGATAGGGGAACAACCGACCAAAGAATTCCTAAACATTCAGGCAAAGAAACTGGAGCTGTGCATACAAAAGTCTATTAGTCACCCACTTCTGCCATCAAAGTAACAACCTTGTTCTCTGTCAACCAGATTTTTTAAAGCTCACTCCAACTCTCAAGTAATATCACATTCAGTGTGCATCTTAATTATAACTCATTCTTTATATTATTCGTCTCGCTGAGTAAGTCGATCACGCTCACTCAACTTCTCTTGTGTTTTGACTAATATGATTATGACTACTACTATGATTATGACAACTCATCATTACTCTTGACACTATTACCTTTTATGAGGGTAAAATTGTACATAAATGCGACTGCATAACAAAAGCGAGAAAGCGAGAAGAAACACTTGGCTAAGTTAACATCAGGTGTCATCCATTAAACATTTAGTCTTAGGAGACCAATCAGTTCCTGCCATTACCTTTTGGTGGCATTTGTTATGATCAAAATCTAATTGAATCTTTTTGAAGCGGAAAACGAAATTATCAGATATTAGTTAGAGTTAGAATTCATGGCCCATTGAATAGGGTTCCAGTGGCTGAATGGTTTACTAGCTTGACTTGTAACCAGAAGGTCCTGGGATCGAATCCCATTGGGTGTTTACTGCCGACGATTCCCAAACTAGGAATGAAACAGGCATCCAGTACCCTCTTTGTCTGGGTTTTAATGGTTCTATAACTGCTATCAATTCGCGGCCAAACTCGAAAAACAAATACAACCCTATGACTGGATACTTGTAACTGGTTTAATGTGTTTAGTCCTTTCTTTGGTGCAGACTGAATTCTATCAGTCAGGTTTGCAATGTGGCCACCATTCTAGGTAGCTTGCCACTACGGTACACATTAGTTTGATGATGTTAGATGGTTGGAGGCAATCAGCAGGATGCCTTGACTTAACATAGGTTTCGTGCTAGCTGGCACTCGCTAGTCAGCAAGGTGTATCTTCAACCTTCAAGAAACTCACTTCCGTTCTGGGATTCAAATTCCCATCACCCAGCTATATGGACTCACGATTGACCTCCTGTAGGACTGCATTAGCAACTAGTGTCTAGTCAAAGTATGCACTACAGTCCCAAAGAAGATCAATCGCGAGCCCAAATAGATAAGTGGGAACATCTGTGAATGCAGCACTGGATGACGCATGTTCGAATCTCACAAGAGACGTGAGTTCCTTCAAGGTTGCAGGTACGCCTTGGTGACGAGTGGCAACTAGCACGAAACCTTGTCAGGAAGGGCTTCCTGTGGCCGATTGATTGCCTCCAACCATCTAAATCTAACCCTCAAAAATCAAATCTTGAAAATTTTCACATATTACAGAAAAATGTCTAATTATGAAGCATCGGTGGCTGAATACAAGTGAATCACGCTTATGGACTGAGTTTTGATTCCCGACATAAGCGCTTACCAACGCTTAACAGGCCACTAGCCTGCAGAAAGCCTTGAGATTGAGGAGGTTGATCTTGAGAATAGCGACCCGACGCCCTTAGAAACAAAAGCAACATGATAGCTGCCGAAATTTCATATTTGAACATGGAACAACTGAAAAACCAACCAGGGAGTACTCGACATCTGTTTCCTCACAGTTTGCGACTCTTCAGAAGTACCTATCCACTGAGGTTCACACCCGAGACTTTTCCGTTACAAGGCGACCTTGCAGACCATTGCAGCCATTGGAACTCGCCTCAGTAGCCCGTGAATTCTAAATTCTACCAATTCCCAATTTGAGAGTGACTGGCACCAGCTAAGGTCATAGGTGAACACTTGTTCTCCCTCCCAATCTTGTATTGGACCCCACTTCTCAAAACTTACCACTATAAATCCAGTCAAGAGTTGGTTTGTACTGATCTGATTTGGTTCATCTTTGACCATGGATTAGTATCACAAATTAGTGGAAGTCAGAATTCATTTGCTAGCCATCGAGTCGGACCCCATTGGCTGAATGGACTACCAGTTGCTCTTTTAGCCGTAGGGTCCTGGGTTAGAGGTCCCGTGGTGAATGTATACTTGTGAAAAGTCCCGAACTGAGAGAAAATACCTGTCACATAAACTCTAGTTGGTTTTTCAATGATTCTCCTGACTGATATCAATCCGTGGTCAAACTGGATAGCTTAGGTTAAAGGCCTCAATGCAAAGGAATTGTGTAATTATCAGTCGTTTACTTTATGCAACCTCAAGGTTCACAACAATTAAATTTAGAATTTTTAATTTTGCTTTTATTTTAGTCAGGGATTGTTATACATTTGCCTATAATTATTTTTTAAAAAAGAATTTTTATTCTTCTCTTGACCTTTTCTCATATCATAACTTCCGTTCCATATTTATTGTGTTTAGTTTGCTTTTTGTAGAACCATATTTTTTTATTGGTTATTAATGTCATTATTTTATCATGAATGTTTTAGCTTCTCCGGTCAAAAAAAATATGATCATGTTTTTTTAAAATTTGTTATACATACTACTGATTAAACCTTGTCACATATCTTTGTCGTTTTCTATGATAATAGAAAGTTTATGAAAAGAAGCCTCGTTTTACTCAGTAGGTAATTGGAGTGGACTGGATTATGCGTCGGAATGAGAAGACAGGAATACACTGGTCCACCGATGAAAAGACTTCAGATGATCTAGATTTCGCAAATGATTTGTGTTTAATGTCGTACAAACTGGAAGACTTGCAGGCGAAAACCAACAAACTGGCTGAAAAGCAGCTACGATGACAGGAATTCAGGTGAACAGAGAGAAGATAGAGGTAACCAACTAGGCAACAGCAGGAACAACCAACACCGATCACCATCAATAGGAGAGAGATTTAAAAGAGGTTGCCTGCTTCACTTATCCGGAAAGCATCGTTTCAACTAAAAGCGGTATCTTATCCTTAAAGTTAGACTAGACTAACTATCTGCTGGAGAATATGATACCTAAAGTGGCTGCTTGAAATGTCATTTTAAGACATTTAGTAAGACGATTTCTAAGGACCTCTACGTCAATGTCACCTATGAATCCCAAGTTCATCAAGAGAGTTTTCTTAGGAACACTTGGGATATTTGGCGACGGAGGCTTTTCCTTCAAGCTTTTGTCGATCATGGTGGGGATCATCACCAGTCACCATCCACAGGAGAGATTTGAATGGGACTATTTCCTTCGGAACAGGCTGGATTCAGGAGAAACAAATCATGTATTGATCAAATCGCCACTCTACGGATCATCATTGAACAAATCTTGGAATGGCAGTCACCTCTCCATCAACTTCATTGACTTTGAAAAGGCCTTCGACAGCGTCGATCGAGAGGTCATTTGGAAACTACTTCGCTACTACGGGGTCCCATCGACAATTATACACCTCATCCAACAGTTATACGACAATGCTGCATGCCAAGTAATCCACAACGGGGAACTTACGGAAGCCTTCAAAGTGAGGACGGGAGTGAGGCAAGGCTGTCTACTATCACCAATGATCTTCCTGATTGCAATTGATTGGATAATGCGACAGACAACGGCAACCAACGAGCGAACAGGCATAAAATGGACTGACACGAAAGACTTGGAGGATCTGGACTTCACCGATGATATATGTCTGATTTCCCATAAACTGGAAGATATGCAAGTGAAAAGTAACAAGTTGGCAGAAGAAGCATCAAAGATAGGACTTCAAGTGAACATAGATAAAACAGAGATAATGAAGATTCCTAGCCAACATCAACAACACCAACAGACCACAATAAGCATAAATTGGAAGAACCTGAAAGAAACAACCTCCTTCACCTAACTGGGAAGCATCGTCTCAACTACAGGCGGAACTGACGAGGACATCAAAGCCAGAATCGGAAAAGCAAGACAAGCTTTCATTACTCTCAAATCTGTGTGGAGGTCAACAGCAATCAGCATCAAAAATAAGATCCGGATTTTCAACTCCAATGTGAAGTCAGTCAGTGCTACTATACGGATCAGAGACTTGGCGAGTCATAAAGAGCATCTCAAACAAACTTCAAACCTTCATGAACAACTGTCTCCGCTCAATACTGAAGATCAGATGGCCAGAAAAGATCAGCAACAAAAGGATCTCTGGGAGCGAACCAATCAGGAACCGATTGTGAAACAAATAGGCCGGAAGAAATGGAGATGGATTGGCCATACGCTGAGGAAACCATCAAGTGACATCACTAGACAAGCCATTGCTCGAGTGGAACCCGAAAGGGAGGCGGCGAGTTGGTCGTCAGTGCAAGGGTGACTTGGAGGAGGTCATGCGAGGAGGAGATGAAAGCATGTGGACAGACCTGGAGCGGGGTGAAAAAGTTGTCAGAAAACCGAAGTCAATGGAGGTGCGCAGCTGAAGCCCTATGTTCCTCTAGGAACTAAAGAATACAATAATAATAATAATAATTTCCTTCACTTGTCTAGGAAGCATCGTTTCAACTACAGGCAGTCAGGATGGTTAAAGCTGTCGAATTCAGAGTCGGAAAAGCAAGATACACCTCCATAAATCTTAAATCGGTTTCAGAATCTTCTGCACTGATTCAGCATTGAGAATAAGATTCGGATTTTCAACACAAATGTCAATTCGGTCTTTCTATACGGGTAAGAACTCTGGCAGGCGTGTCACAAAAGGGATTTCCAACAGATTATAGACTTTCATTAGCAGCTAGCTGTCTTCGCTCCATACTGAATATCAGATGGCTAGCCAGAGAGAATTAGTAACCAGAAAGCCTTCAGTGGAACAGACCAGCCAAGAGGCAAAATCGATTACCAAATATGTAGTAAAAATGAAGATGGATCAGGCATAATACGTTGACGAGGCCGTCAAATGACATCGCGCATTGTCCAGGCCGTCGCTGAAGTGGAATTCCAATGGGAAGTAATGAGTAGGTTGTCAGTGAGAAGGTGACATAGAGGAGATCGTGCAAGAAGGAAGAGAAGATCAGAGATTATGGTTAGTTGTGGACCCAACTGATGAGGATGGCAGAAAATAGAAAAAAGTGGAAATGTGTTGTTGAAGCCAGCCCTATTTTCTACTCAGAACTGAAGGGAATAGTAATGTGGTGAGAGCAGGCCGTGAGTAAATATGAGCAAGGCTGAGTCAACAACCAATCACAGCAAAGTTAACGTGGCAAAATATGATTCGCAGATAGAGAACTCTATTTGTCGAGGAATCCCGAAACAACCAATCAGAAGCCTGCGTTTGTCTGCCTAACTTCTGATAAACAGCCAATCAGATGACTGCGCTTGTCTACTTGCATAAGCTATAATAATGTATGTGAAATATGTATAAATACGTGTTGATTTTCATAATAAAACGATCTGTTGCCTGGCCCTTGTCTTCTGTTGTTACAGTAATAACTAACTAACTAATGGGTTTGGTTTATAATGACGAAATGTGCATTGAAATAGGTTCAAATCCCTACAACCTAATCCGTAATTCAAACAAAATGAAAACTAAAGCTTTGAAATTCATATGAACTTGTTGAATTGAAGGTATATCTCCATTCCATATATATATATATATATATATATATATATATATATATATATATATATATATACTGTTTCCTACTATTAAAACATGAGAGGTCTAGTCATTTCCGACACGAAATTTTTCTCATAATACACAAATGAAAAAAAAGACAAAAAAGAAAACCTTTAAGGACACAAGTTAAAATAGGTGAATAAATCCAAAAATAAAATATTGAATACAATACAAAAACAATAAAAATTTATTATATTTTTCATGTTATTTTCATGAATATTAATAATAATAATAACTTAACTTATACATTTTCTGATGTTTGTATTTCAGTAGGTTAAATATCCGCATAATAATTCAAAAAATAAGAAACATTTGGTTACAGGATTTCATCATGAGCTGACATCGGTTAGACAACCGCTGGGAAACCAACTGGAAGCACTGAACAACCAGCTGCTTTGTCAGCCTAGTCTGCTACTCTTCAGCAGTACGCATCTACTACCAGGGTTTGATCCCAGGAACTTCTGGTCACAAAACTAGCGAACTCGTAGACCATTCATCAGCAATTGGGAGCAGATCCAATGGCTAACCCATGAATTTCAGTTCCTGCCAATTCACGACATGAAGCGGTCGATAGCCTGTGTCATCCGCGGCGAGTTTTTGTCCATACGCCTGACTTGTCGTGCCCTACTGGTCACGAATTGCCATTAGAAGCCCAGGTAACTACCTACCTATAATGTACTCGTAGCCAAATTATTTTTATGTACTGGTCGAGAATTTAATAGTCCTGACGCAAGAAAGACGGAAATCAGAAGACCACTAGGTTTGCGATGATACTTCTATTTTCCAAAACACAAGGAGAATCAAAAATGTCACACAAGAGTGTGAGAGCAAAAATATATATGAATGTCCGAACAAGTGTGTGAACACAAGTCTGTGAGCGCATATTCAAAATGAACAAATCAATAGACAGTCTCAACATGATTGGCTAATTATAATGGAATATCGATCCATATATACATAGCAAAATATATCAGATTGTCAAACAAACACACATATTATATGGATATATATATATATATTTATCACTACCTATATAGGGTCATTCGCTCGGTCGCTAGTGAGTAAGTTCTTTTTTCAATAACTTTCATGACAGGTCGAATATACTTTAAAGTCAATGTGGGTAAATCAAAATTACTTTGGAATATCGGATATAATCATGTGATCGTTGGTGTGGATTCCTGTATCTACCAAGTGTGACAGAATTGAACTTTCAAGGGTTAGTTTGTATTGATTCGATCTGTTTTAAGACTGATCACGGATTGATGTCATTTAGCGAACTTCGACAACACAACAGGAAGACGTAGTTTACCTGAATCGTGTAGTGTATTTGAGCAACACATTTCAGACATTCTAATCACACACTTACTTCTCATGCACGGTTATACAGAAGGCAAGAGAGCATAATTCATTACAATACAGGTCACATTGTGTATAGGTTAATGTCAGAAATAATGGTTAGGGTGATGATGCAAAGGTGAGGGTAAGAAAGAAAACACGAAAACAAAGAAGGTGTTGAAAATATTATGAAGTAAATTTAAACCTTTATTCTAAACTGGATTACCAGGGCAGGCTTAAAGTAATAACAAATAACTTTTGGATATAAAAAAACAGGTTTAAGTCCTTTTGTGACCAAGGCTTCAACGAATTTCTCTATGCTACTCAATCTTGTTTTGTATATGGGTTTAAAGTCATTATTGAAATCAGCCTTATGTCCCGTCTCTATTCATGCCTTCTTGTCTTCTATACAGCTGTGTATGATAAGTACTTGTGTCATCAGAATGCCTGAAATATGTTGTGTAAACACATTACACATTTCAGATAAGCTACGTCTTCTTATTGAGTTAGAGAACTGTTGAAAACCAACTAGGAAGTAATGGACAACTCTTTCCTCCTTGTCTCTTTGGACTTGTTGGAGGTTTGCACCGACCACAGTTTGAACAAAGGACTTTCCGGTTATAAGGATAGTTCGTAGACCATTCAGCCACTTGGACCTAACTCAGGGGCCTATGACTTCTTAGTTCTACCAATTCATGATATGAATTCATGGTCAAATTTTAAAAAATCCAATCCCTACAAAATAACTCGTAGAAATTAAACTGATTCTCTCTGGTGACTGACTACAGGACGAAGGTTAATGAAGTTCTAGTGTGAAATTGTGAGAATTAGGGTCCAACACCAGGTCAGAAGTGAAGAAAAATACTTGCCTATGACAGTGGATGGTGTTCGCGCTATACGCACCATGAATTGGCAGCATTTAGAATTCTGGAACCATTGAATCAGGTTAGAGTAGGTGAATGGTCTACAAGATTTCCTTGGTTGCGTACTTCTAATGAATCCCTAACGAGTATAAATGAACATTTTATGGATTTAATTTGATCCTTAAGAGTAAGAATACACTCCAAAATATTCTATCAGAGGCATCGACAGGCTGTTAAAAAAACCTGAGACAAGAGTAAAGGTATAGTCATCACCAAACTTCATATATTTATTTCCCCTAATGAATTTGAATAAAGCAAGAACAATATACAGCAAGAATAATATGGTACCATCATTTATTTCGTTAACTTCTCATCAGATGCTTACAGTCTAAATAAATTATGAGGTTTATGTAGAGAAAAGGTTTGACATACTTGCTAATTGTTTTTCATGGTGTCAGTTGACAGAAACTTCCGTAATTAGTGAACAGTGCTCAGAATTTGCTCTGCAGAGAAACAACGGGAAGAATTTACGATTCTTCAAAAAGGTGCTGAAAAACAACGGTTACCCTCAAACAAATCACAGTAGAAAAAAGCCTGTATTTATTCAACCAGATTTTAAAGGTGAAAACATTGCAGAAATGGTCAACAGAAGACTGAGAGCGTCATAAGTTAAAGCCTATCCTGCAGCTAACTTGGTTCCCATTCGTCGGACAACATGCTCTTTGGTGCAGTCAAAAGTCGACAGATACCCACTCTTCTCATGTTAACTCCGACTATGTATACAAACTCACGTGTGTCCGCGGGAGCGGTTATATTGGGAGAACAGAAAGAAGGGCACACCTCCAATTTTCTGAACATGTGCCAAAAAGCCTATGTTTCAAGGGAACAAACTCTTATAGTATCGCTATTACCAGACATCTCCTCAACATTGATCATGAGGTGGATTTCGAGAAATCCTTTGAAATTATTAATAGACAAAGGAGCTCCATTCTCCTCAAGTTTGCCGAAGCGATTTCTATCAAACGTTTGAAACCAGGCTTATGTGTTCAGAAAGAAGCAGTTATCAGTCTCTCCTTGCTCTGGTAACTGGATGGCTTTAATGTCTCATTTGATTACGCAATCATTGATTTCAACCTCACCCTCCTTTTATAATCTGTAATTTTGCTTCTTTCTTCTTTCTATGATTTGAGTTGCACTCAATACATTGTTACCTAATTTATTAGTCACCCTGCATCTAACGTATATCTCGTCTTTATTACGTAACTCCTTTACCATTGTATGCATACATTTATTTTGACTGAAACTGCCTGTGTAAAAACTATATAAGCGCAATTTTTTGAGCACCGTTCATTAATTGTGGAACTTTCTGTCAACTGACGATATGTAAAATTTGCAAGTATGTTAAAACTTTTCTGTACATAAACCTCATAATTTATTTAGACTGTAAGCAGCTGATGAGAAGTCAAAGAAATAAACAGTGATGGTACCATATTATTCTCCACAAACCACTGTTGTTCTTCCATTACCAGACTGGAAAAGGGGCCTCGGATCGTAATTATTTTAACGTATATGATTACCTAAATAAGATGAATTCCATACTGTAGGGTGATAGCAATTTTCAGAAATCAGTACTAACGAAAGATATACCTAGAAAGTAGAAAGAGCCACAATGAACTTACTATGGAAACTTCATCTCACCAACATGTGAAAAAACTAAAACACACAAGCACCTCCAATTCATACATGTATGGTCTACCAGAAGTGCTTAAATCACAAGTACCACTCCATTCCCAGACTTGATATTTCCTGATCACCTTGTCAAAAGACTACAAAACGGTTGGTACAGTCAACTCAATCCCTTCGTGATCATTCAGAGAAACGTAGCACTGATCGACAGGATAAAAAACTTGAATAAAACTGACAAACACATGAAATCCCTTCATGCTTCATCCTTATTTACCAGTGTGCCTCTAACGGGAAGTCGTGACCAGTAGGCTATAGCATGTCGAGTGTGAGAACAAATACTCACTACGGATGATACTGGCTAGTGGTAGTGCTATGCCGTGAATTAGCAAGAGTTGGAATTCATGGACTGGCCGCTAGATTTGCTCCCAGTGACTTGATGGTCTACGAGTCCATCTTGTAACCGGAAGGTCGTGCGTTCGAACCCTGGAGGTGGATGCGTATTCCCTGCCGGTTTTCCAATGGATCTTTGACCGATGTCAGTTTATGATGAAATCCTGTAAACAACTATTCGAATTCCTACTAAACCAATACTTGAGTAATATACCTCTCTTGGAGATCTTTAAACAATATGCGCTAATAGATTATAGGAAGAAATATATTTTTATTGTTAATCTGAATCAACTACTACTTAAATGTGCAACGAATGTCCGGATCCCTTATAAAAGAATAGAACTTGAACACTGCGGCAGAGTATAATTTCATCATACTCGTACTCATACAGCCAGGTGAGGGCTTACGGCGAGCTGTCATCTGAACTGATGATGACCAGTGGTTTTCCTTCAAGGATGTCCATTATCTCCTTTTCTATTCAACTTCATCATAGATGTACTAATGGACTTAACCCTAAGTGACTTCAGCGACTCAGGGATTGACTTTCTACCAGGGAATAATCTTGTTGACTTGGAATATGCAGACGATATAGTCCTTCTAGGCGAAGACGCTGACGAAATGCAGAGTCTTCTAAACACCTTGAGCCGCAATCTACGAATGTTTCGCATGCGATTCACTCCCGCCAAATGCAAGATGATGTTACAGGACTGGACTATATCGACGCCTAGTTTAAAAATAGGAAGTGAAGTGGTAGAGCACGTTGACCGCTTCACTTATTTGGGAAGTACCATCAGCCCCAACGCCAACGGGTTGATCTCTGACGAAATCTCAGCACGAATACAGGGGGCTCGTTTCGCATTCGCCAGTTTACGCCGACTCTGGCGTAGACGAGATGTTCGACTATCATCGACCAAAGGGCGGGTGTACTGCTCATCAGTCTGCTCCGTCCTCCTTTATGGCTGTGAGCGAGACCTGGCCACTGAGAGTGGAAGACATGAAAAGACTAGCTAGCTGTCTTTGTTCATAGGTGCCTGCGTTCTATTTCCCGTGTAAAGTGACATAATAAGGTGAGCAACATTGAGGTTAGGCTTCGGTCGAGTGCTAGGTAAACAGGGGAAATCAATCGACGAAGTCGTGAAGTTACAAAGACTGAGATGGTTAGGACATGTGTTACGTATGCCAAGCCATCGCCTCCCTCGACGAGCAATGTTAGCGGATATAGGGTCAGGCTGAAAAAAGCTAGCGGCGGTCAAACAAAAACTTGGCCTCACCAGTCAATGAAATCCACAACAGTTGGTCTAAGCCACGTAGGAAGGTGTAGACTTCCAGACTGGGGTCCTCGGGATGGTAAAAATCTATGGTTGGAAACAATTGGTGACATGGCTCAAAATCGTTCTCAGTGGCGCAGATGCATCCACTCCCTGTGACTTATGATCTTCAATGAAACTGTTTTGTATTTCTTTATTACTCCTTTGTCTCACACCTCTGCTCACTGTCTCTATTATGCTTTTCTTGTACTTTCTTCTCTTGCTTCGCGTGCTACACGGAGTGTGGCGACTTGAACTTCCGCACATTTGTGCAAAGTTCTGTGTCGAAAACAGACAGACAGTAAATTTATATGATAAAGTTTCACAGTGTTATACAGTATTATTTCGAGGACAATTCATCACTTATAATAATGTCAAGGTGATATGACAGATGTTGCCTCACTTTTAGCGTAGTTTGTTAAAATGTTTCATAGGGAATTTAACATGATTTCAAAATCTGTCATATGTACCAAGACATTCATCTAGAAATTAGGTCAAGTGAACCTTTCAATAATCAATTTTTTATTCGTCTTCACAAGTAAGTTAATCACTAAACAAGAGTAGGATGAAATCAACATAGGGTTCATTGACTGAAAGCTAACTGCTAAAGCTAGTGAACCAATCTTACTATACGTTGAAATAATCTACTGGAATCTAAGAAACTGATGCTAGACAAGTCAGTAGCGAATGTAGAGGGTTCATCCTTCACAAACACTGGTGAGTAGAAGAAGCAGAATGAATGTGTGATAACTGCTAAAAAAATAGGAGTTTTAGGTTTCAGTGGAGAATACTGATGAATATTCTGTCGCTGTTCCATACGGTACTTGACTTATTTCAACTTCCGCCTGCATTACATAATCATGGGTGATGGTGCTTCCTACTGATTGTCTCCAGTTATTTAACATCAATTCACAGTGGTTACTACTTGATAACGAGTCATTCCCTACTTGTAGATGGTCAGTCGCAGCTCTGACACCTCTGCGGTAGCCTCACTACATGCGACTATGAGTGATGCCAATCAGAATATGTACGACGTAATAATGGCTAATCGCGACTCTGCAGGACTAATATTACTACTACTTTATTATTCTCATGGGTTCAAAATGGAACATCTCTCTCTCTTGTCATATTCTCTGCAGTCCCCTCATTAGGTGGCTTCACGATTGCCCGTAGGCCTTCATCTCCTCCTCGCACGATCTCTATGTAACCTTAGAAACGAAGTCCAATCCATTGCTTCCGGTTCTGGTTCCACTACAGCAATGGCCTGGTGATGGCTAAATGTCATTTGATGGTCTCCACAGTATGTCTCCGATCCACCACCATTTTCTTTGTTTTATCATTTAAGAGATAGTTTTGTAGTTGGTCCATCCCCAGAGTTCCTTGTTGCTAATCTTTTCTGGCCAGCCGGTCATCTGACCATCAGTAGGAAGGCAGGGAAGTTGGTATCTGTTAATGCGCTGACCAATATGGAGGCAGTGACTGACTTAGCATTGGTGTTGAATATCCGAATTTCGTTCCTTTTGCATAGTGATTGCAGAATATAACGAAACTTACTCCAGGGTGATGAATATCTGAATTGGCTCTCCGATTCTGGATGATTCTGAGAAATTCATCAGAGGAGTCAACTTTGGTTGAAACGACACTACCTATTCAATTGAAGGAAGTAAGCTCTTTAAAATCTCTTCTACTGATAGTGATTGATGCTTGCTGTTGCTGTTCTTGGTGTTTTTGTGGTGGTTGATTATATTCATCACCTCTGTCTTCCCGATGTTCACTTGAAGACCTTCCTTCTCTGCTTGCCTCTTCTACTAACTTGTCAGTTTTCTCTTGTAGATCTTCAAATTTATGTGACACTTGATATAAATCATCTAAGAAATACAGAACTCCTAGAGTCTTCTCATTATTCCACCATATTCTTGTGTTCTTGTTCCCCAAATTCCATTGCATAATCCAGTCCACAGCAATTGACAGTGTCATCATGGGTGATAGTAGGTAACCTTGTCTTACTCTCCTATTCACATCAAGTCTGTTGTTAGTTTCCTTTTGTAGATCACCTCACAGGTAACATAACCAAACAGCTGTTGAATGAGGTTTATAAATATTTGTGGCATAGTACTGTTCATCAACACCTGTTTTTCTTTCATAATGAAGGCTGAACATTCAGAAGAATAAGCCAGCAGAACTAGATAAGAGCCTATTACCCCTAAAACATGCTTAAAGAAATTAGATATATTACAGAGACGCTAAACAAGACATTGAGCGACATTGCATGTCAAGATTTCAAGTATTCGGCCCGATTGAAAGGCAATGAGTTAAGCATGGACCCGGGGGGGACTTGGATAGGATAATTTCAGTTGGGAGTAGCACTGAGGAACAAATAACATTAACAATAATTTTTATACTATCTGATTATCTCATAAAATACTCTCCAAATAGTTATTATCCTGTCATTCTGATATACTCTTTAGAAATATTAATTACAATCCGTCTTAATGTATTTTGTATCCTAGCTGCTGTTTTTGTCTCATACAATGTCATATTTTGAGATGCGTGTCCATATTATTATAATCATTATCATCATAATATCACTTATGTCATAAACAGAAAGTTAATAATTACCTAACTGAAGAGGCATTTCTGTACTTGTCAATACTATTTACTCAATCACAGTTGAATAAACTTTAACAGGATGGGGAATAAAAGTGATGTCTTTCATATTGTATACATACTCCTTTTTTTAAATTGGCGCATTTATTCAAATGAATGTTTATCAGATATTTTTAAGATATCCACCCCCTCACCACCCAAGTGTTAGTGAACAATATTGCTTTCACTTTGATCTTAAAAGGTCTATATCTAATATACATAACTTAGAGCATTTCATCATGAGCTGACATCAAAACGAACTAGGAGTACTGGACAGCTGTTTTGTCCTGGTTTTGGACTCCTCATCTGTACTTACCCGTCACAGGAGTGGGTACACGGTTCACCGTGTTTGTGTTCACCGGTTCGCGGTTTCACCGTTTTAAAGTATGTACCTAGACACGCATGGCTTAATCTCTGAGACAAGCATCTGACTACTGGCAGGATCAACCAGTTTATTCACACAGTGATACACCCATTGACTGGGTATTGGTTTTCAGGAGAACCAAACAAACCTATCCCTGCCTCTTGCGAGAAGAGACCGGCATGCAGGATCATCCTGCGGCGCAACCACTCGGGAGCCCTCTCCCTCAGTGGACCACTCGCACTGTTAGTATACATAATACTGCATAGGTGAGCACTGTTACGCCGATCATTAATCGCGTCAATCAATTATGCACTGCATAGACAAGCCCAACAGAACTCATCTCGCATACAAGACTAGCCAAACGTATTATTATATGCAAAAGTAGCCCGCATAGCGACGCTATAGTGGCAATAGGCCCCTATAAACAAAGCCATAAGCCACCAAAATCAATGAAATAGTTACCCTGCCGACCAATTTAGCATGTAGCTTTTATACGTCTGCTAAGACTGTAGAAAACCACACACAGTCATATAAGCGAGCCATGAGGACCATTTAACCCACGCTCATATCGTCTTTATAGCTTATGCTGTGTTTACTATAGAATTTTAGGGTAATACGCTAGACAGCCTAGCTGGGCGCCCTTAGGCCTAAATAAGCTCAAAACCCCATGGTCACAGATACCAAAACACATTTCACGCATTCCTCTATCATTAAAAAGGGTCTTGGAAATGTCCAGTTTTTCGAATTTTTTGGACTCGAGTTAGGAGTAGTACCTCAGGACTTTATGGTTACATGGCTAACAGGCTCGTAGACAATAAGGCCACTAGGACCCAACGGTCAGCCCATGAATTCTAACTTCTGCTAATTCATGGTGATTTTTCAATGGGATGATAAGATTGTGCATGTAGAGATCGTGCGATATGTCATAATAATAAAAATGATTCTTTCAATAATGCATACTATCGACAAATAGATGGAATCTATTTGGGGTCAACATTAGATCCGATCTTAGCTGACGCCTTTCTCTCCTTGCAAAACGTGAAAGCCGGAGGTGGAAAGATGTCATCAATCGGCTGGGTATGGATTACTAACATGCCGATGGTACATTTATCTTAGTTACTGATAAGAATGTAAACATAGCTGAATTATTGATAAAGTTTTGGTAACATATACCCTTCACTTATTTTCACTTGTGAAGACGGGCTAGAGAATAAACTGCATTTTCTGGTTGTCTTGCTAAATAGGTGAGAAGATGAGTATAAAAAAAGCACATTTACAGGGTGGTACACGCATTTGCTTAGTTACGTGCCCATTAAATATTAATGAAGTGTTGTTAAGTGTCTTACGAGCAGAGCAAGAAAGGTATGTACGGAGGATTACTTTTGAGTAGAATTTCAATATATTCATGATTTCTTGACAGACATGGTCTATCTGAATAGTTTCATAAAGAAGTTTAGAAAAACACTGGATAGAAAACCCGAGGATGGTGGCAGTACAGAACAAACCTCTATATATAGTGTTACAATTTAATGGTGTTTCATCAAGTGAGATTTTATTCCACAGGCTTTCCAGGAGTATAAGAAGAAGGTTTAAGCCAGAAAATCTAGCCGATGAATGACTAGAACTCGAAATGAAAATTATGCTTACTAGTTTCGTCATCTATATATGTATTTATCAGTTCAACTGCTCCTTCAGAGACAGTTATCCTGAGCACACTGCTAGACAGCTTAGCCAAAGCGTGTTAACGAACATCTTCCATAACGGTCTGGCAAACGATAGGCAAAAACGATCCGTGGCTCCTTTCTGTCACATAACATTCAGTTGACAATGGTAATATAATGGAAACAAAGAAAGTTTTCAAGGTGATCTACAGCATCTCACAGAATCTTTCCAGTGGACTTCATATTCGTCTACCACATTCAGCCGAGGTTATATGCATTCAAAATATATGAGGCTTGAAGTATGTATTCAACAGAAGTTTGTATAGTCATTCTTCATTCCTTGACCAATTAAAATCTAACCAACTGATAATTCTACCATCACCCCTTACTTATAATTCTAATCCTTTACTTCTAGAAGATGAATACTATTCTTAATGGCAATCTAAAGTTCCAAAACCCCCTTCTTTTCCGGATCCGACTGAAAAGAGGTCGAAATAGTTAGCTGAAACATTCAGAAAACTGTAACAATAAGGCTTTATCTCACAAAGTCAGTATACATCAGTGGAATCCACTGGAAAGTTCACACCAAGATTATATAGTTCACCAAAAAGGCACAAGAGTGGCTTACCACTTCGACCAGTTCTAGGTATGTTAAATTCACCATCCCGTTCCATAGCCGAATGGTTAGTTAAACTCTTACAACCTTTATTTACTGAATTGGTGAAACACAGTGTTAAAGACACCTCCAGATTTGTTAAGGCATAAAAGATTTAAATGCTGACAATAAATTTATATGGGAACAGTAGACCTTGTATGCGAAGGACGTATGTGACGAAAACTCGGTGTCAGCATTCCTATATCTCTTTTATAAAAGCGCTTCTTATGACATGTAGAATGAATTATATATGTCCAAACCAAGTTCATTTTTAACAGTTTGAAAAAATTTGGGCATATGGTTTATGATATGCGTTATAATAAAGGTTTTCTTGTACTTCCCAGTGAATGAAAAACAAAACGATATTGTTTTTGCTGACGTTTCGCTATTTAATTCTGCTGCTAATGGCTTTATCAAAGTACGAAATAACCTTGTCCATATAAAAGACCGAATTCCTAAAGATTCTCTGTCTAACTGTGTCTATAAAATCAAATGCTTTCAATATGATGCGATATACATCGCACAAACATCTCGAGAAATCAAAATCAGAAGAAATGAACACCGTAGAGCATCTCTTCGACCACCGAGAAATCCAGCTGAACTAGAAAAGCTTGAAAAATCATCAGTCGGCCCGCCATAGAATCAGGCCACGAAATTGATTCTCGCAATATTGAAATAATCCAGAAAAATTTCAGAAATAATAAATAACGTCTCATATCATCAGAAGCACTTCATATCAAGTGGAATCCAAATTATCTGAACTGAACAGGAATGATGGACTAAAAAAAGAATTTGACCGGGTCACAGCACCACCCTCTCCTATGAGGTGACAAAATCAACACGAATGTGATATGCAAGTTCGCTATGTAAACACACACTGCTTTTATAATTTTACACGCTGCTCAGATCCAACAATCTACACTTGGTTTTGTTATCTCTACCAGTTGACCAACTTGACAACAAAAAATAATTGACGAACGATGATCAAGTAAGTAAACTTTGTTTTGATAACATGACAGACGCATTATTACCTTTGTTATTTGGTTTAGTGATCTTCATTGATATTTTCACTTTCAATATATCCTTTTAACTTGACCTAAATCTGTATGTTTCCAGACCGTAGCAGTTACGAACTTCCAAATAAATCTGCTGTAGAAGCTTTAGCTTACATAGCGAAACGTTCAGAAAAATCTTGTTTTGATTTTCTTAACACACTGGGATTAATTTAAATAATTCATAATGGACCTAAGTCTATTTTCTCACCTCTAAACTCCTTGTTATATATATGCCGAAATTTTGTAAATTCCGGTTTAATAATACTTTGATAAAGCTATTAGCATTAAATAGCGAAACGTCAGCAAAAACGACAAAGTCGTTTTGTTTTTCATTCATTGGGAAATACAAGAAAACCTTTAGTATTGCAATGGCAACACCACTAGCAGACATTTTCCTTGTAAAACTAGAGAACTGGCCCTTGAAAGATGTAACTGGTGAACTAGAAGTTCTATTGTCAACAGAATAATAACACTAATAATCTAGTCCATATATTCTTATCACTTCTACTAAGTTGTAATTTCAAATTTGTATTTGTTTGTTCGTTTTTCTGACACCATTGATAATCTAAATGTTCAGTTATTGTGTTGATCATCGATTGCTTTAGTTTGAAGGTACCGCTTTTTTGCATGAACTGATAATAAGTAGAATCTCCGTATCATTGAAATCCATCTCAAGTGACCGAATGGTCAACAAACTTTGACTGCCAGCTCGAAGGTTCTGGATTTGTTCCGTAGTGTGCTCAATGGGTGCTCAATGTTCAGAAGATCTAAAGTAAAAGGAAATAGAGGTAAAAAACACTCTAATTTTCAATGATTTTGGCAATTCTCACAAATTATTTTTCCTTGAACTAAACAAGAACGACAAATGTGTTGCTGGATAATATGAGATTATCGTTTATTTTCTATAGTTGGTTTGTAATAGTTAGTTTTGTTTTTATGAGTTGATCACAGATTGATATCAGTTAGAGAACCATTGAAAACCAGCACTGGAGTACTGGGCAGCTGTTTTATCCTAGTTTCTACAGGATGGAGTTTCCTGGAGCAGTTCTAGTGAGTAGCCGTGAGGTCTATCAAGTCACATGTGACGATGGACGTCCCACTGATGATATTGGTTGGTGGTCGTGCTAAATCACTAATTAGTAGACGTTAGAGTTCATGCACTGGCCACTGGATTGGGTCCCAGTGGCTGAATGGTAACCGGAAGGTCCTGAGTTCGAACCCTTATAGTGGGTATGTACTGCCGATGATTCCCAAAAGACTGGGATGAAACAGCTGTCCGCTACTTCATTGCAGGCTTTTAATGGTTCTCTAACTGATATCAATCCGTGATCAACTCGTAAAAAATCATCGTTTTTTATTTTGAGGATTCCTCTCAACTAGATACAACCTGAACGATGCAGAGATATAACTTACACTACATATTTTGACACACATTTTCCACTACGATCAACAGTAATTCTTAGGAACTAGAAGCAACATTGGTCCGTAGTGATGTAAGTTTGTGGTGGACCTTTCACTCTGTTAGCTTAGTTGCCCAAATTCAAGTAGAAAATAAAACACCAAATCAGCTTAGTTACGGGAAGAATATATTAAAGTTTCGTTACTTGGGTTTACAAAGATCCAAAAATCCACAATAAACGTAATAGACTCCAGAGGCGCTGCGGGAAGACTGCTCCAGTACTAATTCTCCAATGTTGATGTTGCCGGAGGTCGACCAAAGTAAGTAGGAAGAAACTACGGTGCTCCTGCAAAAATTTGAGATAGAAAGCAGGTGATTAAAATTGATCGATGGCAGTTGAGACGGTGGAGAAGACGGAGAGTCCGAGTCAGAACTATATATTAATTCAAAACCCGAGGTAAAGTTCAAAGTACAGAGTTTATGGTTAAAACAAAGTGATGTACAATATGTTCATTTCTTACATAGTAGTAAAATTTGGATAAGTTTATTTTTGAGGACTCCACAAGTTGCTAAATAATTAAGAGTGAAAAGGACTGCCAATTTATAGAATAGTTAGACGAATATGCTTGGAAATAAAAGGACAGAGATGAACAATACATTTTGTGGGCAGAAACAAGTTTTCCTAGAATGAGTCTTAATTGCAGTAGGTCACGTAACACCAGAAGATATGCTCTTATAAAGCAGCACAGAAAGGGGATAAGATGAGTGATGCTCAGATAAAAGAGTAACATTTTCTACACGGGATGGATGATCACTTAATAAAACTTGTATTCTTTGTTATCCCCACGGCAGTGCAGGATTTGTCACTGTCCGTTTTTTGTGTGCATACATAGATTCGCTTTTAATCGTTTGATGGTAATCGCTTCAGCATAACGTCACAGGTTAGGTTTGTTCTGCCTGTGAATTACTCTGTACTCCTTCAGACTGTCCACCACATAACCAGTGTCTATTAGACGGAGCACAATGTAACTGTTTAATTTCTTTGAACCTTTAATCTCTTTTTATTAGGTTTGTGTTATGAAGTGCAGACAATCGCCTTTGTCTCTTGATAACTTCACAGTGTATCAAGAAACACTGTTTAGAATAAAGTCATTATTATTGAGTAATGTTTGTTGTTTTCACCTCATCATATAAAGCAGTCTTTACGTTAACTGAACACTAGTCAGTATCTATTCTAATGTATCCAGTCCTTTGTTTGGTGTAGACTGAATTCTATCAGTCAAGTTTGCAGTATGGGCAGCATTCTAAGTGATTCACAGTCGTGGTGCTCGTTGAGCTGTTGATATTAGATGGTTGGAGGCAGTCTACAGTAAGACTTGGATTTAGGTTTCGTACTAACCAGTACTCATCAGTCAGCAAGGCGTATCCACACTGTCGATGGAACTCAAGGCCACCCAGAGATTCAAATCCGTGTCACCCAATTCTGTAGTCAGGGATATCACCCCTGAGTTTTTCGGGCTGACGATTTACATCCTGTAGGACTGTTTTAGGAATTAGTGTCTGATCAGAATATCCAATACAGGCCTACACAAAGTCATGCGCGTTCCCGAATAGGTCACTGAATACGTCTCCGACTGCAGCACTGGCTAGTGCGGAACATGAGCTCTATCAAGATGGCAGCAGATACGCTCTGCTGGCTGATGACTGCCAACTGGAGCGAAATGTGGATCCAAGGCCTCCATTTTGATGTAGATCGCCTTTAGCCATCGAATATAAAGCGGTCTGCATACACAGTGGATCAATCATAGCCTGACAATATGTTTGTGATACTGAGCTTCATTCAGTTGACAGATGATAAAAATAAAAGTTTTATGTATAAAAAAAATGTTCTTAACCCTCTTTTCCCTTTTCTAACTGTGACCTCGATAAATTTGTTCATTTTTTTCACTTCAAACCATCTCGTGTTTCATTTTACGATAAAAGAAATGCCAACACCGTTTGTATTATTACAATTTTAGCAGGTTTTAAATCGTTGTTTCAATTACCACAATTTATTCTCTTATTCCGTGAAATGTAGTAATATAGCTCCGATTATTATCAGTTAAATCGACAAAAACACTTGCTTCTATTCGGCATTGGGAGGTGGAATTACAGTAAAATGTTTAATGGTTCAGTAAGTAAAGTATAATTATATTTCAATAGTTTACACACAATGGTAAGTTTTATTATTGGTAATATTTCGAGCAAAATTACTACTGCCCGTGTTCACACCAGTGTTGGAATTGTTCTATTGGATGTTGACTAGCAGTGAAAGAATCCAGGATTCGCATTTCGTCCTATTTGGGACTCATCGTCTGGATGTACCTGCTCAAGTGGTCTAGTAGATAACGCTTTGGCGTTTGAAACTATGGGCACTGCATTCAAGCCTCATTGCGAACATCATGACTCATTGGGGAATGCAGGTGCATCCAGATGACGAGTTCGAAATAGGACGAAATGCGCTTTATCCTGGATTCCACTGCTAGTCAATAAGTGATATTCAGCACATCTCTTGTAGTTCCAGGTAGAATATAGGACCTTGAAAGTTTTACCTACTTCTGCTGACAGATTACTACGGGTTAGTCGAGTTCTAAGACTGTGTCTTCCATGAATTGAACTTTGAGCTCCTACATTGTAGTCGAGCTCGTTACTGTACCATTTAGCTATCGACAATTGTGGTGGTTTAGACAAAACTTTCATCACAGATAAAAATTTGAACGAAATTTTCCCACACTGAGTCATAAGAAAAAGGCGTGAACAGCGAAGAAAATTTTCTTTCCAATAATTCATTGTCATAAGCTGCACATGCTGGTAAAATCTGTCTTCGAAAGGCGTATTACATAATGTTAGGTGCAGTTTAGAAGGAATGACTAATTGGAAGTTGAAAATGAGACAGAGATTGTGATGGCTTAGTAAGTGTGTGAAGATGACTCATCAATATGATTATGTAGAGTGGACAGGAACAAGTGGAAAGACAACAAAGTGTTTTTATAAAATCCATATTTTTTTTGATTTTTTTTTTGATTTACAGCTTGATTTCACACTGTATTTTTGGTACAAGTATGGAATTTTCAGCATGGATATCGGTAGCCCAAATTTTGCAGGCCGACCATAGATACCAGGTGTGCGCCGGTGTGGGCTCGAACCCCGGACCAGGTGCATGGTCGGCGAGAGTCCTAACCACTGTGCCACCGACGCAATGCACTGTTTAATATCCATTTCAAACTCAATGAACAATTCTGTGTACAGAAAGATGGTGTAGCCATGGGATCTCCTCTTGGTTCATTCCTAGCTGACTGCGTCATGGCGAGTCTTAAAAACAACATCCTCGATCCTCTTTAATAAGTCAGATGCACTTATACAGGAGATACGTAGATGATACGTTTATAATTTGTGATGAAAAATCTGATTTAGATTATCTCTTCAAAACCTTCAACGTGGCACACCCATCAATAAAATTCACCTTAGAGCGTGAATCAAACGTGTCATTTCCATTCCTTTATGGGTAAACATCAGTTAACATTACTGTATAACACTGTGAGACTTTATCAAAACAAAATTTACCCATAATGGAATTACACTCTACTACAGTGCACAAGTTTTATTCTTATATCAATGGTGTCATTTCCATTCCTGGATATGCTACTTACCATTAGATAAGACTGCACAATCCAAAGATCAATATATCGCAAGCCAATATGGACGAGATGGATCATCAACCTTCTAAGTCTCGTCCCACTGGCACGAAAGCAAAGCCCAGTACGTACATTGTGCTCAAGGATTAGAAAAATCTTTTCGGAAGACACGATAGAAAAAGAATTAAGTTCATGGAATGAAACCCTACAGGAGAACGGGTGTCAACCAAGACTCATGAACAAAATGTGAAAGAAAAGCTCCCGCTTTCAAAACCCACAACTCTTCTTAGGAAAAGTCTCTTCATCAACCTGAGATTCAAAAGTAGCATCGAAGATGAAATTCTTAAAAACCGCCTTTCAAAATGTCTGAAGAAGACGTTTCAAGCAGCCACGTTACATATTATATTCTCCTGCAGATAGTTAGTCTAGTCTAACGTTAAGGATAAGATACCGCCTTTAGCCAAATCAATATGTATGTATTTATCAGTCTGCTTGCTCGTGTGGAGCTAAGTATATCGGTCGTACGTAATATCAAGTCAGCAAACGTATTCTGGAACACTGTCCAGCGTGGTAAAGAAGAATAACAGAAGCTCTATCCTTGAACACCTTGTCATCTACGGACATCGAGTGACTCCGCATAAATACTTCACAGTGCCACACTAAGTTCCCCAATATCATACAAAGGGACTTCGATTATGCCATCTGTGCATAGCTGAATCATTAGCTATTCGTGATCTGAAACCAAACCTGTGCATTGAAAAGCCCTACATACATTCACTCACAGTAAAGTTCTTACTATAATTTTGCTTCCTTTAATTATGTCAGCTTACCATTATTATTATTATCTTCATAATCCTACTACTATTTATTATTAACGTTCCGTTTTCATACAGATTTTATTTAAAAACGCTTTTGCATTTATTCACTCGTACCTGTCCACTCTACAAAATCATACTAATGAGTCATTATCTCATACTTACCACGCCATACCGACTTCTGTGCCTTTCCAATTAGTCCCCTTTCTAGGTTACATCTTACATTACGCATAAAAATGTCTTTAGGGTTTGAGATAAACAACTCGTAAATGAGTACATAAGGGCAGGAAACACAAGTGCTAGCGCTTGATTGAATCTACAATGGATAACTAATACCATAAAAGTACATTCATCATGACGTATACGTGAAATGTATAATTTACTTTTGCTTGACTGAACTAAATCCATGAACACATATTTCAGTATAGAAAATATCCCCATTTAGACATTTAGACAAGAGAAAGATTGAGCAGCGAAGAAATATTTACCTTTCAATTAGATCCTCATCTCACTCTGGCTGTACTCTAATATACATGTATATAGCATTTTTACTACAATACACAACAATTTACCAATCAAGTGGCACTGATATGTTTGTTAACAATAATTGGTCAGTCAGTGTCAAAATGTCAATGCGGTGATAATTAACGAAGAGAAATTAATATGTAAAATTAAAAGGTGGAAATGGTTGCAACACGTGGATTGCATAATGCATAATTTTGGACAAATGAAGAGCAATTAAGGAATAAGCGTGTGCACAGGTTGATTACGTAACAGATTGTTAAAGAAAATAAAACAATTTGGACAATGATAATTTGTAACTAAAGTTGAAGTGGTCATAAGAATAAAATAATTTTTACAAGGATAACACGTAATTAAAGATGAAGTAGTCATAAGAATAAAATAATTTTTACAAGGATAACACGTAATTAAAGATGAAGTAGTCATAAGAATAAAATAATTGGGATAATTATAGTTTTTTAAGAATAAAATTATTTTAGAGGAAGGGGGATGAAGTAGTCCGGTTTATACATTCATGTAACGATGGCCAAGGTAGGGAAAGTGGCTGTACAAATTTCTTCTGAACACACAGGTTTGCCTGGTAATAATAACAATAATAATGATTTACTTTATTCCAAAAACAGTACTTGTGATACAGAATGGAATTTTCAGCATTAATCACAATATTGCATCTAATTTCCTCAAATTATAAATAAAATTAATCACACAGAAAATTTTCCACATTTACAATAGAGGTAGTGTCAAAAACATGCAGCATATAAAATGGAAATAGCAATAATAATGATAACAGCTAGGGTAATAATAATAAGAATACAAGTGAAAATTGCCGTTGGCTTGTGTCACACAGTATTGGCAATGTGGTATAGAAATCCTAACATGTTTAAAAATATTGAATATAATGTTCTCTTTACATGATATGGTGAGGGGAAAAACAAAGATTACAGCCGTCATGGAGATAAGTTGGTGTTTGCAATTATGAGAGTAAAACAGAGAAGTAACAGGACCATAAATATAATAGAAGTAATAAAAGTAAAACTTGAAGGTATATAAGGATGGATGGAGGAAATTGTTTATTTACTAGATGAAAAAGGTTAGTTAATTCTTGCCTGACACTATTTTCATCACATAAAATACGTGCCAAGTATGGTATCATAGAATTCTTATACTTAGACGTGCGAGCATACAGTTTTCTGAAGTTACTCCTTGTTCTACCTGAGGAGATGCAAGGTGAAAGCTGAGGGTAAAGCGGATGCTCCAAGTCAGACAAAATCCCTTTAGCAAATTTATTGCACGAAGTCAAGTGCCTATCGACAACGACGTTAACTATGTGGTCCACTGGGACACCACTCACCCTACTGACAGTCTTCAGTATTCTACGAATTGTGACATAGTCTTTTTTAAGCAAACCAGGAAAGAATAAGGGTGAGCAATAAAGAAGAATAGGTAGGATGCAAGAGTTTATGAACTGTAAGAGGAGGGTTGAGTTATACCCGAGTGTCTTAACTTCTTAATGTAAAATGTCAGGCGGAATATTTTACTGGAGATTGCTAAGACATGGGAAGACCAGGAGAGATCAGAAGAGAGAATGAGTCCAAGATACTTAATTTCTGATTTGATTCCTATATCATTGTCGTCAATTTTACAACTGTCATGAGAATCGATGACTTCTTTTAACTGTCGTTTACATCTTAAGCTGAAATCAACAGTTTGACACTTAGAAGGATTCAGTTTAAGACCGTTAGACTCAGACCATTTGCTGACTTCCGATAGAAAGCTATTTATTTTAGTACAATCTAGCTGGGAGTTAACAGCCATTGAAACCGTTAAATCATCAGCGTACTTCACAAAGTTTATTTCATCAGAGTGAGGCAAGTCATGCAAGAAGAAAGAAAAAAGAAAAGGAGAAAGAACAGCACCTTGAGGGACACCAGCTTCAGTAGGCAATGAAGTGGAGGACTTCCCTTTATATACGGTGTACTGCTTTCTATCTGAGAAATAGGAATGTAACCAGTTAACAGCCCAACATTCTGTTTGACTAGCAGCAAGTTTATTTAATAAGATGTCCCTAGGGACCGAGTCGAAAGCAGATGTATAGTCTAGGAAGGCGCAACGAACAAATTTAGCCCCCTTGTCTAGACTGGAAGCAATGTTATGATATAAGACGGCAGCTGCATCTAAAGTGCTTCTACTGTGCTTATAGGCAAATTGTTTAGGGTCATTAAAGGATTTAAGCGAAGGTACAAGACTAAGTAAAAGTAATTTCTCCATAGTTTTCAAAAAAGGAGAGGTAATAGCAATGGGTCTAAATTTGACACATGCTCCAGTAGAAGATTTAGGTATGGGTACAACTTTAATGTCCTTCCAAACGGCAGGCACAATATTATCGGAAAAAGATTTGTTAAATAGATCAGTAAGAGGGTGACACAGAATATCAGAACATTTTTTAAAAATAATACTAGGTACATAATCGGGACCTAAGCTCTGGGAAGGGTTTAGAGACTTGAGGCACTTTTGAACATCATTTGTGTTAAAACCTGGAAAGGGGCTATTATTAACACAAGTGATGCTGGGAAGCATGGCATTTGAGGGAGAGTAAATAAAAGATTTGTTAAGAGTACATACATCAAAAGAATATGGAATATTGTTTATCTGCTTACCACCAGTGATTTCCTTAAATAGTTTCCACATATTAGAAGGATTTTTGCAGGATATGAATTTCTGGTTATATATTACATTCAACCTCTGCATTTCAGACTTAATTAAGAAGTTAGTTCTTTTTACACCACTTTTATCTTTCATTTTATACAGTTTTTCCTTCTCTCTACGAAGCTTTTTAAGTTGAGGCGAGGAGAAACGGTCAAATTTGACGAATAGTGTTTCTTTTGGACAACAGATTTCAAAACAGAATTTCAGATAGGATGTAATATTAGAGATATTGTCATTAAGTGAATCATCATTAAACAAATCCCATCTTGTGTCACTGAGCATGTTTCTAAGATGATGTACGTTCTCATTTGAGTAGCATCTGTGAACAACTTTCTTAGACAAGTTTGAGAAGGCTTTACTGTGTAACTTTCCGTAAATTTTGGGTAAGACTCGTACAATACAATGATCAGAATTGAAGAGCGGGGCTCTTTTACGAGCTTCGTATATTCCAGAATCATTTATAAATACTAAATCAAGTGAAGTATTTTGTCGAGTTGGGAAATTAACAACATTTGCATGGCCCAGCAATGTAATAAAACTGCAGTCGCTGGAGTTGAAGTCGCCAGTCACTATAGATAAGGAGTTACCAAACGAAGCAGCAGCAAAAATAGTGAATTCATCAGCGAAGATAGATAGTTCTGAGGGACTGCAACAAGGTGTGATATAGATATTTGTGACAAAAATGAAGCTATACTTAGGTAAGTGTTTAGGTCGACATTTTACAGTTATACAGTCAATATTGTCATTTGAGAATTTGAAGCAGACGTTGTTGGCAGTAGACCACTGAGAATTAATAAAAGTGGCAACACCACCACCTCTCTTCTTCTTTGAGCTGCATCGGTCTTGTCTGTAGATTGTGAACCCACTTAAGGAGACTAAATTATCGTCATATGAATCATGGAGCCAAGTCTCTTGAAGAGTGATTACACCAGTATTACAATATACATTTGAGTATAATAGAGAATGCAAGTAGTTAATCTTGTTCGATAATGACCTGCAATTTGTGCTCATAATCACAGGAACAGTCATCTGATGCATTGGAGTACACTTTAATGATCTCTGCCAACCTCCATGATGCTTTTTCTTAACGTTATTATATACTCGTAAATCAACAGGTTGAAAACATTTTAAATAATCGCGAGAGTAAGTAATGCGACTTGGATACATAATTGAATGATTAAAACAAAATAAATCCGAGGAAATAGATGCAATATGTAGGATGGAAATTTTGGTAGCCCAAGATTTAAGCAGGTGGATTCCTATTGCTTCAGCTGTATGTAGAAGACGCACTCATAAAGCAAAATTAAGACTAGTAGGGATGCGATAAATAATTTTTAATCTGTTCAGACGACTGCCTCAATAATGAAGCTTAAGATTATTTGAGAACTACTTAGAAAAAATGGTTATCCAGATAAATCCATTGAGAAAAATATGAATTCATCACCTAGGGCAGTGACTATGGCAACAGTTCCGAAAAAACCACTGTTCATAAAACTTCAGTTCCTCGGCTACAACATCAGTGAAATAATAACGCAGCGACTGAGGAATGCAGTTAAAAGAGCTTATTATGCAGCAGAGGTACACTGTCTCTTCACGACCACACCTATCCTACGTTCGAGTAATAAGGATAAACTACCTAAATTCGCCTCTTCTCTGTGTATCTACCAGTTTGACTGCAGCTGCGGTGCCAGCTACATCGGGCGAACAATTAGGCAGGTTCATCATCGTATTTCCGAACATCATCCGGCATGGTTAAGCAAGGGACAAACAAAATCTATTCGTAGCTCTATTTTAGCCCACCTTGTAGATAGTGAGCATAAGGTTGATGTTAATACAGCATTTAAAATTATTTATCGCATTCCTACTAATCTTAAGTCTGTTTTACGAGTTCGTCTTCTACATACAGCTGAAGCAATAGGAATCCACCTGAAGAAGCCAAACTTGTGTGTCCAGAAGAAATTTGTACAGCCACTTTCCCTACCTTGGCCATCGTTACATGAATGTATAAACCGGACTACTTCATCCCCCTTCCTCTAAAATAATTTTATTCTTAAAAAACTATAATTATCCCAATTATTTTATTCTTATGACTACTTCATCTTTAATTACGTGTTATCCTTGTAAAAATTATTTTATTCTTATGACCACTTCAACTTTAGTTACAAATTATCATTGTCCAAATTGTTTTATTTTCTTTAACAATCTGTTACGTAATCAACCTGTGCACACGCTTATCCCTTAATTGCTCTTCATTTGTCCAAAATTATGCATTATGCAATCCACGTGTTGCAACCATTTCCACCTTTTAATTATACATATTAATTTTTCTTCGTTAATTATCACCGCATTGACATTTGGACACTGACTGACCAATTATTGTTAACAAACATATCAGTGCCACTTGATTGGTAAATTGTTGTGTATTGTAGTAAAAATGCTATATACATGTATATTAGAGTACAGCCAGAGTGAGATGAGGATCTAATTGAAAGGTAAATATTTCTCGCTCAATCTTTCTTTTTTCTGAAAACATATTTTTTTAAGTGAATAAAGTGCTTAGTGGTTGGATCGGACTGGATATATTGGCAATTATTGCGCAATTTTTATTTTACAAAATTCAAAGAAGCAAAAATTTAATGCAGTTTCCATGGAAACCCAAATTATTCAGATGGCTAAAATTAATGATCTGCCTGATATCATAAATGGTGATTGAGGAAGTTAGCATGAATGTTTAAAACCATATACTACTTATTTCAACCAGTTTGCAAATAATGAATTTGATTCAAGTTGTTACCAGCCGCTTCAAGTAACTTGCCACTTATCCATCGGTTGATTTCAAATGATTTGGCTCTGATTATTTGAAGGATTTCATCATGGGCTGATATCATTTGGAGAACCAATGGAAAACCATCTGGGAGTACTGGACAGCCAGAAATTTCATCAGCCTATTTTGGGACGCTTCATTAGTATGCAACGACTGGGGTACAAACTCCGGACCGTCTGGTTAGAAGGCAAGCTTATAGACCATTAAGGCGGAAGTTAGAATTCATGGTCCGTGGGATTGGATCCCAGTGGATTAGTGGTATAAGAGCTTGTCTTGTAACCAGAAGGTCCTGGGTTCGAACCATGGCGGTGGGTGCGTACTGATGAAGAGTTTCCGGAAACCAGGACTAAACTGCTGTCCAGTACTCCTGGTTGGTTTTCCAACTGATGTAAACTCGTGATGAAATCCTCAAAAATAATCACTCAAATCCTATCGAATCTTAGATTTTCCTGTCAAATATTTGGAGCATAGTGCTCGGTCTCAGGTTGACATGTCGGGTTCTTGTGCAAATGCTTCGACGGTGTCTGGGTATTTCATTAGAGTTTAATTTGTGGATGGTCACTAGCATTGGAATCCAGGATGCGCACTTCGTCAACTGGATGTACCTGCCCAAGTGGTCTAGTGGATAGCGCTTTGGCGTTTGAAAATATGGGCATTGGGTTCAAGACTCGGTGGGAACATCATCACTCAGTGGGAAATGCAGGTACATCCAGATAGCGAGTCCAAAATAGGACGGAAATACACATACTGGATTCCACTGCTAGTCACCGCCCACATATAAAATTCCAATCACTCAGACCCCTACAAAACAAATACTCGAAAATCGATTTTGCTGTCTGAATTGCGCCAGATTGAGTATATCTCCTTAGAACCTGGTCTTAAATGAGCAAGGCAGCTGCCCGGTGTTTAAATCACTCTCATTTCGTCAGCATTTACCAAAGTAACCATGATTTTCTTTACGTGTTAGAAACTATGGTTCGTAGGAGTCAATGTTATCGAAAGATTTCAACTTATCCTCTGTAGGCAAATATATGTTGTGACCAGTCTCTCACTACCACGGTAACTGGAATTGTTTTGTCCATGTGATTTTGTGTTTGGTTCTGTTACATAACATTCCATTTAATTTTAATTTTGATTTTCACTTATGGACTGATTTTAACTTACTGTTGTGTCTCCACTTGTCTACTTGTTTGTTTATTCATGTTATAATATCACGTTATCAGTCATTCGCATCCTCTTGAACTTTTCATCATAATATGTATAAATTGACCATGTTGTTCGATCTTGTACTTTTTATGTAGTCTAACCTTGCTTCCAGGCGAAATCTGAACTCACTCAGTATCTTCCTAATTCTCTAATTATACCTTAAATAGCTAGCCTCCTTTTAACACAGAATAATTCATCCACCTAGATTATTTTTCGAATGATGTCGCGTATACTTTCTACCTGTAACTCGAAGTCCTTGTGGAAAAGCATGTTTGATGTTTACGTTCATAAATTGTGTAATTTATGATTTGATTTTGTTTAGAGTGAAAACAGATGAAGAGAATCCACTAAAAATAAAAACTAGGTCGTATTATCCTCCAAATATGTGCTCTTTCTTTCATTAATTTTCCTTAACTCTGTTTACAAGTATTTCCATTATAAAACCTGGGGGTACTAGACAGCTGTTTCACCCTGGTCTCTGGAGACTCTTCATTAGTACTCATCCACCACCGGAGTTCGAACCCAGAACCTTCTGGTTACAAGACGAGCTAGTTCATGGACCATTTATCAGCCACTGGGACCACATACAAAGGCCAACCCATGAATTCCAACTTCTACCAATTCATGATATAGACCGACCACTTCGCAGTCTTCTTGAATGACTTACTGCTCGAACTTTCAACCTGTTGTACTCTACTGGTCACGGCTTGCCACTGGAACCCCAGGCAACTACCTGCCGGAATAATGACAGTTGTCAGTGAGCAACAGATTAATTTTCATGTATTGATTTTGTAGGGAGCGTCCTGATGAAGAGTCCCAACCACTCGAATGAAACAGCTCTCCGGTACTCCTAGCTTGTTTTCCAATAGTTGTCTAACTGATGTCATCGCATAATGCAATCCTCTAAATAATCAATTAAACAAATCTCTACAAAACCAATACCTGAATAATTTAATTTTGCTAAACAGTAATGTAGACTTTTGATTTCTGTTTTTGAATGGGCGTAATCGAGTATCCCAGGTAAACGCCTTTGCACTGGTACACCTTAAAAATTGCATAGACGTGCTTTTTTCGAAAACAAGTAGCAGTCTTTTATCTGTTTTGATGAAAATAATAAATCTTTTCTTTTTCAAAGCTTACTGAATGATAATTTCTGTTTGTTAATGTTAAAACATTTATAAGGGATACATTTTTAGTTTCACAATAGTTGAGCTTTTAACCATTTAGCACTGAACTCCACCTATAGCAAAGGGAAAAACGTTCTCAGTAATAGAGATTATATAAGGCATTATTACTATTCCCCTGAATTCTAAAAGTGGAACACATGGACATCTGAATTTCATCCTATTACCTGAAGTTGTCTTTGGCTGACCATACGACTGTCCACGACCTTCTTCGTATCATCCTCTGACACACACGCCTAACTCGTCACTTCTCCTTCGGTGTCCCACTTGAGGGTTTATCTGACATGTGTAGTTACTCAATGTTCCCCTCAGAGTATGGTCAATGAGTTTTAGTTTTATCCTACATGATTTTTCAGGCAAAAGGTTCTTTGTAGTAGTTTTTTTGCCTCTCAGAGTTCTATGTTGCTTATCAATTCTGACTGGTCATCTGATCTTACGTATCATCGAACGAAAGTCAAGAGCTGTAGATGATTCGCAAGGTCTTTTTAAGGTGGCCTCTTTAGATCACTAGGCCAAATAAATTTTCGCGCATCAAGATGCATCGTTATTACTTCATTTTAAGATTGTTTTCCTCTTCTAAGTATCACAAAGAATTAAAATCTACACTCGTATTCAATTTAGCATAAGTTTCAGTTTATCGCTAGGAGTATTTTGAAGGAAATGCAGAAAAAACGATGTGAAGTAGCATCGTGGCATAATTTGGATGGAATATTAGATAGTCAAACTAGACACAATGCTCTGGTTACTGACTGGTGTCCAATCAAAAATATCCAATACAGTCCTACAGGGGATCAGTTACTAGCCTGACTAGGTCAGTGGTAACGTCTTTGACTGCAGGTGATACTGGGTGACGCGGGTTTCAATCTCAGAAGCGATATGAGTTCCTTAGTGTTTGCAGATACGCCTAACTGACCGGTAACTGCCAACTAGCACGAAACCTAGTTCCAGGGCTTTCTGTCGATTGCCTTCAACTATCTAATATCAACAATTCATTGTTCAATGTGATGGCAAGCCTCCGAACATGTTGGTCAAATTGCAAAATTGACTGGTAGAATTCAGTCTGCACCAAACAGAGGACATAACACATCACACTAGTTACTTACTAGCGTTCAATCAAAAATATCTGGTAGAATAATATTTCTTTAGAGGACATACCCTCGATATTTGAAGTTTTGCATAAAGGCAAATCCTTTCAATAATGAGAGATTCTAAAGATTATGTCTTATGCATAAATGCAGATCTAATTCTTGCTCCTAAAGCTGTGGGCAATCGATTTACCTTTCTTATCGCTGTCTGCTTTGACATCGTCGTCTATGCCACCAGTCGTTGAAATAAGATGGCATTTTATTCTGTATTTTGGTATAAATACGATTCATATATTGAATAGGATGTGAGAAGTCCAAGTGAACATCAAGGTCACAGCGGTGAAATAATAACGGAGTTAGGAATTTGATGTCGTAGTTCAGCTGATTTGTAGGTTCATATTAGGTTAGCGATTCAAAAACCCGTGATTCAGATTTTGCTGAAGGCCGTATGTCCCACTCATCCATCGATTTGATTTTCTGAAGCCATGACCAGTAGGGTCCATCCAGTCATGTGTGAGGATGGATGTCCCACCGATGACACTGGTTGGTGGTCGCGCTAAAATCACTCACTGGCCAGTGAACTGGATCCCAGTGGCTGAATGGTATACGAGCTTGCTCTCCCTGTAACCGGAAGGTCATGGATTCGAACCCTTATGGTGGGTGCCTACTACCGATGATTCCCAAACTAGGATGAAACAGCTGCCCAGTACTCACTGGCTGGTTTTCAATGGTTCTCTAACTGATATCGTTTCGTGATCAACTTGTAAAAATAATTATTATAATTTGCATAAAGTTTTCTAATTGCTTTTAGTTCCTTAATATCCATACTAATTATAATAACCAATCAATCAATCAATCAACCTGATTCAACATGAAATGTGATCATGTTATATTCTCTTTTTTTTATGACCTTTACTGATAAATTATTTTTATTATCAAAAATGATAAACTAGGGATGATAATGATGATGCTTAAGATAATTCGTTATTTCCAAATTGAGCAGAATTGAGCAATCAGTATGTGTCCTTCTCACTATCATTTCTTCCATCTCCCAATCTGCCACACTTCTCAGCCTCCCCTCTACACCTCACTTCCTACTACTCCTCCCCCCCTGTCCTCAGAACCATACCACCCACCTTTACTTTTATAATTCATATTAGAAGTTGATTTGAGCAATTCACAACACTGCATCAATTGTGTTTGTTATAAGACTCGTAAAATGTGCGAAACTATCCTAACTGGTTGAAATCATTTTACGTATATATATATATATATATATATATATATATATATATATATATATATATATATATATATATATATATATCGGAACTCCTCATATTTAAACATTTATTTCCATATTTTAAGAAAATTTGGAGTAAAGTTTTTTTTAAATTATTCATAAAACATTTGAAGTAAAAAGTCCGTCATCCATCAATCCCTCCTTCCATCCATTCATTCGTTTATTCGTTACATAATGGATTTTCCTTCCAATGACCACTTGAAATCATAACATTAACAATAATAAATAGTAATAATGATGAAATTAAACAATACATTTTAATAATTAATCGGTTCAATGCAAGCATCTACTACATGCTGATGACATATATTCGACATTTTATTCGAGAAGTAAGTATAAAACTCACTGTTTCAGATATAATAATATGATTATTGTTGTTATTACTATTGTTTTCTTGTGCTTCTAGTGTAATACAGAGCTGCACTAGTACAACATCTCTGATGCCTGCTAATGAATAGCTTCAGGATGAAATCAAATCTCTGGAGTCCTAGTGTAAAGTCGTCACCAGTAAGGGTTCACCACCAGGAAAGGAGTGAGGACAAAAACTCGCGACACATAACATAGGCTGCTCACAGACGCGAGAAAATCACGGTTAGGTAGTAGTGAGAACTCATTTGTTGACTGAAAAAGATATTCTACAGTCCAGAATGGAATAGAGGTGTGAAATGAGCTACACACGTTACCTAAGACTTAAATAATTTGGTTGAGTAGAAGTCAATTTAAAAATTAGTTAGATCAAGAATTTCGACAAAATTATCGATATAAAACTAATTTGTTAAAAGTTATCATAAAATTACGAAATTAAAATATCTCACTGTTTTTATTATATAATTTATTTTCTATAGCTTGGTTTGTAAGGGTTAGTTTTGTTTTTACGAATTGATCACGGATTGATATCACTTAGAGAACCATTGAAAAACAGCACCAGAGTACTGGACAACTGTTTCATACTAGTTTGAGAATCATCGGCAGCACGCAACAAACAAAACTAACCCTTACGAACCATACTATAGAAAATTAATCTCATGGTCACTAGTGACTTCCTACAGGATGTAGTTTCCTGAAGTTCTGATGAGAAGTCGTGATCAGTGAGGTTCATCCAGATGTAACGTTTGAGGATGAATGTCCCACCTACGACAATGGTTGAGGTCGCGCTAAAATCACGAATTGGTAGAAGTTAGAATTCATGCATTGGCCAATGAATCGGATAGGTGAGCTAGCGGGCCTTGTAACCGTAAGGTCCTGCGCTCGAACCCTTATTTTGAGTGAGTACTGCCGATGATTCCCAAAAGACTAGGATGAAACGGCTGTCCAGTCCACCGTGGATGGTTTTCAATGGTTCTCTAGCAGATATCAATCAGCAATCAACTAGTAAAAATAATTTATTCCATTTCTTTATGCTCCTAGTGGAACATGGGGCCTCAAAAAAAGAGGTTTGAAGTTTCCGTAGCCATGGTGTTTATTTTTATAGGATGGGGCTGCTAAACTCATACCCAACCTCCCTTCTTTAAAATTCTAATTACTGAATTAAAGAGGTAATGGAGTGTGCCGGCCAATGGTCAAACCCGGAACCACATGTCTAGTTGGCGAGCATTATATGCTACTATGCCACCGACGCACTGTTAGTTCCTGCTGATATTTGTACCTTATAGAAAGAAGTTAATCCAATCTTATTCCTTGAACTAAATCAAAAACTTCCTTGTGGTGTATGCCTTCAAAAGGAGTAAAACAAGGCTGCCTACTACCACCCAAGATATTCCTGATTGAAGTGGACCATATCATACAGCAGACCCTGAGAAGCAGGAGTACGGACATACGTCAAGAAGACAAAATGACCCTATAAGATAAAGATCTCATGGAATATTTACAAGCTCATGCCAACAAGTTGGCAGGAGATGTTGCAAAACAGTAATTGTTCAGGTGAACATGGAAAAGAAAGGGATAATGAAGACACTTGATCAGCAACTACAATATAAACCAACTATCATCAGCGGGGAAATCTATAGGAAGTCACTTTTTACACTTTTCTCAGCGAAATCACATCAACTGCGTACAGTCAGCATGAATGGGGATGTCAAATCAAGGCAGGATTGGGACAGCAAGGAACGCCTTCATTACTCTGAAATCAGTGTGAGAATCCACTGCATTCAGCATATGAAAATAAATGGGAATTTTCAGCACTGATTTCAAGCCACTCACTTCTTTTATCTGATTCAAAGACTTGGCGAGCAAGTCACTGTCTGCATTTATTACTGGCCGTAGACCTTCATCAACAGATGTCTTTGCTGACTTGCCACTAAAGATTGGATAGCCGGCCAACCAGAATGGGTAAGCAACTTGGAGCTCTGACAAGTAGCTGACCAACCAAAAACCTATTGCTAAAGAAATACACAGCAGGTATGGAGGTGGACTGGCTGTACCACTGGGAAACATTCAAGAGACATCAATTGGCAAGCCCTGTGTTTCCTATGGTGCTATGGAGTGGATCGTGAACCGGTGAAAATAAATGCCTATGATCAGTCGTGTAGCCAGCTGAAGGTGACTGCAGAGTGCAGAGTGAAAAGGTGATGTGCCGCTGAAGTCCTACGTTCCATTCGAAACTCAAGGGAATAGTGATATAATGGTAAGGAGAGACTTATAACAGTTTTCTTTGAATGCAGTGTGTACAAAAAAAGGAATAAACTTGAACTTTAACTGTCTTGAATGTTTTTTTAAACACTGGCTTCACAATAAGACGAAAATCCTTTTCAATATTCAGCAGTCACAAGTTTCATAGAAGCTTAATATTGTTAATCTCGGCCTACTACTTTGAATACATGTCGTAATTTTAATTATGTTTACTTTCAACGAAGTGACCTTAAATCTATCTAATCTTTATCGATGAAATCGTCTTCAGAGGCTGTGCAGTCGTATTTATATTTACCGGAAATATATAGTAGTCTGACGTAATTGGTACAATTACTAAGAGTTGGCTTCAGAATTAAAAAGGACAGTTGTAAATTACTTAGGTCTCAACGGCACAAAGAAAAAAAGCGTTATGGAACTGGAGCGACTCGTACAAGTTCTCATAAAAAATGGATATCCTCCAAGATTCATCAAGAAAAAACATAACAGTGAAGCAGACGCTCGGAAGAATCCAAACAGTGCCGAAGTAACTGCTATTTAAGGAGGTTGAAATTAAAGGTGATACCGCTGCTGAACTCCTGAAGAACCACTTATCCAGATCACTGAGAAAAGTCTTCTTTTCGGCTGAGCTACGGATCAGTTTCTACAGCCGATAAATGATCAATGGATGTGTTAAGGATAAACTACAGCTTCGGACCACTTCAGTGTGTGTTTATAAATTCAATTAATCCTGTGGAGCTATATACATTGTCCTCAAAAAGTACACACTTTGCAAACGCATTTCTGAAAATTACCAGGCATGGTTAGCAAAGGGACACGGCAAGGCCGAATGGTACAAAGGGAGTGAGGTTTCTGCACTTGTGCATGGCAGATGTGTTGGAAGCTCGTCAATACAACCCCGAACCATATATATATATATATAAAGCTTGTCGAGTCTCTTATTCTACCATGCTCTTAGCCTTTTCATTATATGTTCCTTGTAAATTTTTATTTTCACTTTTATTGATTATTTTGCTTTAAATGTAATCATTAATTCATCATTATCACTCTCACATATTCCTTTTGTACTATTTCTCACCCTGTTCACACCTGTCAAATGGACACTGAACTACACTTCTTCTCACTCAATAAAAATTGTAACCCTTTCTTCCTTCGTGCCATTTAGTACTAAGTGATTTACAACTCTTATTTTTTACGGGTTGATCACGGATTGATATCAGTTAGAGAACCATTGAAAACCAGGGAGTACTGGACAGCTGCTGTTTCATCCTAGTTTGGGAATCATCGGCAGTACGCACCCACTGGGATTCGAACCCGGGACCTTCCGGTTACAAGGCAAGCTCGTATACCATTCGGCCACTGGGACCCGATTCAATGGCTCGTGAATTCTAACTTCTACTAATTCGTGATTTAGCGCGACCCCAACCACTGTCGTTGGTGGGACCCGTAAAACATAACTAATCCTTACAAACCAAACTATAAAAACTTTTATTTTTACTTCTAAAGCCACTTCTGTGTAATTATATTAATAATGTCAACCCCTATTACTCAATAATATACTACTATACATCTTCGGTAAATATAAATATGACTGTACAGCCATTGAAAATGATTTCATCGATAAAGAAAAAAAAATTTCTTGGCTGAATTGTCATTTGTTTTCTTCATGACTCATTGGGGATTTTCGGTGATTTTTCTAATCTCTTAATGTGACTGTTCTTGTGAAATCTGATCTCAAATGTTTCTAAGTCCAAGAAAACAAGTGTTTTTTTCCGTTTTACACCTTTAATCCGTTCATGGACCATTGGATCGGGTCCCAGTGGCTCAATGGTCTACGAGCTCGCCTTGTAACCAGAAGGTCCTGGGTTCGAATCCCGGTGGGTGCATACTGCTGAAGAGTCCCAAACTAGGACGAAACAGCTGTCCAGTACTCCCAGGTTTTCCAGTGGTCCTCTAACTGATGTCAGCTCATGATTAAATCCTCCATGCATTAAAGCTTTGTCGATTTTAGCATTTAAGCCTATTTAGACGAGTTGATATAACAAAGAACCACTGACACTCTTAATAAACCTCTTTTATTTAATCATACATACACTGGTAGGTGTTCTCGAGGAGCAACGGTCAATATAATTGGCTCCGCGGGAGCAGTTGAAATGATAAATGCTAATAAAGGTAGCTAGCTTAGATAATTCGTCATTCATTTTCACAACCGGCATTTAACGTCCTCTGAATCGATCTTCTCAACTTATTGGTTAGTATTTCCCCTGGATATATATTACCTTCGAACTGTAGTCGTATATGCAGAGATTTCTTGTTAACAGATACATAAGGATTATTTTCTATTATTGTGGCCATGTGTTTAATAATGAAATTTCTATGACAGGTGATTTCAACTAAAATAATTCCGAAACTGAATGTCGAGGTATCTAGGTCAGCTAACTCTAATGACATTGGTCGCTTCTTTTGAAGCCTAATCCTTATTGCTGATGAACACCTACCAATGTGGTTAAAACAGGTGTTATTAAAACCATCACTAGTTCTCTATTAGATCATCTCCAAACAGTACACAAAGGAAATATCTAATCGTCTTTGTCGTATACCGGGTATAATTGATGTGGTTGTGTTCTTCGAGCTGGATAGTTAATTTGCGAAGCTTTCATCGCCCTACTGGGCGACATCATCAGCGCATACTTCAAACATTTAGATATTGACGTTGTACACAAACCAACAAAGTCACTTCACTTAATTCTATGTCAACCAAAAGACTCAACAGCGAAAGAAGATAAAACCAACATTATCTACACAATGAATTGCAACAACTGCCAAAAACATTAGTTTGGCCAAACTGGATGTCCCCTTCGTCTTTGTATCCACGAACATAAACTAGCCGTCAGAAGACATGATATCCACTCCCTCATATCACTACATACAGACAACCACGGACATCAATTCGACTGGGACAACGTTCAAATATTAGACAGAGGAAACAACAAGAATCCTAGAGAATTCTTAGAAGCCTGCCTAGCATTCCAGTGAATCGTCAATCAATAGACACATCGAGATAGACAAAACTTATCAACTGATAAGAAAGAAACCTCACACACAAAGGGTCAAAGTTCACGTTAAAAAAACAATCCTTTCCAATACAAGTGGACTAGAAGGTGTGAAAACGCACAAAAACAACCAATCACACCCAAAGTCACCAGGAGAGATGATTAATAAACTCGTGGATAAATCTGAAAGCTCAATTCAAATTGAAGTATGCTCTGAAGATGTCGCCTAGTAGGTTGATCAAAGCTTCGCAAATAAACTATCTAGCCCAGATAACACAATCACATCAAAATCATCCACCTGAGCCACAAATCTTCTCTATCATATCTATACCGTGTATCCAATAGATTATCAAAGACCACTTAATACCGAACACTCATAACATCAGAGGCTACTAGAATTCGCCTAAATCGATAAGAGCTCTACATGCTGAAGAAACTAGGTCAGTCAGAGACTACTGCTACCCTGGCATGATGTGAAACCTATAAATTCATAAATTCTATGTTACCTCCTTTAATTCATCTGATCTTAGTTTAGTGTTATACTAATCCGTATGATCTCTATCTCTTACGGATGCTTTGTTGACCTGTAATCTGTCAACACTGGTGGTTCAATGTAATTTGAGACAATGACATTATTAATAACAATGATTTTTTGACCATTGATTGATATCAGTTAGAGAACCGTTGAAAAACAGCACCGGCGTACTGGACAGCTGTTTCATCCTAGTTTGGTAATCATCGGCAGTAGGCACCCACCATAGGGTACCGAGCCCAAGACCTTCCGATTACAAGGCCAGCCAGCTATTGTACCATTCAGCCATTGCGACCCAACTTCTCAATGGCCCATGATTTCGAACTTCTACTAATTCATGATTTATTACTGTAGAGTCTGATGACGAATTTACTCAAGAGAATATTCTTTGTTCATTAGTCGTCTTTTAAACAACAACAATAATGAGACCAGAAATTCAGTCTGCATTATGTAACGAACGAATCTTTCGTTCTCCGTTTTTTTTTCTTTTGCCCGAATAAGTAAGACTGGGCTGTTTGCAATTCATTCATACTTATAGTAAGATGTTTTGAGCACTGGTTCTTTGTCTTATCTAAAGACAAACATGAGAAAATTATGTCAATATAGTTGATGGTTATACAAAATCTTAAATAAAATCTTAGAGATATACCTATCTTTATGTATATCAGCCAACGAGTAGCATATGTGAATCATTTTAGCTCTGCTCATTATTATGAACAAAAGTCTAGTCTTCTCTATAGAGTCCATCTGAGAATAAATTAAAAAGAAATAATCAGTGTGTGCGTGAGAGAGAGAGAGAGGCACAAGAATTGATAAAAGTTACTTTGGTTGGATGCCTACTAGTGTCAGGTGTCTAGTCCTTTGTTTGCTATGGACTGAATTCTTTCAGTCAAGTCTGCAATGTGGCCATCATGCTAGGTGGTTTGCTTGTTGGCTGACAGTCGCCAGTCAGCAAGGAGTATCTTCAGCCTTGCAGGAACTCATAACACCCCCCATCTGAGATTTGAACCTGTGTCAGTCACGAGCCTGAATGCCTCAGTGGTAACGTCTCTGACTGAAGCATTGGGTGGAGCCGGTTTGAATCTCAGAAGTGACATCGTCTCCTTCAAGGCTGCGGATACATCTTGCCGACTGGTGAGTGCCGACAAGCACGAAACCTAATTCCGTGGCTTCCTGCAGATCACCTTCAACCATTTCATAATTAACAAGACTTAAATTCAGGAGTTAATTCTCGTAATCAAAAGAACGTTAACTGAACAAGTTACATAGGGTAAGAGATCGCGTGCAGTCTATTACCTCACATAATAACTTTCAAAGACAATGAGGTGAGTGTCGGTGGTACAACAGTAAAATGCTCGCCAACCACGCCTCATGTGGTTCGGGGCTCAGTCCCCGGCCACAGACACACCATCCCTTTAGCCTTCTAACCCAGTAATACGACTGGTAAAGACAGAAGATCGGGCATGAGGCTAGCGACCTCATCCAGTAGAAATAAACATCAATGTTACCGAGACTTCAAAACACTTACTTTGAGACCCGATGTTCCACTAGGAGCGTAAAGGAATAAAAAAATAATGGGCTAAAATACATAGATAAAACTAGTTGGATAGGGTCAAAACAGATTAGTAGGTCCCGCAATATTGGCAGAACTAGTCTGAAGCAGTGCGTGGAGTTACAGACACATAGACTTGAAGATGGGACAAAATGGCAATCTTTAAATAATATCGTAGAGCTTCATTCATCAATTCAACTGAGAATATATACAGTAAGAATGATTCAACATCACTGTCAGACGTCTAGAAAATTCACCTAATCTAACAACAAATGGGAGGAGAGGGTGAAGAACGATCCCTATAAAAATCGAGTTCTGAAGTTTTGTGGTTACTAATAATGATAAGATTGTGCAAATCAAATTGTCATCGAAACTTTCTCATCAAGTAAACAATAATTTTAACGACCCAATCAACTTGTAGCGCGATAAACTCAGGAAGCTGATCTTTGCAACCTGCTGTGTAACTGAAAAAACGCTTCAAAGACTGCAAAATCTCCGTTATTCGTCGTAAGATCTATTCTATTCTACTCAAAAATAACAACATCGAAACTCAAATGTACCTCAACAGTGACATCAGGCAACTAGACAGATCAGATAAGCTTGCAGTAGAAAACAAGCACTGTACTTTAAAATTAGCTAAATAGATATTAGCCATAAGAAGTAACTGAGAATCACGAAGGATATTGCCAACAAGGTGAGGTCAAACCTCCCTCCATAATAAATCACACACCAGACAATTACCAAAGATAGTTTGAGGTCCGAATGATTTTCATCCATACATTTATTCCCCTAATGAATTTGAACAAAGCAAGAACTACAGTTTTTACAGAATACAGTGGTACCATCTTTTATTTCGTTGCCTTCTCATCAGCTGCTTACAGGCCACAGTCATTATTAAGTATATATATATATATATATATATATATATATATATATATATATATATATATATATATATATCTGTAATATTAAACTATTCCGAACAATAATGATCATACACAATGGAAACATTCGGCATTACGTATTCAGATGAAATAGAGGGTGAAAATATCCAATAACCAGGGCAAAGAAAAACTGATAACCGCTTCTATCTGGACGCATAAGTAAGGTTTCAGGCGCTTGATGGAAATGTTTTCAGCAAACTTGAGGAGAGTCGAACTCTTTTGCCTACTGATAATTTTGAACGACTTTTTGACGTCCACCTCATGAACCCGTGTCAAGGAGATGCCTGGCGATGGCACTGTTTAAAGCATTTGTTCCCTCTAGACATAAGCTTTTTGGTACACGTTCAGAAAATCGCAAATATACCCTTCTTTCTGTCCATCCCATGTAACTGCTCCCGCAGATACATGTAAATTTGTATACACAATTGGAGTTAACATGAGAAGGATACCTAACGATTTTTGATTGCAGCAAAGAGCAACTTGTTCGATAGACGGGAACGAGTTTAGCTGCAGGATAGGCTATGGCTACTGGTGTACTCCTCCTTCATTCACTAATACAAAATTGCAGTCTGGAGTACTTTCGACTTCGATAGACCATCATTAAGAGTTTAATAAGTCGTCACATTTACTCGTAGTTACTTCGGTTTATCATTCCATATGACGTAACAGGCAACAATGTATTTTAAATAAATGGCTTTATTGTTTGGACAATGATGATGGCTGTCAGTAGAGTCGAATATGCGCATTTTGTCCAATTTTAAACTCACCATTTTTATGTACCTGAATCCCCAGCGATTGATGATTCTCACACTGAAACTAAAAGCCATTACCTACTGTTCGAAATAGTGAAGTGTTACTCACTATGTCATTGGGCCACCAAAATCACCTTGTGTTACAGGTATCAGTTGACTGGCATCCTCAGTTCATTGAGATCAACAGGGAATACCTATTTTGTCCATTTCTACGCAGTTATCATCAGCTGGCCCCATAGGCTGTCGTCTTCATCTCATGCCACCTCCTCAGAGTGACCTTCGGACACTGCATTCGATATCTTGGCACGTTATGTCATTCAACAGTCGCCTGAGACTGCTGTATCCTGGACAATAGTTTCTTGGTTAATTAGTTCGCAGAGTTTCTTCTTACCGATTCATTGTGGTCGGTCACATTATCTTCATTGTGGAGGAGAAGAATCTGTTGGTAAAAGTCTATATTAACCTGTTGGAAATGCTTTTCTTGACTCGAGCAACATATTTCCAACTCAAATAAAGGAAATGACTGTCTTAACAATCCTTTTGAAAATTCGCATTTATTCCCACTTTGCTCGCTAAATAGAGAAGATCTCCGCCTTGCTGTGATATCCTCATCCGTCGATTTTGCCGTAATTGATGGGATGCGCTGGTTGGATAAGTGAGTGACTAAAGTGACCTGTTTCAAATTTATTCCCTTTGATATTGATTAATCTTGTCCTTGTTGGTTGCTTATCTTCATCGCCTCCTTTTGCTCTATGTTCACTTGAAGTTCTGTCTTTACTGTTAACCTCTTCTGTCAACTTTCTGGTTTCTTATTGTGCGACACTATGTCCTAATAACTCGCAAAATCCAGGTGTTCTCGAGTCTTCTAACCAGTCCAAAGTATTCCTGTCTTTGCTGTTCCTCAGTCACGGTGTTCAACATAATCCAGCCCACTGCATTTGTCAATATTATCGATTACACCAGGCAGCGAGCCTTGTCTTATTCCTATCTTCAAATGAAAGGCTTTTTGCCGAGTTTTCCGTTATGGATTACTTGACATGTATCACTGTCATTTAGCTGGCGCTCTATACTACTTCATGGTCAACAATGTCGAAGACTTTTTCAAACGATATGAAATAAAAGTAAACTTATACAAATGAATGATTTACTGAAAGAGGGAAATTACTGTCATTTTAAATCGCAATAAATTTATTAGTCTTTTCGTAAATAAAGCTGATTGAAAAAACTACGAAATTTGCAGTTTAACATAACTAAATAATTTGGGGAAAGTCATTTAATTTACCTTTATACTCATTACTGTTCGTTCTAATCCCCTATGATATTCTCCATCCCTTTAACTGATTGAAATGAAACGTAGGCTTTCACACTTAACGACTTAGTGGCTGTTATGTTTCCCGTTTCATGTTCGATCTTACCTCTACGAGTATACCATCGGCTAGTAAACTGCGTGTGTTTTGGAAGTGCGTTGGCAGTCAATCGAATCTAGAGCAAGAAAGTGATTGGCAAGCATTGCACTGTTGAATTAGGTACCTCCTACTACTACAACATCCTCCCTCTGTGTCGACTTCATGAGGAACATGAAGAGTGATGGTTTAAAATGCTTTTATTGATACCAGAGATTATGATCGTGTTACCAAATCCAAGCAGTTTGTCCACTGAATGCCTCTTATTCAAGTGTCTACTGTATTGCATTTAGACAAATCTTGTCTCATAATAACACGCAGTATTTTTGGTATTCATGTCTGAATAAACCAGTCTGCATTAAGAAACGTCTGTGAGGTTTTTCGTTTTCTTTCCACTAAATACTGTTATTCAAATTGGTGGAAGTTAGAATTCGTGCGCCAGTGGGTTGGTTGCCAGTAAGTGAATGGTCTATGAGCTTTCCATGTAACCGGAAGATCCCGAGTTCGAACTCCGTGTAGCGGTTACCTACTGCTGAAGAATTTCGAAACTGGAGTAAAACAGCTGAGCAGTACTCCCAGGTTTTGCAGTGGTCTTCCAGAGGATGTCAACTCGTGATTGGATCCTTGCAAATGAGCACTTGATAATTCCAACTTCTGTCAGTTAATGACACTAAGTTACCACTAGAAAATTTTGTCACTGGATGTCCAATTCATCGTGATATGGTAGACCTCACAGGTAATGGATTCTCATTAGAACTTCAGGACTCCAATCCAGTAGCAAGTAAATACCTGGAGGTGGGAAATCAACTTATCATTGGATTGTAAGTGGGCTGTCCTCGTAACCTGAGGTTCCCAAGGCTGGTGTGCGATGATGCATTCTAATCGCGTTGGACGACAACACCAAATCTGTAACACTGTTCATAAGGGGTGATAGGTGCGCAATCCTGGAGAGTCACAAAGTGGGACGAAGCGCTGATCAACTGCTGCGTCATTTTCACTGACTTTCTAACTAATATTTGTTCAATTAACTAAAGATGCTCATCAGAAATTTGAAAGACTGTTTAGTGAAAAAAGAATATTCTTTTCGATAGATGTGTCATCATGTCCAAAATTTATTTAACCATTATAAATAAAGAGATATTGTTATTAACAACAACAATGCTGTTTTAAATTACATTGAGTCAGTAATATTGACAGGTTACATGTCGAAGGCATCAGTAAGAGAAAGAGGTGATATGCATGAATATGAAAGTAAACTGAATACTAGATAAATTAAAGGAAGTAACACGCAATTTATGGTAGCATAGGTTCGACAACACATCAGGGTAGCGATACTGGCAAGCAGAACCTATTTCTGCTTGATTTAGGAGAATCGTAGTAGCCTGTGATGTTTGCAGTGTTTTATGCTTAGGGGTCTTTGGTAATTTGATTTCATGCCTGATAGATGACAGTGAAAGACTTTACAGTGCTAGTTTTTTTTACGTGTTTTCACGAGATGATCCGACATAGAACTGTTAACGGTTGTAACAACACCTTCATTTAATCACACACAATAATAGGTGTTTCGAAGATCAAAAATTTAAATTTCTGAAGCAATGGCCAATGTAACCAGCTCCATGGAAGCAACTGAATTGGTAGATACAATTAGAAGTTGCTAGTTCAGATACCTTGTCTTTAAGTTTAGGAATCACTAATAGTTGTGTAGAAAATATAGGCTACAGCTTACTGGGATTAAACGTTTTTGAGACGATTTCCTCACTTTAAATTGTAATTGTATGTATAGAGGCTACTTGTTAACATATACAGAAGAATTGTTTTCTACTCTCTTAGCCATGTGTTTAGTGCTGAACTTTTCAGTGCGGCTGTTTTGAATTTACATGTGTGCCATATAAAACCTTAAGTTTGTCTTCAGTTGCATCTTCTGAAAAAACCAGCTCTTACCCTATAGCTGATAGTCTCTACCAAAATTTCTTTCATACTGGAAGGGAACAAAGTGTATGTGGAAATGTGTATATATATTGACACATCAAAAAAACTTTTCTTATGCGAACTCGCTTTCATGCGTCTGTCTGTCATCTTGTCAGCTGAAAGTCTAAAAACGTAATTTTACTTCGGCAGTCCTCTGCAGATACAAATTTGATATCTGAATTTACTTCATGGAATTGGGATACTATTGCTTACCTGTTCAAATTATTTTCACAAATAATGAGGGTACCATCGATATACCGGTAATAAAGTAAGGTTGTTCAGTGGACTATTTTCTAGTTTACTTAAATTGCCTGCGCTCTATTTCCCGTGTAAAGTGGCATAATAAGGTGAGCACCTAAGAGGTTAGGTGTAGAGTTCTAGGTAAACGGGAAATCAATCGACAAAGTCGTGAAGTTACAAAGACTGAGATGGTTAGGACATGTGTTACGTACGCCTAGCCATCGCCTCCCCCGACCGACGAGGAATGCTAGCTGATATAGGGCCAGGTTGGAAAAGAGCTAGTGGTGGTGAAACCAAAACATGGCACCAGTCAATGAAATCCACAACAGTTGGTCTAAGCCACGTAGGAAGGTGTAGACTTCCTGACTGGTTGGGGTCCTCGGGACGGTAAAAATCTATGGTTGGAAACAATTGGTGACATGGCTCAAAATCGTTCCCAGTGGCGCAGATGCATCCACTCCTTGTGACTTATGATCTCCAATGAAACTGTTTTGTTTTTCTTTATTACTCCTTTGTCTCATACCTCTGCTCACTGTTTCTATTATGCTTTTCTTGTACTTTCTTCTCTTGCTTCGCGTGCTACACGGAGTGTGGCGACTTGAACTTCCGCACATTTGTGCAAAGTTCTATGTCGAAAATAGACAGACAGACAGAGAGAAAAATAAATTTACCAATATGGGACCCAGTGGAGAACTCATTGCCACTCCGTCCACCTATCAAAATTAAAATCCGCACTCATGGTACATTTTAGTAAATATTCTTTTAGGATTTCTACTGGTATACCAATACCGATTGACTTTTTTATATATTAGTTCACAGAATTAATTATTTGTTTCAATTAGAGGTATATTTGTGAACAGTGATGTTACGTCATAAGATTTTAGTTTCATCTTCAATGTTAATATCGTTAATTCTCTCTACGCATTCAACACACCTTTCACACTATGCTTTATTAGCTGTTCGTGGATGTCTAGAATTGGTCTTTGACAACACTCCACGTATATGTACTTTGAATAAGGCGTATTATCTTGCTGTTTATGTGCTTGTTGGTCTGATTTTATCATATAAATTTGCTAAAAAAAATCTTCATGCGATCGCCAATATCAGGTTTGATTGCAGAAGCAGTGATGCAAAGACTCGAAAATATAATTCTACCAAAGATCAAACCCAAGATTTGGATACGCTACGTCGACGACACATTTGTAATCATCAAAAGAAACGAATTAGATAAAACTCACAACTTAATAAACAACGTCTTCAACGACATCAAATTCACAAGAGAAGAGGAATCCGAGAACAAAATACCATTTTTGGACGTCTTAGTCAGGCGAACAACTACAGGAGAATTAGAAACTCAAGTTTATAGGAAATCAACTCACACAGACCAAATACTGAATTACAACAGCAACAACCCAATAACACACAAAAGGAATTGCATACAAACACTATTCAAGAGAGCAAGGACTCACTGCAGCACTCCCACCTTAAGAAAAATTGAAGAAAAGTATCTCATGGACGTCTTCCAAAAGAATGGATATCCACGGAATTTCATCAAGAGACATATACCCCCAAGCCAACCTACCAAAGCAAAAGCCACCAAGGAAAGCACAAAGAAAATTGCCTTACCATATATAAAGGATATCTCAGAAATCACTACAAGACTCTTCAAACCTTTAGGAATTGACGTCGTACACAAACCAACAAAGTCGCTTCACTCAATTCTATGTCAACCAAAAGACTCAACAGCGAAAGAAGACAAAACCAACATCATCTACAAAATAAACTGTAACAACTGTGAAAAACACTACGTTGGCCAAAGTGGACGTCCCCTTCGTCTTCGTATCCACGAACATAAGCTAGCCGTCAAAAGACATGATATCCACTCCCTCATTTCACTACACACAGACAACTACGGACATCAATTCGACTGGGACAACGTTCAAATATTAGACAAAGGAAATAACAAGAATGCTAGAGAATTTCTAGAAGCTTGGCATTCCAGTGGATCATCAATCAATAGACACATCGAGATAGACAAAATTTATCAACCAATAAGAAAGAAACTTCACACACAAAGGGTCAAAGTTCAAGTCAAAGAAACAACCGGTTCCAATACAAGTAACCTAGAAGGTGTGAAAACACACACAAACAACCAATCACGTCCAAGGTCACCAGGAGAGATGATTAATAAACTCGTGGAGAAATCTAAAAGCTCACTTCAAATTGAAGTATGCGCTGAAGATGTCACCCAGTAAGGTGATGAAAGCTTCGCAAACTAACCATCCAGCTCAGAGAACAAAACCACATCAAAAAGTATCTTCATACTCTAGTTCCTTTAAACGACACGTTGTTTCATTTTCTAGTCTATCATTGAAACCTTTGGTCTCCTCTTTCGGCAAAAAGTTATACAATGAAATTATATAAATTTTAATAGACAGAAGACCAGTAGTTCAGCGAAGAGTCTCTTTTCTCCGGCGAATACATTTTCATAGCTGTACAATCACAAATTGACACATATATATGGTTGTTTTGTGCGTGTGTGCACTAAATTCGCCAAACGAATATACAGTTAGTAAGCTTAGATGAATTGGATGTTAATATAAGAGGGTAGTAACAAAAGTGATCAGTTGTCACAGACGATTGTTTAAGAAGAGTGACGTAGTAGCATGAATAGTTTGATGAAAGAGTTGTGTTCACTATGGGAATTACGCAAGGGTTGTTTAGTAGTTTGAAAAATTAGCATACAAACAAGAGTTAAGTCAAATCAAACAATTAAAAACAAAAGTTAAGTCAAATGAACAGAGTTGTTACCATGATAGTAGAAGTAGTTGAATAATTTTCTTTTGTATGCATAGTTCTGGTTTTTTCTGCCAAATGAATGGCTAGGGCCCCTGCAATGCAAAGAAGACGTAAAACGTCTTGTCTTCACTTTGAAGGAGGCGTTTATTGAGATGGTAATGACTAGTGGTGACGAGATATTTTATTATTGCACTCTTTATATGGTCACTAATTCCTTTCTGCAGTCACTCTGGATATTAGTCTTTGACCCTTTTTCTGACAGGATGCGTGTTGAACGACAATTGGACCTGGCTGACTTCGCAGTAACAGGTGAACTGAAATATACACATAGAAGGGGTCTAATACTGTCTAAAATTCTATCATTACCATCAGTTGGGAGTTGATATTACATATTTTTGAAGTCACTAAGTTAAATATTTTAAAACAAGAATAGTATTACTATTATCCTATCAACATAGAGATGTTGAATTATGTGCATTGTGATTGGATAAATAAATGTTCTTAATACTGAAAATTGAATCATACCGACATTCAACTTATTCTTCACTGGTTTAGATTACTGGGTATGAAACCATCTTCTGAGCACTGCTGCATTAAAAAGCAAATATATATTCTAAATATGTGTTAAAATGTATTAACTGAAACATTAATGTCGAAATCAGTTCCTTCTACGATACTAAACAACTTAAATCCAATCTAGCGTGCTCCAGAGCATTTAATAACTGTACACGGATGATGAGATTACCATCATTATTAATAATATTTTGTAGTTCAAACCGAACTCGTTAACAAAACAAATAGATGAGAATATATTACTGAAATAATAATGATGTATTTAACTAATGTAGTCATTGGGTTCTTTTAGAGCTGAAAATAACTTGAGATCACTTCAAATAGTTATTTATTTATTTATTATTTGAGTTACTTAGAAACCAGGAAAGTAACCTGCTACTAACTAAGCTTCGAGTCAAATAGTTAAATGATACAAAAGTGTTAGTTATGCCTTATACTGCTGCTTAACATTTCATAATATTTTGTTTTGAATACAACTCCTTCATGCATTATAATTGTATGTCAAGTTGGGAGTATTTAACGAGTAGGGCAGGAAGAGGATGGAATTTCTCAATTCTAATATAAAGTGTGGTGATATTTCAAATTTAGCGAAAATCTCAATTTAGACATTCAAAAGATTAAATGAACTGAACATTTAAAGATGTTTAATTTCAATTAAATACATACACGTATTCATTTATTTGATTTATTTATCGACGTTTCAGGCAAAACATAAGGCATCAAGCTAGAGCCTTAAAGTTTCAGTAGCAGTGGCCTAATTTTTACAGGGTGGGGTTGCTAACCCTCACGCTCAATCTCATCTCTCTTTACCGGCCTTATCACTGGTTTGATGAGATTCAGGAGTACATCAGATGAGGATCGAACCCTGGACCACATACATGACTGGTGAGCATTCTATCGCGGAGCCACAGAATGTCGCATAGACAGATATTAGGATCTAATTGAAAAATAAATTCATATTCACTTAATTCTTTTGTTTTCAATATGTGATCTGGTCAGTTTCCATTTATTTTGTGTTTAGTTACCGGGACTGACTGTATCAATAATACGAAGTAAGTACTCAAGTCTTTCGTCGCTTGACAGTCGACAAAATCTTGTAATAAGGATAACACAAGAAGACTCAAATTTATAATGTAAAATGATTGACGTCGAAAGTGATTGACTCAGAAAAAAAAGCTGAGCAGTCACAGGTGTCGGTGGCACAACGGTAGGCGTTTGATCCTCAGCCGCCAAGGTGCCACTCCTTTACTTCGCTAAGCTGATAATAAGACTGGTAAAGAAGGAAGGTTGAGTATGAGGTTAGTAACCCTATCCCATGAAAAATAAGTTCCACTGCTACAGAATAGAATTTTAATCCTCTCCCACCCTATTGTATGTTTGTGTGTTAATGCAGGCATGCAGTGCAATTGGTGAGCTGTTTTTATCAATTACTTATCTTCATGGGATTGACAATTCCTACCTCAGCTAAATTCTTATGTTCCGACAACCTAACTTCCTCCGCTCAACCTACCAGTTTGACCTATGAAGTTAGTTTAATTAACTCGCAGTTATTGTAAGGTAATTTGTAAATTATGTTTTTGTTTGCTTAAGTGGGTCAACATACAGAGTCCTGTAACCTACAGAGCTTGTCCTACCTGAGTGAGTTTGTAGGTTTAAATGCCACCCTAAATCATGCTTTATTGAGAATATCACTACGTAGTGTCTCCCCTCCTTATATGGCAAAACCACTGTAAATGCCTTATATTCTCTCTGATTTATGTTGTCATTATTAGTTTCACCATTATTTTTATTTTGCTTTTAACCCTTTCTGATCTTACTAAGGAATTTTCTAGGGTAGTTAGTTAGTTAACACCAACGCGTCTTCTTCTATCTGTTTCATTTCATAATTTAGGTCTTTTGTTGTACCACTTAGTGCTACTGTTCAGTTTGTTAGACAGCACTTAACTAAGCCTGCCTTCACAGACAGATAACGGATAAGGTGATGAACTAAAGTCTAAATATCTATTAGCAGAATGTGTTGCCATTTTATAAACGCCAGTGTGTGCAGTTTACCTTCTTCTATTCGTTTTATTTTACAATTTAACATCATAGCTAGTTCTACTTGTTCATTTTCCGATTCAAATGTGAATTTTATTCCCTTTTACTAGTGAGTTTATATCTGTGAAGAAACTGAAAGCCCAACTCATCGTTGATTAAAGCCTTCAGTGGCCTTTTTGGAAATGAATCTATGAACTCCGAACGTTATTTTTAAAAATTCGGATACCCTTCCTTATGATAAGTAATCGTTACAGATTTCGAAAATGATCTGAGAGTAAAGCATGTCTGTCTTGCTTTCTCAACTTTAAATGACTCTAACATACTTGTCCATAGAGTCTGGAGTCGAAGTGAATTCATCAGTTCAGTTTAACTGAAAGAGACGACATTCTCTAGATTTCTTCCGTAAATGGTGATCAGCATTTTTCGTCGCTATTCTTTTCTGACAGCCTAGCATCTTTACCACCTCTAAAATATTCTATCAAACACCAATATAATTATAGCTAACAGCTCAGCATAGGCTAGTTCCTTCATATTGAATGGGAATGGTAACTCTTTCGCGCACTGTCCTCACACCGACTGGACGATTGAACAAGGAAGAGGTTGAGTCCGTACTTACTGAGCCCATAAGCAGTCAGCCAGACGGACAGCCACACTCCCGTTTTATGCTCAGGGCTGGATCGTGGTTGGTTAGCCAGGATCAAATTTGTGTTTGACATCCTGGTGATACGCACTATAGGACTGATCCCCAGTTAGACAATCAATATACGACTGATTAGAATTACTTTGTAAGAAACTCCGAACAATAAAAAACCAAACAAAGAAGGTGGAAATGTGCTTTATTCAACAAAAGTTAAGTTTGAATGAAATAAATAAAGTTCATAGTAATAAAAACAGCCCACGTATGACTTTCTTACCTATTCCTTAACAATTTAGAAAAAATAGCTGACCAAGGAGAGTGTATGTGTGAGAGGAAAAAATGGCAAAGAAACTAGATCAAATCATAAATAGTCTACTCTATTGGGACTAAATGAAACTAATAAAAATAATTCTATTGGAAACAAAAGGATATGAAAGGAAGTTTAATTTTAGACTCAATTTCCTCTTTTTTTGTTTTTTTGTTTTGTTTTATTTTGATAGAGAACATGATGTATATTCGATCTAAAATGTCTTAGATTCCAGACGAAATACTATGAATTCCCCAGTATTAGTAGCTTGTATGGACTTGATTTACTTCAAGTTTGACCAATACCGATTGATATCAGTCAAAGAATTATTAAAGTGATGGACAGTCGCTTCCTCCTAGCTCCTTGGAACTCATTGACAGGATGAAACCACCATAGTTCAAATTGAACAGCAATCGGTTACAAGGAGATATAGTTCATAAGATTGAAATTTACTCAGTGAACTGAAATCACTAATATGGATGACTAATGAGTGTAATGAGCGTGCAATTAGAAAAGATAATATTACAAATTTATGAATTTATAGTCTCTACTGAAGGCCAGGGCACACGAAGCACTGGTTGTTTGAGGCGAAGTGCGATAGCCTCTGCTGTTTACAGCATGCGGTGCTTCAGTGCTTTTGACAGTTCATATGGTACCAGGCAGATGATGATAGAGATAGATACTTCGATACAATTGGTGGATGGTGACTAGCAGCGGAATCCGGCATGCGCATTTCGTCCTATTTGAGACTCATCAGCTGGATGCACCTGCATTTCTCAGTGAGTGATCATGTTCCCACCGAGGCTCGAACCCAGTAACCATAGTTCCAAACGCCAAAGCATTATCCACTAGACCACTTGGGCCATGAGAGCCACCTCTTGTGCAACGGGTCATATTAATTATTGAATTGGATTTTTTGATTTTCCCGTCGATTGATTGGACCGAAGTGTTCGGTCTCAGGTTGACATGTCGGCTTCTTGTGCAGATGCTTCGACGATTTCTGGGCATTTAGTTACGATACAATTGGTGGATCGTGACTAGCAGTGGAATCCAGGATGCGCATTTCGTCCTAATTGGGACTCGTCAGCTGGATGTACCTGCATTTCTCAGTGAGTGATGATGTTCCCACCGAGGCTCGAACCCAGTACCCATAGTTTCCAACGCCAAAGCATCTGCACAAGAAGCCGACATGTCAACCTGAGACCGAGCACTTCAGTCCAATCAATCGACGGGAAAATCAAAAAATCCAATTCAATAAAGATACTTCGACCCTAGTTTTTCGGGCGGCTTGCACCAGATGTTGAAGAATCCTTCTCTACTATCATCTACCGGGTGCCTAATAAATTGCGAAAATCATCGAAGAACCGCATACTCAAAACAGAAGAGGCTATTTAAATTCGCCTCAAACAACCAGTGATCTGTGTGCGAAAGTAGCAAGTCCAGCCACTACTACTACACTGGATGGCCTTCAGTGGAGACTATAAATTCATGAATCTGTAATATCGTCTTTCCTAATTTTTCTGACATTCAGCTTATTTTATGTTGTTGCTACCGAAATGTAATCCACTGATATTATTATTGATTCGTTGTTATTCAAACAGCAACAGTGTTGTTCATAACTCTAATTCATTTATTCACTACAATGTATATGTAACTGTAGAGCGTGATGATGAAGTCATCGAAAAAAATTTTCTTTGTTCAGTATCCATTTTTTTGAAAGTGGATTTACCAAGACAGTCAGAGACTGAGTACGCTCTCTTTCTGTATGCATAAGTTTGGTTTGAAAAGACGTTTGATTGTAATTGCTTAAGCGAATCGTAGTAGATTTTCTGTCCACAGTATGCCTAATATTTTGAAGGATTTGAAAATCTCGACAAGATTATCCGTATCTGCAAGGTGTTTGATAACTGCATTTCGGACTCTGACTACATTGATTAGTCATCTGTATTAGTGATCTCAGCACACTGTGAACTTGTAAGGTAACACAGTTTATTAGATCAGCTGTCGGTTAAAAGGAAACCTAGTTGGTTATTCAGTTTATAGGAACCGACTTAGAAGCTAGTTAATGTATTCTAACTTCTACCAATTCGTGATTTGATTGCTGCCAACCACTAGCCAATGTTATCGGTGAGTATTCGACCTTACATCTGACCTGATGATCGACTCCACTGGTAACAACTCATTAAAACCCAAGGTTACTAATTCCGTCCTGCTGACAGTGACTAGTGATTCTCAGAGCAATTTTTTAATGGTTATTTTGCAGATATTTGATTCGTCTGAAGTTTGACCACCCTGGATGAATAAAAGTTAAAAAATCAATGAAAAGCATATAGGGGTTATTGGACATCTGTTTCCTCCTAGCCCGAATGAGACTCCTTGGCAGTACTATTCTGTCGATTAAGTAAGCCATTCTAATACCCTCATGGTAAAATATAGTTCCCCTACACAGCATCTGTTAAACATACATTGTGTAGTTACAGTAAACCTATTTAATTTTAGTTACAGGATTTCATCATGAGCTGACATCACTCAGAAAACCATTGGAAAACCTGGGAGTACTGAACAGCTGTTTTGTTCTATTTTGGGACTCTTCAGTAGTACGCACCCACCGGGGTTCGAAAACAGGAACTTCTGGTCACAAAGCCAGCAAGCTCGTGGGACCTGAGTCAATGGCCCATGGTTCTCTAACCAATGTCAGCTCATGATGAAATCCTGTAACCAGTCAACCGATCCCTGCAAACCAATATTTGAATATTTAATTTTAGTTACTTGAAATTTGCTGAGTATATGTGCAGCGTTCAAAATTCAAATGTATACCTTTTTGTTTAAATATTCGTTTAGCCATTTAAAATATTTCGCAACATTTTGAAATTCTCTTGCACACAATGCTGCGTTTTAATTTTGTTAGAGAAATAGCTTAAATTGGTAAATATTTACAAATATTTTTAACAAGGTTGTAAATTTTTCTAATCTGAAGACACAGAACCTTTATCTCCATACTGCCAGTGCCCATCCCGCCCCCCCTTGATTAATTGAAATAAAGCTAGATTTCACAGATTTGCAGGATAAAAAGTGTTTTGATGTCATGGGTTTTCCTCAAATGCTAACAGCCTGGGAAGTGTCAAAAGGTATCACAAATAAATACAGAAGCATATAAGATACTTTAGATCAAACAGCATTGCTGTGAATCGAGAGGTAGGAATACACAACTGCTTTTAATCAAATCTAATGCATAGAACTTATTTATACATAATGAGATGGAGAACTCGAGAGGAGAGGAGAGAAGTGGAAATGAATTGGTGAGCAAGAGTAAAATTATGACGTAAACAAACATTTTTAGTAAATTGTGAAGGGTAATAATGAGTTCAGCTCAATGCGTTTTGATCAAAAATAGTTTAATTATTGAAGTGAATTTTTGATTTTCCCGTCGATTGATTGGACCAAAGTGCACGGTCTCAGGTTGATATGTCAATTCAATAATTAATATGACCCGTTGTACAAGAGGTGGCTCTCGTGGCCCAAGTGGTCTAGTGGATAACGCTTTGGCGTTTGAAACTATGGGCACTGGGTTCGAGCCTCAGTGGGAACATCATCACTCACTGAGAAATGCAGGTACATCCAGCTGACGAGTCCCAATTAGGACGAAATGTGCTTCATCCTGGATTCCGCTGCTAGCCACCATCCACCAATTGTATAAAAATAGTTTAAGTTCAAATCGTTCGCTAATAATGGTTTCTAATAAGTGAAACAGACCCAGTTTTCTCTACATATTTACTGACCTGAAAGCTTAACTAACTTCGACTCTATTTCCTGTGTCAACCAGGCGCATTGCATATGCACCTGAAAACAATTACGCAACGATCAAAACTGACTCAGTGTGGTCTGAACTCAGAAAATCAATCTCTGCATCCTACTATATAGCTGATCGAAAGATTTTTGAGACACAGAGAGTTACAAAATACCCCAAAGACAGCAAAAGCACAGTTATTCTTGGCAACATTTATGTTATTCTACTCAACAGTAATAACATCAAGTACTCAGAATTATTTCGACAGTGTCGTTAGGCTGTTGTACAGACAAGGCTAGTTTCTAAGGACAAAACAAGTAATGTACAGAAAAATTAGTGAACCGAAATTCAATTGGAATATTTCCAACATTTCACAAGAATCATACACTGAACAATTCCTGCATACAGTCCAAGGTCAGAATCCCCTTCATTCACACACACCGTAAAACAACTTATTACCAGTGTAAACACAACAATAACGGTGAGCACTATCATTGATGATTAGACAGGAACAAAGATAAATAATAAGGATTAAGCCAACAGACGATATAGAGTTGTAAGAACAGTGACATAAAGTCGAGGAGAAAAACAGATAATAGTTATACAGTTAGTTGAAACATACGAATACTGTGATTAGATCGTTCAGAAGTGATTCTCCAAACAATTATTCTGTTGTCTTAACAACAATTTTTATTCAAGTGTTGGTTTGTAGAGATTTGATTGGTTTCAGGATTTCATCATGAGCTGACATTAGTTAGAGAACCATTGGAACACCTGGGAGTACTGGACAGCTGTTTCGTCCTAGTTTGGTACTCTTCGGCAGTACGCACCCACCGGGATATATTTGAGCAAAGTAAGGACTAAACAGTGTGCAGGGTACTAAGGGAGACACCATTACATTACGCATGATTCTGTCAGCTCTATGAGACATACAATAATTGTAACGATATCAGTTTATGAATACATTCAGTATATAGTCTGTCTAGTCCCTGGTATTGACGCAGACTGAATTCTATCAGTCGAGTTAACTATCTGGTCACCAAGCTACGCGACTGACTGTTCCGGTGGACACTGAATCAGTATTATATCTTTAAGAGCAATCAGCAGGAAAAAAAGTGACTAGGTCTCATCTTTGCATGCACTTGTCAAGAACCCTTCTTAGATTCAAACTCGCATCATCAACTGGTGCAGTCAGAGATGTTAACACTGAGCTATTCAGTCTGGTACTCGACCTCCTTCAGGATGGTATTGGATACTTTGACTGGACACTAAGTAGTATGTAACTAGTGTTATGCCTCCAGTCATTTGTTAAGTGAAGACTTAATTCTGGCAGTCAAGTCCGTAATGTGGCGAGTATGCTAGGCGGCTTGATATCATGGTTAACTCCGACTTGTTGTCAACAGATGGTTGTAGGGAAAAGGCAGGAAGCCCTTGACTTAGGTTTTGAGCGTGTTAGGGCTCATCATCAAAGACTGTCTGTAATCTTAAACGAGCCCCTGTGAGATTCAAGCCTGGGTCACTCAAAGCTGCATTCATCGACTTTACTATAAAGGAGTTATTGTTTTGAAAATCCCCTGCAAAAGTCTCATCACGATATTCATAATTACTTGGACGTTTCAACTAACTTTAAAACTATTATTCGTTCTTCTCCTAGATTGCCTGCCATTGTTTTGATGATTGCATTCACCTCCTGGCTTAATCCTTATTATTTGTATTTGTCCCTGTCGAATCATTAATGTGAGTGCTTTTCATCGTAGTTGTGTGTATATTGGTTTTGTCTGAGTGAATGAAGGAGATTCTGACCTTGGACAGTGTGTAGGAAATGTTTGGTGTACGAATCTTGTGAACAGAGTTTTGAACGTACCTTTTAAGGAATATTCCACCCGATTCCCTGTGATTGCTTTCATCCGAGAACTTATTTTATATGTGTACCTGCCTAACGGCATTGAGGAGTCAATTTTAAGTTTTGAAATATCATGATTTTTGAATAGCGCCTGAGAGTTTATGGGAAATAACCGTCTTTTTGGTTAACAGCGTTTGGACCACAACATTTTGGTTGTGGTCACTATGGATACCATTGAGCTACTTGAGCTGGCAAATGACCTCCTGCAGGACTGTATTCGATACCCTGATCACACACTGGATAAGAAGTAACTAGTGACATGCGTGTAGTCCATTGTTTCGTGAAGTCTGAGTTCTACGCGTCAAGTTTACAATGTGGTCATCAAAGTAGTTGACTCACCTTCCTTCAAGGTAACAGATAGACCCTAACCGATGACTGTCTACAAAGCAAGGAACCCGCAAATCGCCTCCAACTATCTGATATATGAAGCATTGATGAGGCTTTATTTTGTTAGTGGAATCAAGGATGAGTATTTCGTCCTATTCATGACTCGTCAACTTAGTATATATGCATCCCCAGTGACTGATGACGTCTCCACTGACACTGGAATTCATAGCCCATTATCCTAAACAGTAAAAGCCATACCCATCAAGTAAATAACATCAGCTTAGTCTTCAGATAATGTCGAAGTTTGCTTACTAAGACGCTGACATTTCAGCAGACAGACAGAGAGATCTATTAGTCGAATAAAGCACTCATATACATCAGCTAACTAATTCACTTCAAGATGGAGTGGATTAGTACTACTTAATTAAATACGTACGTCAGTAACTGAATGACAAAAAGACTATAGATAGTTATAAGTTTTGTCGGTAAAAATACAAAAATGATCTAAAGACATGAAAGGAAGTTGAACATTAATTATAACTGAAAGGAAATTTTTCAGAACCTATTATGTAATCAGTTATAGAAAGTGAGTAAAGTTCAGACAGCAGCTTAAGTATTAATTGAATAGGCAAGAAATAAAATTGTCGAAAGTAGAAGAACTTGAATGAATTCAAAGAACTAAAAATTTTCAGTAAAGTGATTCAAACCCCCACCCCTCCCCTAATGATTTTACTGAGAAACTAACAACAATTTCTCTTATGACTGTAGACATTTTGGATTTCGATAAAAGGAAGAATGGAACATATTTGCAGTATAACATCATCTCACATTCTACTTCAGCATGTCCTCTTCATTTGCGAACTATATGAAATTAAAATGGTCATAAATAATGATAGTAATATATTTCGATGTTTGAACAGTAGGACAGAAAACACCAAAAAATCAACGCATCCGAAATATATTAGCACTACAATTTTTGGTTCCAATTACTGTCAATTTATATGCTTTCAAAATAGAAATGGATCAAGCGAGGGGATAAGATAGAAAGCAGAGAAATCTAATAGACAGTGTTACTTTATAATTTCACATAGCAACTCAAGAAGGTCAAAGTTCATAAGAGTGGAATTTAATCAGTGAGCTGCAATCACTAATATGGATGACCAATCAATATCATGAAAGTGCAATTAGGAAAGATAACAGCAAAAATTCAAGAATTTATAGTCTTTACTGAAGGACGGCCAGGGAAGTAGTAGTGGCTGGCAGAACTTGGTTCTTTTGAACACAGAACACTGGTTGTGTTGAGGCAAATTGAAATAGCCTCTGCTGTTTTGAGCATGTGGTTCTTCGATGTTTTAAGCAATTTATTTGGTACCCGGTAGATGATAGTAGAGAAGGATTTTTTAGTGCTAGTTTTATGGCTGGTGAGTTTGCACCAGATGTTGAAGAATCATTCTCTATCATCATTCAACGGGTGCCTAATAAATTGTCAAAAACATCGAAGCACCACATGCTTCGAACAGTAGAGGCTATTGCAATTCGCCTCAAACAACCCCAGTGCCTTGTGCCCGAAAGAAACAAGTCCAACCAGCCACTATTACTGCTCCGGCTGACCTTCAATAGACACTATAAACTCATGAATTTGTAATATTATCTTTTCCATTTTTCTGACATTCAGCTTATTTTATGTTGATGCTACTGGACTGTAATCTATTGATACTATTGATTCGATGTTATTTAAACAGCATTAATGTTGTTCGTAATACTAATTCATTCATTCACTATAATGTATATATATATGTATATATATATATATGTATATAACTGTAGAGCCTGATAATGAAGGAGTTATCGTAAAGAGCATTCTTTGCTCAGTATCCATTCTTTTGAAAGTGCAATTACCAGTAGAGTGAAGGATTCAGTACACTCTCTTTCTCTATGCATAAGTTTGGTTCGAAATGACGTTTGATTGTAATTAATTCAGCGAATCGTAGTCAATTTTCTGTCTTTGAAGGATTTAGAAATCTCGACAAAATGATCCGTATCCACAAGGTGTCTGGTAACGGCATTTGGAACCTTGATTACATTGATTAGTCATCCATATTAGTCATCTCACCTCACTACGAACTTATAAGGTAACACTGTTTATTAGATTTCCCTGATTCCTGTCGCATCAACTCCCTTCATCCATTTATATTTTTAAAGAATATAAACTGATGGTAATTGAAACCAAAAATTGTAGTGCTAATACATTTCGGAGGCGTTGATTATGTGATATTTTCTTTGCTACCATTTAAACATTGTAGCATGTTATTGTCACATTTTTATAAGCATTGTAACTTCAGTTGATGAGAACCTGTTGAAGAAGAATGTGATATGATGTTATACTGTAAATATGGCCATCTTTTCTTTATCGAAGTTTATCAAGGGAATCAAGTGTATGGAAACAGATAAACATGTAATGACCATTTCCTCAGTGATATAAGGTAAACATGGTGTACATCTAACATTGTATGTTTCAAATTCTCTAGTGACAATATTAACTGCCTCACCGTTAACTGTCGACCTAAACATTTGTCAAAATATAACTAAATATATATCTCGAACATTTATATTGCTTCTGGATGCAATTCCACAGAATTGTCTTTATTTGCGGATGAATTTACCTTCCTTGCTACCACCTCCTTGTTTATAGTTACTGGAGATTTCAGTTCTAGTGACCACAGCTTCCTTATTTCACTTGGACACGGAAACATTGCCAACTTCCCGGCCCGACTGGATAATACTCATGATCTTGTGTTTACAAATGACACAATAATATTTGAAGCTCGAAAAAGAACCCCACTACTCAATTCTGATCACTGTATCATAAGAATACTGCCCAAACTATACGGAAAGCAGCACAAAAGGGTATTCTCATACCTTGGAAAGAAAACACAACACAGATGTTATTCTCATGACAATATACAGAATCTGAGGACTATGTTAAAAAACACTAACAGGGATTTATTTACTGAACAAGCTCTTGATAACACAATTACCAACATAACACACTATCTTAATTTCTGTATTGATGTTTGTTGTCCAAAAGAGACAGTCTTCTTAAAATTCGACAGCTTCTCCTCTTCTCAACACAAAGGTTCTTCAAAATGAAAAATAAATCTAGTGTTAGGAGAATGAACACTTTGATTAAACTTGAATTACAAAGATTGAATGCTCTCTATAACTAGAAGCTTCTTTCATGTAAATCCCCATCTAATACGTGGAAGTTATTAAAGGAAATCACAGGTGGTAAGCAAATAATGAATGATACTTCTGAAGATGTTGACATGCTTAATAAATCCTTCATATGTATCCCTGAAGATGTTATGATTCCTAACTCTTATAGTGTGAATAATGACTGCTTCTCATGCTCCAATACGAATGATGTCCTTAAGTGTCTTCAATCTCTCAAACCCACTCAGAAGTGTGCTGATATCTTATGTTCCCCATTAACCGACATTTTCAACGAATCTTTTTCTAAAAGTATTATACCTGAATCATCGAAAATTATCAAGAATGTTCCAGTGCCTAAATCAATAAGTGGGCCTAATGTTAAGTTTAGACCCACTGCTATTACCTCACCTTTTTTGAAAGTTATGGAGAGACTTATTTTACTTAATTTTGAACCCTCTTTAAAGCCTTTCAATGACCCAAGCCAGTTTGCTTATAAACATAATAGGCGTACCTTAGATGCGACTGTTGTCTTATATCATAATATAATCTCTAGTTTAGATAGAGGAGCTAAATACGTTTGGTGTGCCTTCTTTGATTACACATCTGCATTTGACTCTGTACCTAGGTCTCTCTTGCTAAGTAAACTTGCTGCAACACAGGCTGAGAGCTGGACAAATGAGTGGCTGTATTCCTATTTTTCTGATAGGAAGCACTACACCGTCTACAATGGAAAGTCCTCCACTACCTCACTTACTTTAACTGGTGTTCCTCAAGGTGCTGTTCTTTCTCCCTTTCTGTTTTCCTTTTTCTTACATGACTTGCCACATTCTGAAGTAGCCACTTTTGTTAAGTATGCTGATGACCTCTCTGTTTCTACGCCTGTTAACTCTCAGTCAGATTCTTCCAAATTAAATAACTTTCTGTCGGAAATTAGTCAGTGGTCCTCTTCAAACGGACTTAAGCTTAATCCGTTTGAATGTCAGGTAGTCAATTTCACTTTCAGACGTAAACGTGACCTACAGCAACTAGTTAGCTCACATGGCCCCACTCTCATTGACGGCATAGAGGTTGAAAATACATCTAATGTCAAGTACCTTGGGCTGAGTTTTTCCACCGATCTTTCCTGGTCTTCCCACATCCTGCTAGTTACTAGAAAGATGTTTCGCTTAACGTTCTACGTTAGGAAATTTAGGCAGTCTGGCATAAAGTAGTCTTTGCTTTCTCAGTTTCCTAATTCTCGTATTCTACCCATCCCCTTTACTGCTCCCCATCAGTCTTTCCTGGACTACTTAAGAAAGACTTTGCTTCGCTGAGAAAGGCACTAAAAGCTGTTAGTAGGGCAAGTGGGATATCGTTAAACCAACTGGTTAACACTAATGTGGATAGACATATAGTGTCATATAATAAACTAGCGAATACTATATTGTCAGACCACGAGCATCTTCTCTATAAGCAGCTCTCTCCTTGTATTTCATCTGGTAGAACTAGAAGCAGCTATAGGAGGCTATATGCCAAGACTAACAAGTACAAAAACTCCACAATACCTTATCTGGCACATCTGTTATATGATGAGAAATCCGTTAGGTATGACACGATAAACTTACTGCAGCCCTCTAACAAATAGTCCCATTAGTTTTTATTTTCCTTTCTTCGTTACTATTATATTGTTGTTCACATCTTTTATTACACGCTAATTGTATATTTCATATCCTGTGGTGCATTGTTCAAAATGTAAACGCAACGCTGTTCTTTCATTTATTTTTTTATTTATCTTCTTTTTTGGGTATTACTTTTTTGATTTTAAAAATCTTATAAAATTTATAAGGTAATTAGATGCAATATATTGTAATTCACGCTGAAAATTCCATACCTGTACCACAAATACTGTTTGGAATAAAGCTGTTATTATTATTATTATTAATTAAACATGGTTTGAATGAGGCTCAGTAACAACGTCCCTAGAATTTAGGTACATCCTGGATATGACCTGGATAGCATTTACTGTAATTCCTCAGCAGCCATCACCGAAAAAAGTTTTAATTGATATCTCTTGAAATAGGGACAAATTAAATCGTTCAAGTAGGATTAAAGCGATGAATACCTAATCGATTCTTAAATAAAACGTCATAAGCGTTTTTGTAATTACACTTTATAATTACACTGTGCGTCGGTGGCACAGTGGTTAGGACTCTCGCCGACCATGCACATGACCCGGGGTTCGAGCCCTCGCCGACGCACACCTGATATCTATGGTAGGCCTGCCGATTTTGGGCTACCGATATCGCATGCTGAAAATTCCATACTTGTACCAAGAATACGGTGTGCAATCAAGCTGTAATCAAAAAATTAAAAAAATATTTATAATTTTATTCCCTGGAGGGGATAAGTGGTACTTTGTTTTCTTTAGCTTGACAAGTGGAACATAGTGATTGAAGATTAAGATATAAGGACCAAGTTGGTGTTGTCTTACATGAAGTGAGGCTATTAGTTTCACGGCCAGTCATCGACTCATTTCTGAGGAGACACTATCACCTAGCGAACTTGGACAGATTACGAAGCGATTGATCTGAGAATCATGAGGAAATCGGAACTTACGCCTGTGGATTTGTAAGCATCCTATATGAATATGAATTCATGTATTGACACTATTTTCTTAAACCTGAGGGCTTGAGGAACTGATCTACAGTTTGCTGTTTTCTCTACATTCTTTTTGTTTGGCTATACAGTGGCCTATTATCCTTGATTTACTCATCGAATGATTCCCTCCATCTTATTCTTGAACTTACACTCAATTCGACATTTCGCATTCGAATTCTGCTTCACGTCCTGATACGTGATACCATTCAAAGGTCTTTTCAGATTACTTTAAATTCGTCACATTTGCTACTGCAAATTTGTTGATTATTAGGTCGTTGGCTGACTCTCTGTTGCTGCTAATCTCCTTCAGTCAGCCATTTAACTTTCAGTACAGATCGAAGAGAGAGGTGTTGATGAAAGTCGGAGGTAATCTGTTAGAGTAGCTTTTGCTGAGGTGTACAACAAATCTCTGAATCACAAAAATCACTGCCTGATTTCACATTAATTTTGAAAATTCCAATGTTGTGTTCCGGATTACTGAATGCAGTAGATTATTATTATTATATTATTATTGTATCCTTTAGTTCCTAGAGTAACATAGGGCTTCAACTGCGCACCTCCATGAATGCAGTAGATTACCACACTAATTTTCAACGGAATCAATGGAGGTTCACCTTGCTTATCCCTTTTTTACTTCACATATAAAGCCTTCTAAATAAATAATTAATAACATGGATGCCTATGTTAAATCAGTCACTTCTTCTATATAGGAGTCAGATACTTCGCGCCTGGATCAAGAAAAGCATTTCTAACAGGCTGTTACATACTTCTGACAGTATCTGGCTTCGCTGGCTCCATGCTGAAGATCAGTTGGCCAGAAAAAAACTTTGTGAACAAACCAATTAAGAACTTGTTGCTAAACAGATATTCCGAGGGAAATGTAGATGGACTAAACACACAGTGAGAAGCGCGTTGGGGAGAACCTATGTGGGTTGTTGCTTCGAGGACAACATGGGAGAGGTAGTTTGAAAAATAGATAAGAGACGCTGGGCAATCATGTGACCAGTTAAAATAAAACCCAGAGAGCAGTAAAAAAGTTGGGATGTGTTGAAAAAGCCATAGGTTCCTTTTTGAACCAAAAAGAATAATTAATAATGATAAATTAGATCAATAAAAACGACCTTCACATTCACTCATTTTTATCTCTTTGTTCTATTTGACTAGATACTTTGACTGTTACAATTGAAGTTTGAGCATTTCACCTGGAAAGGCTATGGCCTTCACATTGAAATGTTCAGGAAAATCTCGTTTCAGCCTTTGTAAACATCCTGCTCTAATGCTGATGGTAAATACCAGTTAGTATGCATAATGGGCATTGTTAGTCAAATGATGGGACCCGATGCAATTTTCCGTGAATTGCAACTTCTGCCAATTCACAATATGACGTGACCACCAACGGATGCTATTGGTGAGTGTTTGTCCTCATGCTCGACCTGCTGCACGCGGCTGGTCACGACTTCTCACTAAAACCCGGGTACCTACCTACCTGAACTGGGCTAGCGGCTAGGTAGCCTCAGATTGATATTTAAGTGTTGGTTTGCGAGGATCTGATTGCTTTCATGATTTCATCGAGGCAGGATCTGGTCCCAGTGGCCAAGTGGTCCATGAGGTAGATTGGTAACCATAAGGTCATGGGTGCGTACTGCTGAAGAGTCCCAGGAAACTAGGACAAAGCAGCCTTCCTGTACTCCAAGGTTTTCCAATCCTTCTCTAACTGAGGTCAGTTCATGATGAAATCCTGAAACCAGTTAAACTCCAATCAACTAACATTTAACTTCATCGAATTAGCTACAAAACTGTCATTCTGTTTGAAAGATAAATGAGATTCCTCTACACATACATCCCCTTACCTGAGATGATAGGCTTCGTGTATAATTAAATAAAATCCACCAACCTAGAGAATCCCTTTCCCTCTGATTGCCTTTTTAGAAAATACGACTGAAAGTGAATTAACATTTCTACCCCATACCTGATTAGAAAACAGATTTCTACATAGATTTATTGACAAAAGCATAAGAGAAAAACCCTTGTCATTTGTCCAGATCAAAAAAGATCCTAGAACTATCGGTGTTTCAGAATACCATGTGCAGTAAGTAACTGACTGGAAAATATCAAAACACAGATTAAAGATTCGGGGATTGTTTATTTGATTGTATGGAGGATTTCACCATGAGCTGACATCAGTTAGGGAACCACTGGAAAACCTGGGAGTACTGGACAGCTGTTTCGTCCTAGTTTGGGACTCTTCAGCAATACGCACCCACCGGGGTTCGAACCCAGGACCTTCTGGTTTATTTCCTCACGGACAATGAACCATGACTTCAAAGTTACTGGGCATATAATATCTTTGAACAAACATCAGCACAAATTATATTAATTTTTCTGATTACTGTTTTTCAGTCTTCTGTCAAACAAAGTACAAGTAGGTCATGGCCATCCCTGTTGACTTCCAAGGAAAACCAAGGTTATTTCAAATAAACAAACCCTATGCTGCTCACTCAGTGTTCACCAAATTTGACAACATCGTTAACGAAGGTTGCTACAAGAAAAACTCTCTTCATGAACCCAGACATCATAGGCGAAATTGAAGCAGACAAAATTTCAAGCATTTTACAGTAGGCAGTTGCTCTGATCATGCATTAGGGATAGGTTATAGGCGGCAGAGTCTCAGAGTACAGCAACAGACGATGTCAATACTTGCTGACTAGTGTCAGCAGGCATAAAACCCAAGCACGAGCTTTCCTGTCGATTGGCTCCAACCATTTAACAACTATAAAAATATTTAGCCCTAAATTAAGTGCTATAAGACGGTTTCCTGAACCAACTATTTCGTCTAGACTTAAAATAAAAGTATAAAATCAATCGAATATCCAAAAAACAAACAACAATCAAATTAGTTCCAGGTACGGTGATGGGGTGGGAGGGGAAAGTATTTTTTTTCTATTAAAAATGACTGATGAAATAATTCCGTGAATAATAGTTAACTAAAAATGAAAAAAATACCCCATTGAATATCATTCATTCACTTGTCAGCTGAAAGTTTCTCCCGGTTGGCACTAATATTATCCGTTGCCCTCACTCTCTCTCTCTCTCTCGCTTTTTAATTCTTCACCTGTTTGTGTAATATGAGTAAGGCTCATTTAACTATGCATCGAAACAGTAAGGAAATATTTGTCTCTAATCAATAAAAAGATGTTTTTTTAAAATAATATTTGAAAGACTAGAAATTAAAAACCATTGAAGGTTACTTAATTACTCATTTCATTCATCCTGACATATACTCATTTTATTTGTCTACCTAGGGTGATCTGGCATATTTGGGTCTCTGACTATTACTCGGTCTATTATAGAAATATCCACCTAGAAACTAAATTTGCGGGTTCCTGATGACATAATTGGAGATAATTTCTATGACTAACGGAATAATTGGCACTCATCACTAACGAGTCGTGAATTGTGAACATATATATATATATATGTACATTAATTTGTTGGAGGATTTCGTCATAAGCTGATATCGGTTAGAGAACCATTGAAAACCAGCACTGGAGTACTGGACAGTCGTTTCTTTCTAGTTTGAGACTCTTCACCAGTACGCACCTACCGCTGGGGTTCGAGCTCAGGTCCTTCTGGTCACAAGGTTAGCAAGCTCGTAGTCCCTTAAGCCACAGGTTGAAGGTGAGGCAGTAGCTCTTTGAAGAGCACATTACAAAGTGATCGCGCTATGTCATGAATTGGCAGAAGTTAGAATTCATAGTGTGGTTATTGGATCGGGTCCCAGTGGGTTAATGGTCTACGAGCTCGCTAGCTTTGCAACTGGGAGGTCCGGTGTTCAAACTCTGGTAGTGAATTCGTACTGATGAAGAGACCAAAACAAGCCCAACGGAATATCTGGCTGTCCAGTAGTCCATGGTGGTTTTCCAAAAGTTCTTTAACTAATGTCAGCTTGATGATGAAATTCTCCGATCGTTTTCAGTCGTTTGTGCTCTTTTCTCTTGTCAAATATTAGTTGTTAACCCTCTTGATTACTTAAGACAATTCCTAATTTTTCGAACATTTTCGCGACTCATATACTTTGGTATGATTTATTGCTAACGTACAATAATCATCTGACCTCTGTTGTTTATCTACGATGCATACAAAACACCCTAAATATCTGTACAGCTTTGAAGTAAAGTTACTAACTCATGAGTTCGTCATTAGAAATATACATTTTAGATAACAAATAATATAGGAAGTAATAATTTTGTCAAGGCAAAGAAAGTGTGTGCACCAACTTTTCTTTGAATACATCGATTAGGCCTCTAAGTGTAGATCCCAACAGCCAGCCTCAGGAATATGTCGCAGACGAACTCTTAGAGTAAAGTTAAGATTAGGTGGTATAAAGTAGATGACTTTGAAAGCAGCCTTGTTAACATCAATCTTGTATTCTGGATCCCCACGATGAGATAGAATAGCGCTATATTAATGGATTTTGCTTGTCCCTCACTTAACCACGCGTGATGGTGTTCGGAAATCCGACGATAAACACACCAAATTGTGCGGCCTGTGTAACTGACATCACAGGAGCAGTCAAATTGATAAATACACATAGAAGAGGCGAATTGAGGCAGCTCGCCTTTAATTCTCGAATGCAAAATAGAGGTCGATTTGAAGACATCCTATTTTACGGACTGCCCATTGAGTTAGGTCCAAGTGGATGAATGATTCACGAGCTTTCCCGTATAACTGGAAGGTTCCGGAATTGGTCCTCTGTGGTGGATCTTTAATTCCAATGAGTATCATGCTAGGGGGACAAAACAGTTTTCCAGTGCTATCTAGATGATTTAATGGTTCTCCAATTGTTAACAAATCATGGTAGTCAAATCTGAAATGAATCAAATGCCTACAAACTGACTCTTCAAAATATCTCCAATGTACTAATTAATCTCTATGGTGTGAAACTATTTGACTTCTATTTTATACCCTCTAATGCTGTTTACCAACTTGACTAAGCTTATAAGCTATTTCAATTGTATATTTTACCCATATATATACAGCTAATTTTAGCATTAAAAAGGTTAAAAATACTTTTCAGAAAGGAAGTTGTGCATGTTAACTAGGGATTAATTACTTCATGTTGTAGACATAAAAGTACTGAACGATGTCGGGGAATAGTAAAGTCTATAAAGGTGAAGTTATCCAACAAAGGTGTTCAATCCCGCGATAAAGAATAGCCTTATTTGATCAGAAAGAAACCTACAGCAATACTGTATCACTGTGTGTACTGTATAAAATGTAATTGCACTACTATAAAGGAATAATACTCTACCACAGTGGCCGAATTTAGTCTATACCTACATATATCATAGTTTTTAAGTAGGTTACGGCTTGTTAGTAGAGTGCACACCTCCGTTACATATATATATATATATATATATATATATATATATATATATATATATCATATCGTGATTACTGTAGGTCTTTAAGAAAGGGGATAAAACTAAAATATTAAAGTTCTCATGAGTATTTAGCATGTATATGTGCATGTATATCGCTAAAGTGACAACTAACTGACTGCGAAAAGCAGAATTGGAAAGGCAACACACACTCATCAAGCTTAAATCAATTTAGAAATCTTCTACACTCCGTGACATGAATAAAAAATTTCCTCAAGTCTGTGTGGAGATCAACAGCACTCAGAATGGAAAACAGGAGGTGAAGTCAGTGCTACTATACGGATCAGAGACTTGTTGCCGTGTCACTAAGGGCACTATAGACCTTCATGACCAACAGCTATCTTCGCTCAATACTTTGCTCAAGATCAGATGGCTTACCAGAAAAGATCAGTAATAGGGAACTCTGGTAATGAACAAACTAACCCAGCAGGAACCAATTGTGCAACAAATATGCAGGAAGAAACAGAAGTGGATTGGCCATACTCTGAGAAAACCATGAAGTGACATCACACACCAGGCCATCGCTCGTGTGGAACCCGAATGGGAAGCGGCGAGTTGATTGTCACTGAGGGTTCATGCGAAGCAAAGATCAAAAGATATGGAGCCATGAGAAGACATCGCCGGAGAACTGAACACAATGGAGGCTTTCTCCAGAAGCCCAATGTTCTCCTCTAGGAACTAAAGGAAACAACAATGTAATGCAATAATAAAAACAATGTGAAGTCAGTCACTTCTCATATATGAATCAGAAATTAAGCCAGTGCGCCATGGAAAGCATTTCAAAAATGTCACCGAAGACTTTTATCAATAGCTCCCCCAATTCGCTGTCTCCATAATGAAGATCAGATAGCCACCCACAAAAAGAATCAACAACAAAACACTCTGTTGACGAACAAACCAAGAGCCTATATTTCAACCGAGGAAAATTCCGAAGTAAATAGGGATAGATCGCACACACAATGATGAGAACGTCAAAGGACATTGTATACCAGTCCATCACTTGCGTGGAAAATGATTAGGAAACGACGAGGGTGACATGGAGGTGATCATGTGTTGGGGAGGAGATGAGAGACTCTCGGCAATCAAGGGACCAGCTGAAGAGGATCGGCGAGAATAGAACAGAGTGGAGATGTGTTGTTGAAGCCCTTAGTCCTACTTAGAGCCAAAGGGGACAATAACAATAGCAGTAATAATAGTACTGTCAAATGAAAAGGGGATATCAGACGCCTTAAATAAGATTCCTGATCAGTCCGTAGTTAGACTGGCACTTAAACAAATCAGCTAACTCAGGCAAAAACTTTGTCAGTTCAAGAACCAGAAGAAATTCAATTTTGGAAAGTCACACAGTTTACCAAACCCTTTTCAATGACTTTTGTTCCGATAACATTGGTTAAACCAGCTGATAGATACCACTAAGGATTTCGCATTACATGGACTTAACCAGATTTAGAATGGTTGGAACCACTAATTTAATTAGCCCAGATATAACCTCAACCACGGCAATCCATTCAGTTTCGTATTATTGTAGATTGCAGTGGGACAGATTAAAAGTGTTGGAAGTATTATAGTTAGGTAGAGAGGAGAGTTTGTCATGAAACACATAGAAATATTTCAGTTTATTTACAAAATAATTTTAACGTACCTACAAATGTTGCCTACGTAATATCAGTTGACTGGAAACCCTTAATTTAATAATTACTGCTCAGAAATTACACTTCTGTTGCTTTTACACAAGAGGTTCAAGTTTAAACAAAAAATAAAACTTCTCAAGTATTGGTTTGTGAGAATTTTATTTGATTGGGTTGAAGGATTTCATTGTGAACTGACATCGGTCGAAGAATCATTGAAACAGCCATCTGTTTCTTCCGCCTTGTTTGGGACTCTTCATCAGTACGAACCCACCACAGGAGTTTTGAACCCAGAACCTTTGGGTTATGAGACGAGTTAGCTCGTAGATGATTAAGCCACTGAGACCCAATCCAATGGCTAACCCATGAATTCTAAATTCTGCCAATTCATGACGTAGTGCGACCACTTTGTATCGTCTTTTTCGATGAGTAATTGTCCTCACCTTCGAGCTGCTGTATCCAACTGGTCACAGCTTTGCACTAGAACCCCAGGTAACTACCCACCTGAATAAGGCCTAGTCGCTAGTGAGCATCAGATATGATAAATAAAACCTTGGGTACACTGACAAAATAGTTGCATAATAAAGACAAGAGGAGAATAAGATTATGAGTAACCAATGAATACAGTAATAATATGGTTATTGAGTTCAACTCAAATCGTAGAAACAAGAAACATGCAAAACTAAAGTATAGTGAAAGGGATACATTTTAAAGCCGAAGACTTCGTAACCAAATAAGAAAAAAGAGAGAAGGAGGGTAAATATATATTCAGTTACCAGGGCAAGGAAACCCGAATGACCACTTCTTTCTTAACGCATAAATCAGCTCTCAGGTGTTTGATAGCAACTGCTCCGGCTGACTTAAGGGGATATTTTGTCCATTGATTTCTTTAAATATTCGTATTATTAATGTTAGAAAAAGACATAGGCGAACAGTACTGTTGTATTCAATTAGATCTTCTTCAGACTTTACTCTAATTTACATAGACTTATATATAACAAATTTTAACCAATGACGATGATTGTGTGGATGACGTAATAATCATAATACTAGTGTGGTAAATATTTTGAACGTCGTTAATAACGATGATTATAATGATAACGAAATAATGATAATTAGGTTTATGCAGGTGGCAATAAGAATAACAAAGGTAGTAATATATGTGTATGTGGACAATTTAATAAATAATCCTCTACGTCCCACATATATTGGAAATCCCCAACGCATAAACTTGCTAAATGGTCAATAGAATTATTGTATCCAGTCAAAACACAATTCTCTAATTATGTGTTAAAAGATTCATCTGAGTTAGTTAATTTTCTTGACGATATTATTATTATGAATAAGAATATGTACTCCTTTGGTGTGCCTTTGATCTAAACACTTGACATTTTGTGTGGTTATATTTCCATAAACAACTTTTTCATCCCGTCCCCTCTATCTATCTTATTTAAGGGATTTATTACTTCTATGTACTAACAATGTTAGGTTTACATTTGAAAGCGATTGTTTTCACCAAGTTGATGGTGTTGCTATGGGAAATCCAATAGGGCCCCTTTTAGCAGATATTTCTATGTCGTACATTGAGAATTTATCGGAGGATTTAATCGAAAATGTGCCACTTTATAGAAGGTATATAGATGATATCGTAGTCATCAATGATAAGCCTTGTTCTGCCATCTCAATTTTAAATCAGATGATTGAAGTTCAGAATAGCATATCACTTACATCTGTCTGTAGAAGAGGAAGATAATTGTTTATCTTTCCTAGACATATTGCTTAGTCGACGGCTTGATGGGTCATTAAAAAGATCTATTTATAGAAAACCTGCCTGAACAGGACAGTATCTTAATTACCATAGTTTCTGCCTTGTTCGGTACAAAAGAGCCTTAGTGAGTGAGGTGACTCTTCAGTAGAATCCAACGAATACGCACTGTTGACACAATTGACGAAGAAGAAATAAAGTTGACACAAATTCTGGTTGATAAAAATTATCCAGACAAGTTCATCAGGAGATATAAAGTAGTCAGAACACCAAGACCCACTCTCCAATTCGCCCCTAAGAAAGACGTGTACATCAAGCTACCCTATATTGAACATCAAAGCAGCTTGATAACTAGACAAAGACTGAACGCTGCTGTTAAAAAGACTTTTTATGCAGTTAATATCATAATAATTAAGATTGTAAAACCGATATATCCATCCATCTAACCCCTTAGAACGAGAGTAAAGTGAAGTCACATCCCAATGTATTTACCACGTTGAATGTACGTGTAGACACACATACATAGGGAGTGCTTACTCATCGATCTCTGCAAGTAAGGGCTACAGAGCATATACTTAAATGGCTCCAAAAACAAATGGAATCTCGAAAACACATTAATGGTGAGAACAGGAGACGTAGCTCCGACACTGCGAAACATATTATAGAGACAGGACATAAAATTAACGTTAACAGATCTTTTAAACCTATCTATAAAACGTGCTCGGGGCGTATCCTAAAGTTTGTGGAAGCCCTAGCTGGCAATTAGGAAGTTTAAACCACCTTTATGCGTTCAAAGCAACAATTCGTCATCACACCAAACATTTCTTGGTAAATTTTGTTTTGATATCGTAGCAGATGTACTATTACCGCTGCTATTTGGTTTAGTGGTCTTCTTCGTTATTTCGACCTTCAATATGTCCTTTCGACTTGACCTCAGCAGCTTATTTTCTCACCTCTTAACTCTTTATTAATTTCATACACATATATTCCTATGACAAGTCCGTGTGTGATCAGATTGTTCGAAATGTGTAGCGCAAATGTATTACACGATTCAGACAAATTACGTCTTCTTATTGCTTTATCTAAATAAATTTGGTCAAATCTGAAAAGTTATGTAATACTAAAGGGGAAGTGGACAGATAATTAGAGTTAAAATAAATATCATAAAAGTACGAAGGAAATAAGAAAGTGTGGGAGGGTTTTAATTAAACTTTACCTAGGCCAAAGGAGAGACAAAGGTAGAACAAATTTCTTTTGTTGTATGTAAAGACTAGGATTGTTCTCTCGAATTAATTCCCATGGTTTCAGCTGTGTGTGTTAATTGTGGCTTTGAATTCCGTTCGAAAGTTTTGACAGAATGCAGTGTAGATAATTTTGAAGGCATTTTCTTGAGTCCTCTTGGCGACACCTATCAACCAACGTCTTTTATTGAATTTTTCATGTATAAAACTATGTCATTTAGAGCAAAGCCTGAGGAAGATCTAATTAAAAAAACAATACTGGTTACAGGATTTCATCGTGAGCCAACATCAGTAAGAGAACCACTGGAAAACCATCAGGGAGTTCTGGTCAGCTGTTTCGTGACAGTCTCCCGTGTCTCTTCATCACTTCGCACCTACTGGGGTTCAAAACCAGGACCTTCCAGTTACAAGTCCAGCCTGTAGACCATCAAGCCACTGAGACACGATAAAGTGGTCCATGAATTTCAACTTCTTCCTATTCAAGATATAACGCAACTTCTAACCAGTCTTACCGGAGAGTATCTGTCCTCACACCACACCTGGTGTAACCTACTGGTCACGAACTCCTACTAAAACCCAGGTAACTACCAACTTGAATAGGTTCAGTCACTAGTCAACTGTTAGTCTGAAGGTATTTGATTTGTTTCAGGATTCCATCATGAACTGAAGTCAGAGAAATGTTGGAAAATCACCAGTGAGTACTGGACACTCGTATCGTCCTAGCATGAGACTCTTCACCAGTAAAAGAAACCGGCTTTGAACCCCAGTGGGTGAGTACTAATAAAGAGTTCCAAACTAGAACGAAACAGCTGTCCAGTACTCCTTAGTAGTATTCCAATGGTTCTCTAACCAATGTCAGCTCATGATGAAATCCTGCAACCAATCGAATCAAAACCCCGGGGAACTAACATTTGAAAACGGCATTGTTCGTTTATATATCTTACTCTAATAATGATAATGTGATCATTTAAATGGCTGAACTGCAGTTTAGAAAACTAAATTTTACCTCCAAAGATCATCGGTCTTTTCCAACCATCTAATCATCCATCTGACCACGTACTGATACTACTGTTCCTCAGAATGAAAGAAAACTGGCCAATTCTTCTTCTAACTGGTGCAACAATTAATGTCATCTTCAATTATAAAGACTAATTTGTATTCGTTGATTATTATTATTTTTGTATTATTTTATTTTTGGTTCAAGAGGTAATCAGTCGATTTTGATGCTTGTGAATTTGACTTTGTTTTACTAATTAGATTATTTATGAAGTTAATTAAGGTTTACCGGTAGATGCGCGTTTGACATTGATTTTGAGGCAAAAATGAAACGTACATATAAATACATATAGCGATAATAGTAATAATAATAATAACAGTAATTAGCTTCTAGTAGTTTACCACATTATAAGATGAGATTGAAAATTGGATTTTAAAGTGTATCATTATCAGTAATCAAATAAAGATTTCCTGTTTGATTCAATAAATCAAACTGTTTGAAAAATTCTCCTACTGTTATTCTGTCCTTAAGTTTGACTCAAGCCTGCACTTTTGAAGTCCTGCAGTAAACCTAACCTCTTATTCAACACGGGAGACAGTGAATGCCAGTGGAATTCTCGGTGCACCTTTCATCCTATCTGAGATTTGTCAACACATTCTTAGTGAGTGGTGGTTTTCACACAAAGATACGATGTGTGCGTCGGTGGCACAGTGGTTAGGACTCTCACCGACCATGCACATGGTCCGAGGTTCGAGCCTCCGCCGACGCACACCTGATATCTATGGTCGGCCTGCAAAATTTGGGCTACCGATATCCACGCTGAAAATTCCATACTTGTATCAAAAATACAGTGTGGAATCAAGCTGTAAATAAAAAAAAATCAAAAAAAAAAAATCTAGTCCCCATCGTTTCAAACGCCAAAGTAGGTAGGTAGTAGATGACGAGTCCGAAATGAGCCAATATTTGCATCCTGGATTCCATTGTTAGTCGCCATCCACCAAACGACTACAAGTTAATCTACAGTCATCCACAAAACACCCGTAATATGAGATGGAATGTTGACAGAAGCTGGACATTTTGGTTGAACCAATCACAGGGTAAATTGAAATCGACCTAAATATAAACATTAACCAGTGAATGTCATTTTGTGAATTGAGCACGTAAGTATGCGTTAATTCTTCAGCGGTGGAATGCTTTCTGATCACGCATATAGACGGTGTTCGATCCTGGTCAACATACTCCTAATTCTCGGCAATTTACTAGCTGACAGTTAATGAAGGAAAGACGTCAGGATGAGTATGAAACCGGTTCCACGCCACTGCGACATCGAGGCTTAAATTCTCGTTTTCCACTCAGAAGCCAAGCAATGACGAACAAGGATACAAGTATGCTTTCAAATTTCGTATAATTAATAATGGTAAGATAATATCGGCCACTGTTTTTGATGTATAACCATTCTATTGTTCTACCCCAACTATAGCAATACTTTCTAAAGAACCATGGAAAATAGTTCCTGTGATGCCTTCTATGTGTCAGTTGTATTTTATTTAGGTAACTATATCATAACAAGCTTAGCACACCTATAAACTACTTAATGTAACACTATCGTACGATTAAATTCTTAAATCATAACAGTTAACGCTGTATTAATAAATCTCATATATCATTGATTATTCCTTTGAGTTCTGAGTGGAAGATTAAGCTTGTTCTATTCTCTCCGATTCTCTTTTCAAGTGGCCCACTGATTGCTTACAGTCTCTCATGTCCTCCCCAACACAAAATCGCCCCAATGTCACTCTTGGAGAAGCGTTCAACTCGTCGTTTCTCATTCACCTTCCACTCACGTGATGGCCTGGTGTACAATGTCATTCGACGATCCCCGCACTGTGTATCCGATCTATCTGTATTTTATTCAGAATATTCCTTTGTTGAATAATAGGCTCTTGGTTAGTTTGTCGATAGAATTTCTCGTTGTTGATTCTTTCTGGGTGGCCATTTGATCTCTAGCATGGAGATAGTGAAGTGGGGCAGCTGTTGATGAAAGTCTTCAGTGACATTTTGAAATGCTTTCCATGACGCGCTGGCCAAGTTTCTGACCTATAAACTAGAGATGACTGTTCAGTCCATGGAGAGTAGAGGCTTTTTAAATTGATTTGAGCTTGGTAGGTGTGTAACTTGCTTTTTCAATCTTGGCGGGTCTTGATACCTTCATCTGTGGAGTCAGCTGTAGTTGAAATGACGATACCTAGGTGAGTGAATGGAGTGACCTCTTTCAAATTTATTCCATTGATAGTGAATAGTGCTTGTCGTTATTATTGTCGCTAATTGGTTATATTCATCGCCTCCATTTTCTTTGTGTTCACTTAAACTTTTGTTCCCGCTGTGTGCATCTTCTACCAGCTTGTTGGTTTATGCCTGTAGATCTTTGAGTTTATGTGAAACTAAAAATAAAGCGTCTGTGAAGTCCATATCTTCTTGAGTCTTCCTGTTGGCCTAACATTTTTTCTCTCCACTAGCTCCCATCAGTGTGATGTATAGTCCAGTCCACTGCAATTAGGAATATCACCAATGTAGAGACATGAATGATATTCCAGACTGTGTTCGATGAAGATGTGCAGATTTGGCATTTTTATCTGCTCAGGATTTGTTTTTCCTGAATTCATCTGGTTCTAGGATAGGAACAGGAAATGTAAAGGAATAAATCATATATATGACACAGAGTCCTAGCATTCCGAATTGTATATAGGACATTAAGTTCTGAAGTCCCAATTATTATTCCTTTTTACATGATAAGGTTGCTTAATTCACACTATACCTTCCTTCTTTCTCGAGATTAATACTTATTAATGAATTGTGTGAGGTTTAGAAGTAAAACTACAGGAAATTGAACTCTAGTTGACCGCGTAGCTGGAAAGCATTCTATCACTGAACTACAGACGCAACAAATAGATTTAAAACGCAAACTCAAGCAGGCAAACACAGGCACCAAGAAGACGCGCCACATGACAGTACCTAAAGAAAGCAGTGAGAGTGAATAAAGTATGTCAGCCAGAAAGGTAGCTGGTATATTTGACAAGACCAAACAACATTCGTAATATCACTGTCAGAAATAGAAGAAAAAAGGAAGTCGGTGGCATGTTTACCAGTGATTGCGACTCTTGGCCATATCTAATAACGTTTCAGGTCACCGATTACAACTATCTCCCGGACTCCAACTAAAGAGTCGTGATGTACTAGCTGATGCTATCCTAAAACAAATATCCTTCATCAAACGTCGCTGCATCATTTGCTGATCTCTTCTCCTCTTTTTTCACTAGTCTTATGGCCAGCGGACACTTACCGGTATGGCGGCCTCTGGAATGGCATTCATAGCACATGTCCAAGCCACCGAAGCAGGTGTTTACAGATGATGACATTCAAAGAATGGTGATCTCCACTGTGTTCAGATATGCACTGTCGGACATCAGAATTACTCATACGATAATGCCATTTGGACGCAAACAATTCTACGGAGAAGGTGATTAGGAAACAGGCAGAGTCTCTCCACATCCTCAGCCTGGAGAGGGCAGGTTTCACAGACATAGGGCAAGAGTAGGCGCAATGAAGTGTTGTAAACCTGACTTTTTGACACCCGCAAGGACTTTGAAAGAGCTCAAACTGGTGCATGCCACATTAACTTTCACTATAAGACTATAAATCTTGTTCCTCACACCTCAACCAGCACTTGCAGATACGTGAACCCTTCGACAACTTCATGTGGTCTACTTGCAAGGGCAATAACTTCGCTTTAGATGGTAATAGTAGTATTAGCATGCAAGAGTAAAGAACATATAAGTTCGTTCTGTTTCGTAGACTGATGTTAGAGGACGTAGCGCGTTCACAACAAACGTTACCTATAATTGAAAGTCATTCTGAACGGAGAATATTCTACAAACCAACACTTGAATACCAATGAGTTGCTCACTGGCGACTGGCCCTATTCAGGTAGGTAGTTACCTGGGTTCCAGTGGGAAGTCGTGACCAGTAGGGTAAAGCCGGTCGAGTGTGAGGACAAATACTCGCCGAAGACATTGGCTAGCGGTCGCGCTATGTCGTGAATTGGCAGAAGTTAGAATTCATGAGCTGGCCATTGGATCGGGTCCCAGTGGCTTAATGGTATACGAGCTCGCCTTGTAACCAAGAGGTCCTGGGTTCGAATCCCGGTGGGTGCGTACTGCTGAAGAGTCCCAAACTAGGAGGAAACAGCTGTCCAGTACTCCATGCAGGTTTTCCAATGGTTCTCTAACTACTGTCAGCTCATGATGAAATTCTGAAACCAGTTAAATCCCTACAAACCTACACTTGAATTCTTTTCAATAATTTCCCCTATTCAGGTTCTTACAACTATAAAATTTAATATTTACTGTCGTTACAATAAAGGCCAGTTATGCGGCAGGTACATTTTTAACTTAGAATAACAAATTAATTATTGGGTGTCAAAATAAATAATCGTGTTTGTGTGACGAAATAAACTCGATCCTGTCACACTTTGTCGATACTAGACATCGTATCGATGTCAACACAGCTTTCAGGTTATATACCGAATTCCGAATTCGTTATCACGTGCAGTTCACTTACGTCTCCTACATATAGCTGAAGCTGTTGCAATAAGATAGACTAAACTGGAACTTTGCATCCAAAAAGAACTCATCCGGACGCTGTTCCTACCATGGCCAAACGTGGATTGAAGATTTTTCTTGTCACCAAGAGTGCTCCTTCCCTTAGCCCTCTTGGTTTTTTTCCTTTGCTTATTATTACTAATATTATTATTGCAATTATTAGTATTATTTGTCATAATTGATGCCCTTTATGCAAACATTCCCTCAATACTATCAGATTTTTCATTTATACGGACTTATTATTAGTGATATTATCTCTTTTCTCAATATATGCATGCCTCCACCTGTTTCATTTCACATATTTGTTATTACATTATGAACCTCTCACTGCAGTCTTAATATCTCCTGTTTAACACAGACCACTTTGTACTAGCCACTCACCTTACACCTTTTATAACCCTGAACTGATTTGTCAATTTTCCTACCCCACACTCTACAAATCTATCATGATTAATCACCACCGCTGTCCCCCGTTTTACAATATTTTGGTAACCGATTTCTACCTGGCACATTTGTCACACAAATACGACTATTTATTTTGACACCCCATAACTAATCTGTTATTCTACTTTAAAAATGTATCCGCCAGCGCATAACTGGCCTTTATTGTAACGACAATAAATATTACATTTTATAATTGTAAGAACCTGAAGAGGAGAAATCATTGAAAAGAATATTCTTCGTTCAGACTAACTCTTAATTAATAATATGGCAATATTTCACACTATCAAACCTTATCTATAAATGTAAATTATTACAAATGACCTATGAAATACATGGATTGCTGTCAAGCCACGGTTTCATGCAGATTTTTATGTATGTACTTACTCACGTCTATACAATGTCAGTTAATGACTTCAGGAAAACAGAGGTATACACAGTTTCCGACTATCGCACCTCTAAGAAAAGAATGACTTTCTATTTAAAAGAAAACCCCGATTAACTCCACTAAGGAGGAAAGATTAATTACCTTCTCAACTACCTTCAGAGTTATTTCAATTAACCCAAAAATGAAGAAAACGTCTCCCAAACAAGCCTAACTGTATACGGAAGCTTTTAAAGTGGACGACAAAAGAGGAAATCACATCATAATAAAAATTAAAATCGGCATTTGCAATAAGAAAACTTCAGTCGGTTGGGAGGGAAATTGCTTAGTCAAAGGGAAATGCATAAGCATTTGCCTAAAGTAGTCGTTGTCTTGTCTTGCCTTCTGTTCAGTCATGTTTCTACCAAATTTGTTTTCCTTACGTTTCATTTCCGTTATTTTAGATGTTTAAATTATGATATGATATGTAAATGACTTCTCATAAGACAAATGCTAAACACAGATAGGAGAGAAAATGTTTTGAAGAACTTTATTAAATTTTAAAACCATTTAACGAAGACCGGTTCTCTTGTTAAACTTGTAGTTCTTAGGATTGTTCTGTCCGTCAGTTAAGAGTCTTATTCAAACAAGCGAGATTGTAATTGTGATCATAAAAACGAATACTCAGTAGCGTGTATATTTTGCGCTTGTGTGTAACAAAGCAAATAATGCTGTAAGAAATACACCCTATTTTGATAGAGAAAGAAAGATCGAATTTGCAGTATAAAATGATGTCATTCTATTTCACAGGCTTTCATCAGCTGTAAACTACCTGAAATTACAATGGTTATAAATAATAACATTTCATACTTCATTGTTTGAAAGGTAATAGAGAAGAAATTATAAAGTGAACGCATCTGGACGAATCACATTTATGTATGGTCTACCAAAAATCCATAAGACCAATATGCCCTTAAGGCACTCACCATGTCACAAACTAGCCCGATGGCTAGCTGATTCATTGAAGCCAATTCGACAAAATTTTGAAATCATAGCTTGGATGACACCTTCCAATTTTCTAAAGAAGTCGATCACGTTGATATATCAGATAAACTGATGGTGTCATACGACGTGACTGCCTTATTTACAAATTAACCAGTGATGGAAACAATAGATATCATTTAAAAACAAAGAGATGAAACGGCTACTAATTCTTTGCACAAAAGACATCCAATTTAGATTCAATAACCAATTCTACCGACAAATTGACGGGGTCGCCATGGGTTCACCCCTAGGACCCCTTCTAGCAGACATCCTCATGGGCTATCTCGAACAGACAAGACTGAGTGACGCTATTAATGGAACAACATACTACTGTCGATACGTCGATGATACTTTTGTTGTTTGTGACGAAATGAGTCAGGTATCCGTATTTTTTGACCGCCTAAATGAAAACTAGCCAAACATTAAATTCATCATGGAATATGAACACAACTATGAGTCTGATCTCCTGGACCTGAATGTAAAAAGAAGAAACTGTGGAACGGTCGAAAAGTCCATCTACAGGAAAGAAACTTGGACCGGACAATACCTTCACGACAACAGCTTCTGCCCTATAAGCTGGAATTAGTAAGGACACTGTACGCCAGGGCCAGGAAGTTATGCTCGCCCAACAAGGTAGAAGAAGAATTAAGCTTTGTTGAAAAATGCCTTAAAGAAAATGGGTATCCAAAAGGATTTATCCTAAAGTACAGCAAAGAAAGAGATGAGAAAGAGAAATCTTCAACAGTTGAAAAGAAGAAAGTGTTCATTTGCCTCCTATGAAGAGGAGAAACAGTATCGTAAACGATTGAAAAGAGGATGAAAGGAGCAATAAAGAGATGCTTCCCTGCAGCCAATCTGGTGACACTATACAGTACTACATGCTCTATAAGGCAATCGAAACTGGATATATAACTTGCTGATGTCACCTCCAACTGCATTTATAAATTTACGTGCACCTGCGGCAGCACGTACATTGGAAGGACAGAAAGAAGGGCTTCTATCCGGTTTTCAGAGCATATTCCAAGAAACTTATGCCTAAAAGGAAGCAGATATTTACAAAGTTCAATTACCAGACACCTTGTGGATACGGGTCATTTTGTCGAGATTTCCAAATCCTCCGAAGTATTAAACATACAAAGGACAGCGAATCTACTACGATTCACTACTGAAGCAATTGCAATCAAATGTCACAGACCAAAATTATGCATACAGAACGAGAGTGTGGTCAATCTTTCACTACCTTGGTAACCATATCACTTTCATTACACTGATTAGTCATACACACTAGTGAGCTCAACTCACTAAGAAAGTTTTCAAATTGATGAACTTTGACCTTTTTGAGTTGCCATGTTGACACTGTTTATTAGATTTTTCTGCTTTCTGTCTTCTCTCACCCCCCTTTTTCTTTTTCATAGTTTGATAGTATATAAAATGATGGTAACTTAAACTATAAATTGTAATACTTATATTCCGGATGCCTTCACCTTATATTGTCTTCTCTATTACCTTTCAAACAATGAAGTATGAAATTGTAATTTCAGGTAGTTTGCAGCTGATGAGAGCCTGTGAAATAGAATGATGTCATCATTTTATACTGCAGATCTGATCTTTCTTTCTCTATCAAAATTTATCAAGGGAACCAAATGTATGAATTACACCTTAGATGGTTTTATACTTATTACATAACAAATCAAATAAACAATGCTAATAAGGTAACCATTTTAGCGGTAAGCAGCTTCAGAATTACTCCATGTTCGATTTCCGGCCACATAAGCACCGCGAAACTTGGCTTAGCCAGTAGGGAATTCAGTAAATTTAGAAAGTTTGGCATAAGTCTAACAATACCTCATCCCTAATAAATCACCCCTACCAGTGAAACTCTGAAGCTCAAGCTTAAAACCTTACGTTCCAGTTTGAACTCTGAGTGGAAAGTAAACGGGAGACACATATTTATTGAAAATATTCTGTGATCTCCTGTTGACTGGCTTTACTAAGCGGAAGTCTCCAGCCTCTCTTAGCATGTTCACCATTTAACGATGCCATTAGTCAGTGGTGGCGCTGAAATCATGAACTGATAGAAGGTAGAATTCATGGGCTGACAGTTGATTCGAGCACAAGTGCCTAAATAGCCTACCATCCAGTGGTTGCTTACTGTTGATGAGTCATAAATCAGGACGAAATAACTGTCTGTTGCTCCCTCACTGGTTTTCAATGGTTCTCTAACTAATATCAGGTCATGGTAAAACTTGACAACATTAGACTATTTTTATTTTATTTTTGAGGTAGCAAGTAACGGAATCCACAGAATCGAGTGTTTGGTACAAATCTCAATGGAAGCTGTATAATTTACTGGTGTCAACGGGTGTCCACTGGCACATGTGGCCATGAATTCAATTCCTCAACCTCGCATAGTTCACTGGCGGTCGATAAATTCGGAGAAGAGGGTTGCCAGCTCCACACCGTAAGAACAATACCACTGTTAATGTGGGACGTCGAAAATTTGAAGACTCTGTGTTCCACTCGGAACGCGAACTACACGTATTACTCTCTACACGACCAGTGGTTATACCTCGACTGAAAGATGAAGTACACAGACTAGCATCTACCAATTCAACTGCGCTCGTGGAGCGAGTTATATCGGCAGTTGCTCTGGGAACTTGATTTTTCCTGCTCGCTCAAGAACATCTCCCACTATGGCTAAGTAAATGTGTAGTTAGAACCATTAACAGTTTGATATCGGACCATCTGATGCCAGCGTGGAAGAATCCTTCTCTATAACCTACCGGGTGCCTAATAAATTGCCAAAACCATCGAAACACCGCATGCTCCAAACAGTACAGGCTATTACGATTCGCCTTAAACAACCAGCGCTTCGTGTGCAAAAGAAGCAAATCCAGCCTCTACTACTGCCCTGACTGGCCTTCAGTAGAGACTATAAATTCACGAATTTGTAGTATTATCTTTCCTCATTCTCCTGACATTCAGTTTATTGTTATGTTAATGCTATTTAGCTATAATCTATCAATATTAATGATTCGATTTCATTTAAACAGAATTAATCTTGCTCACAACACTAAATCATTCATTCACTATAATGTATATATAACTGTAGAGCCTGATGATGAAGTTATCTTAAAGAGTACTCTTTGTTCAGTATCCATTCTTTTGAAAGAAAGTTACTAACCTAAATGTTTTCCTTTCAGTCTTAATCATAGTGCCGTTTTCCAGATCAGTATTTCACGTCCAGTCATCTCCCTTTACATCAGTAATTGTTTGTACAAACCCAAGACTATTTCAGATAGTTTCATACTTTATGTTTAGCAAATTCAACTGTTAGAAGAAGAACCCATTCGTAATCAAATGTGGGTTTGTAGAGATTTCATCGCTTTCAAATCTGGTCATCGATTGACCGACGTCAGTTAAACAGTCACTGAAAACGAGGTAGTATTTGGCAGCTATTTCCTCCTATTTCGAGGCTCTTCAAGAGTATATACTCATGACTCCACCGGGGACAAAACCCAGGACACCAGCAGTAATATCAATCCATGACCAAGCATGAAATTAACCAATTCCCTGAAACGTTAGACAAGAAAATTAATCTGATTCTCACTAGCGATCAATCCCAGGATGCAGTTACCTGTAGTTCAACTGAGAATTTGTGGCTATTAGAATTCAACAAATCTGGTGAAAGGACGAATACTAGCTGTTGACATTGACTGGTGATGTAGCTAAAAATCACGAACTGAGACAAAATTTACAATTCATAGGCCACAGAATTTCATCCCAGTGGCTGAATAGTTGACGAGCCCTCCTTGGACATAAAGGTCCTAGATTCGATCTTCAGTGAGGTCAAGGGTGCACAGCGCTGATAAGTCTCAACACAGGATGAAACATCTGTGACCAAACTTGACGCCAGTAGTTTCTCATCATCAAGGATAATTTATCTGATTGGGTAAAACAGAAATTCGTGAAATATACAGTAGGCAATTCGGTCACGTTATTAATAATGGATGGATGGTTGAACCTGTAGAATGTGTAAGCGATATCTTTTTGTATGACTTAATGGTGCTTTAAATATGACTCCAAATAAAGTCACTGTGTGACTAGAAGTAATAGTGTGCTCCAGAAATCATCTGTTGACTGTTCTTCATTCTTCTTTCAACAGCCATGCTGCTGAGTGGTCATAGGTGAATCTAGATAATATCCTTCTTGTTTGTCCTAAGTTCTTAGTTTCACAGAGAAACAAGTAAACTAGTTAATATGCACTGAAGTTACCAGTTTCAGGATCTTGTTTCTGACTGTATATGTGGAGAAGGTGAAACGTAGAGATTTGTTTTCCTTCACGTTCCCCTGTGGAACATAGGGCATCAAGCTAGTGGCTTGAAGTTTCTGTAGCAGTGCTTATTTTTACAGGGTGGGGTTGCTAGCTTCATGCCCAACCTTTCCTTTTCACCAGCATTATTTCTTGCTTAGCGAGATAAAGGAGTTCGTCGGCCGGGGATCGAGCCCCAGACCATTTCCATGGTCGGAGAGTGTCTTAATCGCTGTGCCACTGACGCACAAACGTAGAGATGCAACAAAGAATGTTCTTCACACTGCCCTCAGTGGATGGGTTCGTTAAACTTCATGTATTTATTGTATCTTCGTTGAGTTTCAAAGTTACAATCAGTTGCTTCTATGGAGCATCATCGGATAAAGACAGTTAGATATCCAATTTTTGATTAGAGTGCCTCTGAAATATTTCAATATCATTACTGAATATCTTCTTCGATTAATACACAATAGATTCTGCTCACAAAAGAGGTGATGAGATTTCCTTTTCTCATTTATTGAGACAAGAAAAGACTTTTGAAAACCAGGGAGTACTGAACAGCTGTTTCATCCTAGTTTGGGGTCGCGCTAAATCACGAATTGGTAGAAGTTATTTATCATGGACTGGCCATTGAAAAGTCGGGTCCCAGTGGTTGAATGGTCTATGACCTACCCTTGTAACCGAAAGGTCGTGGGTTCGAACCCTGGCAGTGGGTGCATAGTGCCGATGATTCCCAAACTAGGCTGATGAAACAGCTATCCAGTACTCCAGTTCTGGTTTTCAATGTTTCTCTAACTGATATATCAATCCGTGATCAACTCGTTAATAAACAAAACTAACCCTTACAAACCAAACTATAGACAACAAAAGACTATCGGAAATTCAATTTATATTCTTTAGAATTCTGGAAATTTTTGAAAATTTTGAAAAATTTCATATATTTATTTCCGTCTGTAGACATTGATAACTCATTTACTCTGTGAAATATACCCAGCCTAATCAAATAAGTGAACAAATATATATATATATATATATATATATATATATATATATGTTTGTGTACTTTTCAAAATAAATACACGACAAGAAATTGTCTGAAACATGTATAATATAAATCAGAGGAATAAAAGACTCCTTTTGAATTGTTTTATGTAGACAATATTTCATTTAAAAAAATAACATTGATCAAGCAAATAAAAGGGGTGAAAACTATTCAGCAATGAGTGAAACATTGGAGAAAAAGAAATAGACATTTTGACAGGACTCATTATTTTATTATTCTGTTGCATAACAAAGCTTCAATTTCATATTCGATAGGCAGAAACTTTTGGCTGTGAAAGGCTTCAGATTGAGTTTTACACTTTAAATGATACTCATCAATGGGGAATATCTCCAACCATTGAAGGAGGTGCCGTTTTGGTGAGTTGGTGCCGCTGCGGTAGAATACTTGTCAAACCATTTAGGTGGTCTAGGATTCGATCCCTAGACTCACCTTACCTTTACCTCGCTATGCTAGTGAAGAAGAAGACTAGTAAAGAGGCATGGTTAGGCATGAGGCTAGCTAGCAACCCTATCCTGTAAAAATAAACACAAATGCTACCGAAACGTCAAGCCTCTAGCTTGAAGCGCCATGTTCCACTGGGAATGTAAAGGAATAAAAAAGTTGAAGCAGGTGATAATATTATTATTGTTCCCTTTGTGCTGACAGCAGGCTGCTAGCCAGTTGGTAGACATTAATCTACGTCAATGTCTAGGTCACTAATATTGGCCGTGAGAAAATATAAACACGGCTGATTCAACAACCAATCACAGCAGACTTAACGTGGGAAAATATGATTCGCAGATAGATGGCTTCACTTTCCGAGGTTACCTGAAACAACTAATCAGAAAAAAATGTGTTTGTCTGCTTGAATAAGCTATAATAATGTACAGGAAATACATATAAATACGTGTTGATTTCCATAATAAAACGATCTGCTGCCGGCCCTTGTCTTCTGTAGTTACACCTTGGTCTCCTAGTGGAACATGAAGGCTTCAGCAACACATCTCCAATTTTTCGTATTCTGTGCAGTCCTCTTCAAATATATTCACGAATCTCCATAAGCTCCCATATCATCTGCAAGCGATAGACTGACGTATTATGTCTTTCGATGAGCATCTTTGTGTGTCCCAGATCCATATCAATTTCATTCCAAATATTTGTTGGTCAATAGATATTTGATGGGTTCTCTTTCAGAGTTTTCTCATCACTAATTCTTCCCATACAGTCATCTGACCTTCGTTCAATAGAGAGAGAGACAGTAAAGAGGACAGCCACTGATAAAAATTTGTAATAGCCTGTTAGAAATGCTCTTTATGGTTTATTGTTAAGTTTCGGATCCATATAGAAGTTCTATCCGACTGATTTCAGGGTGATGAAGGTCTGTGTTGCCTTTCCGACTCTGATTTCGACATCCTCATCGATGGAGTCGTCTGCAATTGAAACGATTTTGCCTGATCAGATAGGTGAAAGAAGTGACCTCTTCCAAATTTCCTCCATCAATAGTGACCAGGGGTTGATGTCTTTGTCGCCATTAGTTGATTAGCTTCATCGCCTCAGACTTCTCTCTGTTCATTTGAATTCCTGTCTTTGTTGCCTTTTCTGAGAACTCATTGGTTTTCGCCTGTAAGTTATCCTAGCTTGTGTGACACGTTCGATGTAAATAATCAGTGAAGTCTACAACTCCGAGAGTATTCTTATCGATCCAACTCACTCCCGTCTTCTCAATCCTCACTCACTGTGTGCCTCATAATCATATCGTCAGTTATATTGAGCAGCCTTTTCTTCACTTTAAAGCCTGCCCAGGATCACTTGAAACGTGGCAATGTCATATCGCTGCCGAATGAGGTTGATAAAGATTTTTGATACTGCAGTTTATAGTGTTGAAATAGTTTCAAAATTATTTGTCAGTGAGCGTTGTCAGAGGCTTTTTCAAAGTGGAGAGATGTAAAGTATAGCTTTGACTGGCATTCTGTGCTGTGTTCGATGAAGATGCCTAAAGTTGCAATTCGATCCGCCCATGATTTGCTTTCCTTGAATCAGGCATGTTCCGGGGATCGGAGTTCTGCATCCGTTGCACCCTTTGGTTGCTTTAGGATGATGTGACTTAATATTTTGCTTGGCATGGACCTCGTAATGGAAAAATATGTATTCGTACATAAAGCAAAACAACAAGTTACGTAATCCAAGGACGATTAGAAATTGTAAGATCTTGGAAACAAGGAGAGAGTTTAAAAAACTTATACATTCTACTCGTAAAAACAAAACTAACCCTTACAAACCAAACTATAGAAACTTAATCTTATGCTCGCTTGTAACTTGCTACAGGATGGAGTTACTTGGAGTTTTTGTGAGAAGTAATGACCTAAGAGGTCCATCAAGTCACGTTTGAGGATGGATGTCCCACAGACGACATTGGTTGGAGTCGCACTAAATCACGAATTGGTAGAAGTTAGAATTCATGGGCTGGTCATTGAGGTGTAAGGCTTCAGTGGCTGAATGGTATACGAGCTCGCTGGCTTTGTAACCTGAAGGTCCTTTGTTCGAACTCTGACAGTGGGTGACCATTGCCAATGATTCTCAAACTAGGGTGAGACAGTTGTTCAGTATTCCATAGGTTCAGTTGTTCCTCTAACTGATGTCAATCCATGATCAAGTCATCAAAACAAAAGTGACCATTAAAAACCAACTATAGAAGACTCGGAATACTTAATAATTATATCTTGAAACTACGGAAACCTCGCAAACGACTTTTTATTGATGCGGAATATCTTGTAACAATGAGGTACACAAGAGAATTGAGTTACTACCCCCGCCCCATACTTTCTTCATTCGTCAAACATATCGGCGTCTAGACAGCATCCTACTGGTACGACCTATATACTTAGCTCCATAACAGCAAGTAAATTATACATACATATGGATGTTCCCAGCAGTGGAACACTGTCTTTGACATTTTAATGAATAAAGAGTTGCGTTGACAAGGCAACAGTAGTATTAATATATGTGTAAAACTCAATAATAATACTAAGGACGACATGCAAGTCAAATATGCGCAAGAAAACATCTACAATAAGGAATCTAAATCATCAGTAGTAATTCCATACAGGGCAGGAACCTCAGAAACCTTACGCAGAATTCTTAACAAGACAGCAATAACAGTGGTATTCAAACCAACTACAAACTCGATTAGAAACAAGCTTTGTCGGTTAAAGGATCCTGTGGAGCCTTTAAAACAAAACAATTTAGTTTATCTAATACCCTACCTACAATGGTTGTCAGGTCAAGTACACAGGTCGATTTAGTGGAACAGGGGCAGTCAGTCAGACTAGCCGAGCATACAAACCTAGCAGCAAAATCTAGATTGGTTGACCAGAATAAGATAAGAAATCTACAGAATAGTTCAGCAATAGCACTGCATGCAGTTACACACAACCATATAACAGGATGGGATAGGATGACAGTTTTAAAATCTAATGTCACAGGGTGGAGGGAGAGATTGATGATAGAAGCTTTGTTTATCGAATCAACTGCAAATACATGTAGTAGGAATGATTCAACACCTGTCCCAGATATCTGAAAATTTCTACTACCCCTACAACAAATAGAAGACAAAGAAAAATATAGAACTCAAGTTTAAAAGTCATGTGATTACTATTGATATGATTATGAACAATAAATTTTGTTCGAAATGTCATCCAGTAAATAATACTGTTTCACTGTGTGATATATCTAATAAACAAACTAATATGGAAGGTATAAGTAGGCCTAGGGAGAAGACAGACGGAAGGAGAGTTGGATGTGAGGCTAGTAACCTTTCCCAGTAAAAAACGTGGCGCAACTGTCACTGAAACTTCAAAGCATAAAACCTGGACCCCGATGATCCACCAGGGATGCCAAGGAATCAGAAACTATGTCCATAAACATGGCAACACGGTCTGTGGGACATTATGTGATCGTTTTAGAATGTGTATTATCATCACAGTATTGGCGTTTTTTCGGTAAATTTGATAGACAAAACATGTTAACGCATGTTGCTTCTTCATTTGGCTAATTTATAATTCATCTGAATTCATCAATAGACATACGATTACTCTACAGTCTGCAGTTTGTTCTTATATACACGGATTCGTCCTATTAAATTATTCATTTATCGCTTGTTAAAGAAGGGAAAAAACAAAGATTTAATATTAATCTAAAATACACAATGTTTCTAGGACGAAATGATGACTTTGTAGGTTTAAATTCTCCCTTTTTTCAGAGTTTCACAGACGAAATTAATTTATCAAACTAGACAGTATACTTAGGAAAAGCCTTATAGTACAGGGAAGGTAATAAATTATCTCACTAATTTGTAAGCCTACCAACTGGGACTATTAAAACTGACTCGTTGGGATCTGAATGCAGGAAACCAGTCTTTGTGGCCTATTGTAAGGCTGACAAAACTCTTTTGAGTTACTCAACGTCGAAAAGGCTCCACATGTGGCCAAAACACAATATTTTGTTGATTTGTTGAAGGATTTCATCATGAGCTGACATCAATTAGAGAACCATTGGAGAACCTTGCAGTACTGGACAGTTGTTTTGTTCTATTTTGGGACTCTTGGTCAATACGCACCCAACGGGATTCGAACCTGGCAGGTACCCGGGATTTTAATGGGAATCTCTGACCAGTAAGGCCACAGCATTTTGAAGGTGAGTATACTTACCCATCTAAGAAGACATTGCGAAGTGTTAGCGCTATGTAGTGAATTGGTGGAAGTTAGAATCCATGGGCTGGCCACTGGACTGGCGGGTCCCAGTGGCTTAATGGTTTATGAGCTCGCCTTGTAACCAGAAGGCCCTGAGTTCGAACCCTTGTGAGTGCAGACTGATGAAGAGTCTCCGGAGACTAGTTGATCGCCAGCTACAAAGAATGGTGGCCACATTGCAAACCTGACTGATTTAATTTCAGTCTGCACCAAACAAAGGACTAAACACATCCCACTGGTAACCAGTCTCCAATCAAAAGGTATGATCCATTGTCTGGCTCCTGATCATGACAAGTTGATCACGGATTGATATCAGTTAGAGAACCATTGAGAGCCAGAACTGGAGTACTGGACAGCTGTTTCATCAGCCTAGTTTGGGAATCATTAGCACTATGCACCCACTGCCAGGGTTCGAACCCAGAAACTTCCAGTTAAAAGGAAAGGCTCTTAAACCATTAAGCTACTAATGTCCTCCCCAATGGCAAAGTTAAAAGGCAATCAGAAAAGAGAATCATATCAAGAAAGGTGGTTTAAATTGAATTTGTCATCTAAGTTTTGACATGCACAAAGTAGAAATATGCTTGATAATTGATAAATTGAAAGGATATTTTGAACACATAGTTAACTCTTAAGGGAATACTGCAAAAATGAAATCTTATTTCTTATATTATTTTTGTAAAGGTTTAATAGACGAAGAAGAAAAAAGAAGCAAATTGATAAAGTAAAAAGAAGAAAATACTGAATGAAATTTTATTATAATATTTATTATCAATGTAATCAGGCTTAATCAGATTTACACAGAATCAAATGAACACTGACGAAACAAAATATTCGATTCAAGTTTTGTAAGGATGTTTGCCTACAATTTCACTACACACTCTTCGCCACAATTTGACATCAGTTAGTGAACCAGTGAAGACTAGAGAGTATTGAACAATTGTCTCATCCTAGTTTGGGGCTCTTCAACAGTAAACACCCGTGATAATATCAGAGGTTGAATGCTTGATCTTACGGTTGCTGTCTTATTCACTGAATAGGTTGCCGGGAGGAGGGGGGCAGGAAGGGTGATGCACTCTAAATTCTGCTGTTTTGGGATACGAAGTTAATGCAAAGCAATGCTACCGATATGTTTTCATACTATGAACAACATAATGGACCTTAAGGTGTCTATAATTCACTTGATCTGGAATTCACCACTCGATGCATTTAATCTCAGTTTCTGAACAGTCAGTGAAATCGTTTCTTGCTCTGTATGGTCAAATATGATATTTAAAAGAATGGTTACTGAAAAAAGAGCACTCATCGTCGATAACCTGCTGTTCACCAGGTTCTACAGTTATACATACATTATAGTGAATGAATGAATGAATTAGTGTTATGAACAACATTAATGCTGTTTGAATAACATCGAATCAATAATATTGACAGATAACAGCTCACTAGCATCAGCGTAAAATAAGCTGAATGTCAGAAAAATTAGGAAAGAAAATGTTACAAATTCATGGATTCCTAGTGTCTATTGAAGGCCAGTCAGGGCAGTATTAGTGGCTGGACTTGCTTCTTTTGCGCACAGAGCACTGGTTGTTTGGGGCGAATTACAATACCCTCTGATGTTTGGAGCATGCGGTACTTCGATGTTTTTGGCAATTTATCTGATAATACCCAGTAGATGATAGAGAAGGATTCTTCAATGCTGGCTTTTAGGCCAGTCGGTTTGCACGAGATGGTCCAATATCGAACTAATAATTGTTTTAACTACACCTTTACTTAGCCATAGTGGGATATGTTCTCGAGCACGAAAAATGGAAATTTTTCATCAGTCAAATATGATCATTAGTGAAGTTCAAAATTGCCTAAACATTCGATTTGATTAAATGCTATTAACTTAGTAATAATAATTCAATCAGAAGTAACTGTATAAGCTAACTGATTACATATTGAATTATTTGTGTTCCCTTGAGCTGACTGCTTGATTGAATTGCGATGCTTTCGTCGTCCCCCTACTAGACAACATCCCCCCCTCCAGTGCAGGTTTTAGTATAAAGTGGACTTATTTAAATTTTCCACGAACGGTATAATTGTATCTTCTCACAATCGCTGTCGTGACTGGTTGTTAAATTAAGTCTCTAGTGTTCCTATTCTTATTGACTTGGAATTGGAACTTTCTCGTCGCGTAATTTATTTTTTTATAATTGGTAAATTTGCTTAATGGGAGTATGTTCATTAGTTTCCAATTCATTAGAGTATCAGGCTTCTAGAAGTTCCCTGTCATTTTTGGTATTTCCCCTATTTAAAATTTTGACATTATCTCAATTAAATTGATGTCCATAATTATCTACATGCTCTGATACGGAAGAACACATATGTCATACCTTTTTATAGTTAATTTGCTTTCTTGGATTCGGATTCGAAGGGGACGCCCACTTTGACCGATGTAATGTTTATCGCAGTTCATACATGCAATTTATTTTATAAATGGTGCGAATTTTATCTTCTTTTCCTGTTGCAAAATGTCGAATGAAGTAGTTGTGCTGGCTAACTGGCATGTGTGCTGTATCTATTTCAAACTGTCTCAGTATTCTAGCTGTTATTTCAGAGATATTCTTTATATATATAGTAGGATAAATTTTCTTGTGTTCTTTGATTTCGGTTTGCTGTTGATGTTATGACTCGAGTTTAAACACTTTTTGATGAAATTCTGAGGACATCCATTCCTCACAAAAGATAAATCACATGACAACGAAGTTCGAATTCAAAGTCAATTAAAATAGGATCAATAGAGATGTAAATTAACAACTAGTCACGATAGTGTTTACCAGGAGATAATATTATACCATCATTCGTGGAGAATTTAAATAAAATCATTTTATACTAAAACTTGCACTGAAGTAGGATGTTGTCTAGTTGGGGGATGACGAAAGCATCGCAATGAAATCAACCAGCTTAGGGAACACAGCTACAAATCTTCGCCATTATTTAAAACTTATTACGTCACAAGTGAGTATTATTTGTCAAAAAATTGTTTTTACGAGTTGATCACAGATTTTTATCATTTAGAGAACCATTGAAAACCAACCCTAGAGTACTGAACGGTTGTTTCATCCTTGTTTGAGAATCATCGGCACTACTCACCCACTGGGACCCGATATAATGGCCCATTAATTCTAACAATTCATGATTTACCGCGACCACCAGCCCGTGTGATCGGTGGGACATCCATCCTCACACTTGACTGCATGTATCTCACTGGTCATGACTTCCCACTAGAACTCCAGGAAACTCCGGGAAAACAATCTAATACTTAGAAACCAAGTATTGAAAATAAATTGTTTATTTTTGTGATAACTTTTGAAACCGTCTCTTATTTAGTAAGTAAACGAATATGCTCTTTGATGTACTTGCTCTGAAACTTACTTTTTCCCTGAATACTAGAATACTACTTATATTCATAAGTAGTATAATGTTCCTTAATATTGAGAAACCATAACTTAATTATGAACATTAAATTTAAATGTAATACAGAACCTCGAAGTAAAATGGTAATCTATAGTATACATATTTCACTCGATGATATATGTTGTGCAACCCCTCCATATCCCGACGGTAGTGTCTATTCTAAAGATTAACGCCCATCAGTATAATGAAAATTATCCAGCAGCGCACATCCTAAAAGATTATTCGTCGGAGACTTAGTTAAAATGGTTACACTCTATAGAAAACTAGATACTTTAATAATTTAACTAGAGTGCCAGGCTTCTATGTTATTTAAGGAATTCAGTTCGGATAGAAAGCAGTCGTCTAACCCTTTAATTAAGAAATTAAATACATTTATTCCCCTAATGAATTTGAACAAAGCAAGAACTACAGTTTTTACAGAATACAGTGGTATCATCTTTTATTTCGTTGCCTTCTCATCAGCTGCCTACAGGCCACAGTCATTATTAAGTATATCTACAAAAACAATTTTGACATACTTGCCCACACAGAGTTCATTTTAAACAAAAAATCAATCAATTATGTATACAGTAATAATATATATGCAATATTAAACACTATTCTGAATAATAATAATAATCATACACAATAGAAACTTTTCAGCATTACGCATTCAGATGAAAGAGAGATGAAAATATCCAGTTACCAGGCAGAGCAAAGAAATGCCGATAACCGCTACTTTCTGGACGCACAAATCAGGTTTCAGGCACTTGATGGAAATGGCTTCAGCAAACTTGAGGAGAATTGAGCTCTTATGCATATTGAAAATTTTGAATGATTTTGCGGCAAAGTCGACCTGATGACCCTTTTCAAGAAGATGCCAGGCGATGGCACTGTTTAAAGCATTTTTTCTCTTTAGACATAAGCTTTTTGTTCAAAAAATCGTAGGTATATCCTTCTTTCTGTTCTTCCAATATAACTGCTCCCACAGATACATGTAAATTTGTATATACAATTGGAGTTAACATGAGAAGGATATCTATCGATTTTTGATTGCACCAAAGAGCAAGTTGTTCGATAGACGCGGACGAGCTATGGTTAGTGATGTACTCAGTCTTCTGTTGATAAATTGCTCCAATGTTTTCACCTATATAATCAAGCTGAATGTAGATTGGCTTTTTACCCACTGTGATTTGTTTCACACTTGAGACTTCCGATCTTCCATACTTGTTGATGAATATTCGTATATCACTCAAACTCTGCTTTAATAGTTTTAAATTCTCGCCTTCTAACTATTCATCTTTAGCTCCACGCCTGCTTAATCTTCCCTAGGCTACTTTAAAAAAGACTGTTACATAACATAGGCTACTAAAAGCTGTTGGTAGGCAGAGTGTTATAGTCACTAAGTTGATTCATAAATATTGTTGTGGAAAGGAATTAAAATTCATGCGAGAAATTCATCAAAGCCACCTTGTTAGACACTCAGCATCCACTTTATACGCATGTCTCGCGTTGCATCCCATCAAGTAGGGAGAATAAATATAAATAAACAAAAATGACTTATTTATCGCACATTTTATGTGATGAAAAAAGTGTTACTCATGAAACTACTAAGTAGTTGTCATATTTTTAAGCGCCTTAATTTGTAGGGTTTTGATTTACTTCGCGTTCAGTCACAAGGTAACTAATGAAAACATTAAGGAGTATTGGACAGTTATTTCACCCTAGTTAGGGACTCTGTATCATTAGTCACACTCCACAGAAGTGTGAACCTAACACCCTCCGTTTACAAGGCAAGTTCAATTGCCAGTTCATGAATTCCAAACTCTATGGATTCACGATATATGTAACGCGATTTCCAGTCAGAGTCATCGCCTAGTATCCCTACTCACTCTTCACACGGTAGATCCCACTGGTTACAACCTCTCACTAGAACTTCAAGATACTGACTCTGCCCTTTAACAAGTTACCAAAAAAACATCAAAATTATTTTTAAAAGTTAGTTTGTAGGGATTTCTAATAGTAAATAAACGCCACTTTTTCTTCTTCTTCCAGTCATATTCATATGTATTGTAGTCACTATTTCTATAAACTTATATATATTTATGTTCTTGATGTGGTTGTGTTCTCTGAGCTGGATAGTTAATTTACAAGACTTTTATAGCCTTACTAGGCGACATCTTCCTTAAGCGCATACTTTAGTCTCAATTGAAGTGAGTTTTTAGATTTCTCCAAAAGTGTATCATTCGTCTCTCCTCGTGAGTGACGTTCAACGTGATTGATTGCTTTTGTGTGTGTTCACACCCCTCTAGGCTACTTGTATTGGCAGTGGTGTCGATTGTTTCCTTTACCTAAAGTTTGACTCATTATATGTGAGATTTCTCTCTCATCGATTGTTAAATTATGTCTGTATCGATGTGTCTATCAATTGACCACTCACTGGAATAGCAAGAAGGCTTCTAAAAATTGTTTAGTATTCTTGGTGTTTCCTCTGTCTAATATTTGAACGTTGTCCCAATCGAATTGATGTCTGTGATTGTCTGTATGCAGCGATATGAGTTAGGGAGTAAATGTCATGCTTTTTGACGGCTAGTTTATCATCATGGATGCAAAGACAGAGGGGACGTCCACTTTGGCCAATGTAGTGTTTTTCACACTTGTTGCAATTTATTTTGTTGATGATGTTGGTTTTATCTTCTTTCCTTGTTGAGTCTTTTGGTTGACACACAGTCAGCTGAGTGAAGTGATTTTGTTGGTTTGTGTGCAACCTCAATTCCTAGAGGTATGAAGAGTCTTGCAGTGATCTCTGAGATGTCTTTCATATATGGCAGGGCGATTCGCCTTGTGCTTTCCTTGGGGGCTTTTGATTTGATAGGTTGGCTTCGGGGAGTATAAGTCTTTTGATGAAATTCTGTGGATATCCATTCTTTTGCAAGACATCCGTGAGATGTCGCTCTTCAGTTTTCCTTAAGGTGAGAGTGCTGCAAAGGGTCAAAGTTCAAGACAAAGAAACAATCAGTTCCAATACAAGTAGGCTAGAGTGTGTGAAAACACACAAAACAACCAATCACGTTCAAGGTCACCCACCGGAAGAGATGATTAATAAACTCGTGATGAAATCTAAAAGTTCACTTCAATTCAAATTGAAGTATGCCCTCAAGGAAGATGTCACCCAGTAGGGCGATGAAAGCTTCGCAAATCACCTATCCATCTCAGACAACACAACCACATCAAAATCATCCACCTGAGCTACAAATCTTCTTTGTCATATATATATATATATATATATATATATATATATATATGTAATTTAAAGCACTACTTGGAATGAAGCCATTATTTAGATAAAGCAATGAGAAGACGTAATTTGTCTGAATTGTGTAATGTATTTGCGCAACACACCGAACAATATCACCATACATGGACTTGTCATAACAATATATATGAAAAGTAGTCAGAACACCACGACCTACTCTACAGCTCGCCTCTAAAGAAAGATGTGTACATCAAGCTGCCTACCCTATATAGGGCATCATAACAGCTTGATAACTAGACAGAGATTCAATGCTGCTATTAAAATGACTTCTTATGCAGATAATATCATAATAATTAGGATTGTAAAACCGATATATCCATCTAAACCCTTTGAACATGCGAAAAATGATCCCACATCCCACCAGTTTCAGTGTATATGTTTACACACATACATAGGGAGTACTTACTCATCGATCTCTGCAAGTAATGGCTGTCTTCAGAGCATATTCATAAATGGCTCCAAAAACAAATGTAATCTTCAAAACCCATTACTGATGAGAACAGCAGACGTAGCTCTTCTATTGCGAAACATATAATACAGACAGGACATAAAATTGACGTTAACAGATCTTTTAAACCTATCTATAAAACGTGTTTGGGGCGTATCCTAAAGTTTGTGGAAGCCCTAGCTGGCAATTAGGAAGTTTAAACCACCTTGCTGTGTTCAAAAACAATTCGTCATCACACCAAACCTTCCTTGATAAATTCTGTTTTGATATCGTAGCAGATGTACTATTACCGCTGCTATTTGGTTTAGTGGTCTTCTTCGTTATTTTGACCTTCAATATGTCCTTTTAACTTGACCTAAGTAGTTTATTTTCTCACCTCTTAACTCTTTATTAATTTCATATATATTTCAATGACAAGTCCGTGTGCGATCAGATTGTTTGAAATGTTTTGCGCAAATACATTACACACACGATTCAGAGAAATTATGTCTTCTTATTTCTTTATCTACATTCATAAAGGGAACAAATTGTTTTCAATTTTTGAAGAGAAGCTATTATTATTGACTAAAACGAAGTGTCCAGCCTCTGCTGACAAACAACAACTGATATCCATTGCACTAGAAGTGATCATCGTGGCTCAAGTGGTCAACTGGTGTGTTGAAACGATTGATGTTAGTGGTGAACATCACTTCTCACCAAGGATGACGGGTACATCCAACTAACTAATCCCAAATAGGATGAAGTGTACGAATTTGATCCTTTCGAAAACTGTCCTCTCTGCTCACCGTTCACACAAAAAACACACACGAACACGCACACATATGCGCACAAATATTCAGATATTATGAATTAGAGTCATGTGTGTTTATTACTCTGCTCTGATTAATTCCATCTGCCATTACAAATTAAAAAAAAAATTTCAGCTTTATACGATGGTAATAACAACGGCAACAACGACAACATCAGTAATAACGACAAACGGCAAGAAATCAATGCAAAGAAGACTGTCTTTTTTTGTTTGAAAAGTCTTTTGAGAACAGAATAAAAAGCGAACAAAACTCCTTCTCTTTTACTCAATTAGCTTTTGAAGTTTTCATTTGAAAAGTAAATTAAGTTATTGTTTGATTGTGTGTATACCACGCATGTTTGTTTCATAGTTTCTTTTTTTTTGTGGATTCTTTTATTTTGTTCACTGGTTATTTATACTCAGGGGAATAGACTCCTTTCGGCTGTCGAAAAGATTTGTTTTGTGGTAGGGACAACAATAACACCCACAACAACAACAACGCCAAATGCATTTCTCAATCAGATTTTGTATAGTTTATGTTTTCCTCTGGCGTGTGTGTGTGTGCGTGTGTGAGTGTGAATGACTTTGAAAATCAAGTCTTCACTACAATAAAAGAGACGTTACGCCATTTTAGAATATGACATTCATGATGTCTCCATTTTGAGTCGTGGAATCAGTAATACAAGACAAAAGTGTAATGACCACTTGAATAGAAGTTGGGTTTTCTGAGCAGTCGATAGGATAACAGAGGTAGTTTTACAGTGGAAGATGATTATCAGGCTAACTTGATCATAACAGTGATGCTAGCTTTATTTCATGAAGTACTTTTGTGGTGGTGGTGTGATACAGACAGTATGTTTCAGCGGAATATAATTTTAAGGAATGGTTACTGAAAAAAGAGTACTCATCTTTGATAACCTGCTGTTCATCAGGTTCTACAGTTATACATACATTATAGTGAATGAATGAATGAATTAGTGTTATGAACAACATTAATGCTGTTTGAATAACATCGAATCAATAATATTGATAGATTACAGCTCACTAGCATCAGCGTAAAATAAGTTGAATGTCAGAAAAATTAGGAAAGATAATGTTACAAATTCATGGATTTCTAGTGTCTATTGAAGGCCAGTCAGGGCAGTAGCAGTGGCTGGATTTGCTTCTTTTGCACACGAAGCGCTGGTTGTTTGAGGCGAATTACAATATCCTCTGCTGTTTGGAGCATGCTGTACTTCGATGATTTTGGCAATTTATCTGACAATACCCAGTAGATGATAGAGAAGGATTCTTCAATGCTGGCTTTGTGTCCGGTTTGCACCAGATAGGCTAATATTAAATTCAAGTGTTGGTTTGTAGGGATTTGATTGGTTCACAGGATTTTATCATGAGCTGACATTAGTTAGAGAACCATTGGAAAACCTGCATGGAGTACTGTACAGCTGTTTCCTCCAGCTAGTTTGGGACTCTTCATCAGTACGCACACACCGGGGTTCGAACCCAGGACCTTCTGGTTACAAGGCGAGCTCGTATGCCATTACGCCACTGGGACCCGATCCAATGGCCCATGAATTCTAACTTCGGCCAATTCATGACATAGCGCGACCCCTAGCCAATGTCTTTGGCGGCGAGTATTTGTTCTCACACCCGACCTGCTGCACCCTACAGGTCACAACTTCTCACTGGAACCCCAGGTTACTACCTACCCTAATAGGCTGGCGGTTGCGCTATATTGTGAATTGGCGGAAGTTTGAATTCATGGACCACTGGATCGGGTCCCAGTGGCTTAATGGTATACAAGCTATCTGTCCTTGTAACCAGAAGGTCCTGGGTTCGAATCCCGGTGAGCGCCTACTGATGAAGAGTCGCAAACTAGGACGAAACATCTGTCCAGTACTCCCAGGTTTTCCAATGGTTCTCTAACTAATGTTAGCTCATGATGAAATCCTATAATACTGAATTGTTGATGATTTTTGCTACACTTTTACTTAGCCATACTGAAAGATGTTCCCGATCAAGAAAAATCAAGTTCTTAGAGCGACGGCAGGTACAACTCGCTGCACAAGCGCAGTTGAATTGCTAGATGTAATTGGAGGTGGCTAGCTAGTCTAGGTACTACATCTTTCAGTCGAGGTATCACCATCGGTCGTGTAGAGAATACGATGTGTAGTTCGCCAGCATTAAAAGTTCTTGCAACTGATTTTCTTAATTTCTTCATGCTTATTTCACTTGGTACATCGCCCTTCAATTCCAGTCGTATATATATAAAGGCTTCTTGTTAGTGGATTGTGAGTAATAATTTTTCGCTTTCATTGTCATGTTTTTCTTGATAAATCTGTCAGGATAGCCATTTTTCACATATTCCCACAGTTGAATACAGCATTAGCAACAGAGTACGATATATCTATTCATCTCGTTTAATGTAAGTCAAAATCACACGCTCAATGATTGGTTAGAGAATCTAAAACTGTATGAATATATAAAAAGCGGTTCGATTACTTGAAAATAATACTTTGGCTTCCGTGTCTTGCCTTGTGTTGTCACACTGTTGAATTCTGAGTAAATAGTACAATATTGCATCTCTAATTTTCTCTTTACGTAACACGTTAAATGACCGATTAATGAACAAAGAATATCCTTTTCGATTAACTTGTCATAGGGTTTTATATTCATATAAGAATAGAGAATAGTAAAAAGGCAGTTGCAGCGAAGAAAATTTTCTTTTCGACGAAGCCACCATCAACTAAACTGTACATTCGTGTATTTATAGTAAATGGGTGAGAAAGTTCCAGAATAATTTCTTATCAAGGGTCAAATTATTGAAATTACAGTTAGGAATTAAAATGCCATAATAAACAGGGGGATAGGGCTGATAAAACTCAAGCAAAATGGCAGCATAATTACTAAGAAGATTGACATATTGTGCAATTAGGGGTTAGAAATGCAGAAATAACAAAAATATAGAGGATGTTCGGACAAAAAATCTAGTAGGTTTATAACTAATGTGACAAATAATTGTTTATGTAGAAATAATAAAATGACGAAATAGACAAGAAGTTCAGATATGAAAATATCTTAGTGTAAATAGGGAACAAGAAAAATTTAAAATAACATGAATAAACAGGAAATTCGGATAACAAAGGCAATGTGATAGTCACTATCAGAAGAATTACCTGTTTTTGATGACAAGGGTTGGACGTATTTCTATTGGAAAAAAGCGTGGGTATGCGTTTTTGGATGTCTAGTGCCTCGGCTATGCCCAGATGTCCTAATTTTACTCCCTTTGATAGGTTTGATCTAATCTTGTATATTATTTTGAAAGATTTTTCGAATGGCGCTGAATGTCCTGAGTTGACCAGATGTTCTGTCACTGAACTATATAGCCGTTTTCGTTCTCATATTACTATCCAGGCTGAACAGTGTTCAGAAGCGCGTTTTTCAATTTGGTGCATGGTGCATGGCCCATGTACTCAGCTATACATGAGCAAATAAAATGGTATATGCATGCTGAAATGGCTCAGTGCGACAGCTTGTCTTTCGCATTCTGGCTGAACAGTTTCTTGCGGGAAAACGTCAGTCGGAAGCTGGCGGCTTCAATGTCACCTCTGAATTTTAGTTTAAGTAGGGACGGATTGGACTTGTTTTGGAAGTCTTATTAGATTTGAAATCCTTATCAGCGAACCTAGTCGGAAAGCCGTTATCCATCAGGGTTCTTTGGAGATTACACAGGCCTTCGTCGATCACTTCCTCCCCGCATACCTTCTGAATCCTCGAGGTAAGAGCGTATATAAGGTTCCTTTTTCTGCTTACGGGCACGAAGCTTTGAAAGTCGATGAATGGGAGTGACAATTAAAAAAATACTGTTACTCACAACATTCATGCTGTTTTAAATTACACTGAATCATTAACATCAATGGGTCACATATCAAAGACATCAGTAACAGAGAGATAATGTGCATTAATATAACACACTAAACTTACTCATGATCAAATAAAATAAGGGAAGTAACACAGAATTAACGAATCCATATTTTCTACAGTAGACCAGGTTAGCGATCGTAACTAACTGGACCTGCTTCTTTCTCAATCAGTGCTACGGTTGATTTAACTGAATTGTAATGACTACTGTTGTTTACAGTGTTCGGTTAATAGAGGTCTTTTGGGCATTTATTCGATACCCGATAAACGATAGAGAAAGACTCTTCAATGCTAGCTAACTCTTTGGTCTATTAGGACGAAGTGACTTAATACATAAAACTGTTGGCAATTTTGAACAACACCCCCATTGAGACCACACACAATAAAAAGTGTTCCCCAACAGGAAAAATTAATTTCCTATACCAATAGCCAATTTAACTAGCTTCATTGAAGCAACTGAATTGATAGATACAATTGTAGATCACTAGCCTATGTACTTCATCTTCCAGTTTAGGAATTATAACCGGTTGTGTGGAAAATACAAACTGAAACTTATCGGGATTAAAAGTTGTTTGAATAGATTTTCTCAGCTTCTTGATTGTTAGGGTATGAATATCACCTCAGTCGCATATACATTCAGGGGTCTGGCTAATAGATACAGGAGAATCAATTCTATCCTCTTCTCAATGTATTTAATGATGACTTTTCCAGGGTAGCTATTTTCACTTAACGTGTAGTAAAGAACCTTAAGTTCAGCTGCAATCACGTTTTCTAAATAAATAGCTGTGCCCCTATGGCTAAGGGTCTTTACCGAGTTTCTTTTATACCGTAGAGGGACAAAGCCATGAAAAGCCATGAAAAATGCAGATTCTTTTGTATGCTACCACTCGATTTTTTGTTAGTTGGACGCCTAGAAAGGAACATTTACCTTTGGGACTCTAATTTTGATAGCTTAATGTGCTTCATATTATAGTTTTCCTATGCAAATCATTTTCACAAATAATGAAGGTGTCATCGATTTACTGGTGATAAAATAAGGTTGTTTAGAAGACTATTATATTACTTACTGAGAAATAAATCTACTAATGCGGAACCCAATGGAGAGCCCACTGTCAATCAATCCATCCACCTGTCTATAGAGCTCATCGTCAAATTTAAAATTCACTTTCATGGTACACTGTAGTGACGACGCTTTGAGGATTTCCACTGGTTATCCTCACATTTATTCACTATTTAGTTATTTGTTCACAGACGTAGCTAACCGTTTCAATTAGCGCTGTTACCTTCGCAGATACCAAACTTTTATCCTCCTCAGTGTTAATCCAAGGTATTTAACATTTCACTTAGTTTCAACATCTGTGACGCAAGAATCATGGAAACGAACTAATTCGCGTTAATCGCATTTTTGTCTAAAGGTAAAATTACTAATGTCATATTTGAAGAAAGGATTTACGTGAATACCATTCGACAAGCATCCCTGACTAAATTTTGATAAAAAGGCATTCCTTTTTGGAACAGTCTGATTGGAAATTGACATGAGTGAAGACAGTTAAATCGTCGACACAAATTGAAAAAATGGGCTTCCTCATAACGAGATAAAGAAGGGAGAAAAATTAGCTGTTTTGGTAAACAGTGTCCCAGTTATCACATAGCTGAACGGTTAGACGGCTAACAGACTGATCGTGAAAGTTAAAGGTTCTGTGTTCAATCACTAATGAGCTTATCAGTTCACACTCTTGAAGAGTCCAATACGAGGTAGGGTTGCTAGCTCCATACTACATTTTTCCTCTCTAACAAGTATACCACTTCATATGAATTGTGGTCAAGATTTGACCAGATAGTTGCAAAATAATTGAGCGCCGAGTGAGAAGTAGACATTTATAAAATTATATTCGTCAAATCTCAGCGAAACTGAAATGATTAATTCCAACGTTTCTTGCGTTCAGAGATCTGGTCCGAAATTCTTCAGGGAAATTAATCGAAATTAACATGACAGAGGTTTATATACATGAAAGGAACATCTCTTGTTTTTCAAACCTTTATCCAATCATGAGCGCTGAAACAGGTATCAACATGTATAATAAATAAAAATTGTATGAACTATGATCAAAATTTGACCTCAGACTTTCAAAATTAGTCTACTTTTGTTAAAATATATGTATATATGCAGTATACAATGGTGTGTGGGTGAACAGTCATATAACATTTGTTATTCTCTCCATAAGAAGATGTAGACAATCGGGAATGTTGACCACGTATGACTAATTGTTGATACATACCCAATTTTTATTTATTAGTCAAGATTTGCCATGCATCAGCTAACATGTACACCGTCACGTCTGTTCAAACTGTTGGGATTCACTCACATATGTAGGGCTTCTGCAGTCAGTCTTTCTTTATTTGAACCAAAAGATTTCTGTAAAACCTTAGTCTTATCAAAGTCAATTTTGTGTTCCGTTTCTACTGAATGAAGTGCAATCGCTGAGTTGTTTTCTAGCTTCTTCAGGTTTGCAGAGGTCTTTGGGATCACCTTTAGACATTGTTTAGGCTCCTTCACTCTTACATTCACCTCTCTGGAAGTTTCTTCTACATATACGGCGTCACAGTCCCCACAAATGATCTAGTACACACAATTCTGTTTGTTTTCTTCTGTTTTATCCTTAACCTTCACCAGTGATAAGGGTAAGGTGTCATTTGCACGTAAATACAATCTAATGTTATGATTATTAGGCATTCGCTTTATCTCCTCCAATGTTTGTTTGCGGTAAGGAATCACCGCTTTACTAACTCAATTCTTAGCAGCAGGTTTCGATTCATCCTTATCATCACATTTTAAATATCTTTTTATGAAGTCTTTAGGATAATTATTTGATTCAAGAGTGGATGGAACCAATTTTAGTTCCTTGCTAATATCTTCCTCCTCAGTAACAAGACGTTTGCCTCTATTGATCAGATTCTTGGCCACAATTACTTTGGTGGTAAATGGGTGAGCTGAATAGAAGTCTTGGTATCTATCCGAATTTGTTGGCTTTCTGAATATGTTTATTTTAAATTTGCCACCTAATTTTCTGTTTACTAAACAGTCTAGGAACGCCAACTCATTATCATAGGATTCAACCTCTTTGGAAAACTTGATGGTTTCTGACATATTGATTATTAATTGAAAAAGTTCATTTAAAAAATTAGGCCTGATTATGACGAAGGTATCATGATTGGACAAAGTTTCAAAAACAAGAGATGTTCCTTTTATAAATATAAACCTTTGTTATGTTAATTTCGATTAATTTCCCTGAAAAAGTTTGGACCAGATCTCTGAACGCAAGAAACGTTGTAATTAATCCTTTCAGTTTCGCTGAGATTTTCCAAATATAATTTTATAAGTTTACCACTATTTCAGTGAGGTTTAGGTGTGTTTTGGCTAGGAATCGAGTCCATAGGTGCAGCGTAATTAGCGGATATTCTACCACTGGAACACCAGTGTATACACGGCTTTGATTGAACCCTACATCAGTCATTTCAAGAGCCAAAGTTTTATTCACTAGGCAATGAGGGTCGATTCACTTTAAACCCCTAAATATCATTGAAGTGTGCATATGAGGAGCCAATATGTCAAAAGAGACAACAGTATACAATCAGTCATGGTTTGTTTAGCTTTCTGGCAAGGCAATTGGTTTCGTCAGTGTTTAGTAACGGCTAAAATTCCCGATGAGGCATAAATGTCTCCCTAGTTGGTGAGGAAATTAAAGTATCCAACTCTTATAGAATGTCGCTACCTCTTAGTTAACCTTATGTGCTATCTTTATGGATATGTGAAATTGATTTTATCCTCTCTTTGTATTCATCTTCCTTGTAAAATAGTAATGAATTCGTGAATTCAATAAACCAGACTCAACCCGTCAAAACCTCATCAATACTAACTGCTCGATTTTCAATTATTCAGAGTAAAAATTGCCTGGCTGTTTAAATGGATGCTGCATTCATCTGGAATCTCTCCAAACTTGGACGTATTGGATCAAGACGCTTACAGTTCGATGATGATTTTGCGGATCGTTTAAATTATCAGTATACAAGTGTCCTGTTATTTTTATTTATTGGTCTTATCGGTGTACGTCAATATGTTGGTAAGTTGAGCGAAAATAAAAATTATTATTGGGTCGAAATGGTCTATGTGAGAAACAATGAGTGCTTGGTTCGAGTCTTATTTAGAAGAATATATAAGTCGCTTCATATACAGGTAAACTCAGCTGATTAGTTCCAAGCGGGACAAAAAAGCACACCCTGAAATTCCCTACATGTATTGAGGCTAAGTAAAATCTCTTCCGTAGGCCGCAAGTATGGAGAAGCTGTATTTTCTTCCATCTTTTCAAAATATCGTTTGAAAGCTTTGTTCTTAAGAAAAAACCGAGGAAGAGATATCCATCGTGGTTAAATGACTGGGTGACAGGGGTTTCCTACAGGAGTTTATCGAGAAATATAGGAAACGCAGTGCTAAAAAAGTGAATTGCAGCACAGCGGAAAAATAGTCTATGATTCTACGGTTTGCCTTCAAGGATGATGATGATGTCGCTAGTAGAATAAGATTTAGACTGAACACTGCTTTGTAAAAGACATATGCAACTGACAAGCTTATATATTTTTTATCAAATTACTAGTTGTCTAAGACAATCAAAAGTGGACACACTCCCTCCTCATGTTACCTTGGAATGCGTCTACGAATTTACATGTACCTGTCACAGCACATACATTGGAACAACAGAGACAATGGTTATTGTCCGCGTTTCTGAACACATACCGAAAATAGCACAATAAAAAGACTCATAGGCACTAAAGAGTGCAATCGTGCGCCATCTATTGGACAATAGCCATTTTGTGGACAACGTGAAGGCGTTCAAAACAATAAACATGCAAAATGAACGTAGCTTGCTGAGGCAATCTCCAACAAACGATGAAAACCATATTTATATACTCAGAAACATAAAGTGGTGAATCATATACTTCCTTGATGATAACAAGGAATACAATTTTATTACGTCATCTTCTGTCCTGTTTAGAAAAAGTTTTTGTATCATCTCTAACGGTGACTCACCCTACTCCTTTCTTGCTATTTTGTACGAATATATCTTCGGTAGTTACGTAATCTATTATGTTTTATGCTCTTTCTAGTTAAATTTTGCGTCTACCCATAAGTGAAATTTGTTGAACCCTGTCCTTCTGTTCCCATGATGATCCAGCTGACCATCCAATAAGCAGTCAGTTTTCGTAAACACCAATCATTTAACACCTGTCTGACTCATGTAATGCTTAGTTCCTAACAATTACTCCTTATCATCAGAAAAAAAGTATGGTCAAATCTTTAGTGGGCTCTGAGTGGAACATACGACTTTAGTGTAACACAACGCCTATTTCCCTGGCTTCTTTGTAATCGCATTCAACTGGCCTCAGGACTTTGTACAATCATTCATTATATCCTTAAACAATCTTTTTCATATCACTCTACTGTCTCATCTACTTTGCACCCTCCTCGACACCCTGGCGTGTAATATCATTTGGAATTTTGTTCGGTGTATGTCCATTCAAAACATGGTCATCAGTATTATCAAGCGAAAGCAGCCGTTGACGAAATTCTGTAGTGACCTGTTGAAAATGCATTTGGTGGTGAACACACTAAATCTGACTGACATGACCTTGGTGTTAGAAGTTTGTATCGTGTTCCTCATGGCGAGTGCAGAAGATATCCACACTGGTTTCAGAGTAGTAAATGGCTGTCTTGTTTTCTTGATTCTAGCTGACTTTGAAACGATGTTTTTCAGGCAAATAAATGAGATAACTTTCTGTAGGTTTCTCCCACTGGTGGTGATTGTTGTTGTTTGTTGTTTGGTATCTTCATTACCTCTATCTTCTGTGTCTTTACGTGAAATCCTGTATTTGCTGCCCACCTATTCCACAAAACTTGTCGGTTTTGCGCTTGTAAATCATCTGGTTTGTGCAAAATGAGATTTAGATCACCCTCAGAGTTGAGATCACATAAAATATTTATGTCCAACAGTCAACGTATTTCCATAATTTCGCTCCTAAAAGTTTTGATGCATGATTCAGTCAACCACAATTAGGAATATCATTGGTGGTAGTAAGTAAATAGCTTTGCCTCACCTCTGTCCTTACTTCAGATGGCTTACTGGGACTTTCCTTTGCGAATCATTTGGTATGTACATAACCTTTAACTGTTGAATCAAGCTAACTTCCATACCATATAGAATGGAATTACCCTGCTCCATAGTTGTAAAATACATTAAAGTGTTCTAACTTCTAGTCACCAAAAATTTAAAAAACAGAGAGTACTTCACAAGAAGATATATGACTAGGAATTACTGAAACCCAAAGGATACATAATGAAATGGTCTAAATATTTGCAAATTAAGCCAATGCTATCAAATGCAAACAGAAAGTATCAACCACTCAAAAATTCAAACGATTAACGCAGCACATAGAATCCTCCATTCTAAATGAGGTAGTCGTCGGTGGTACAGTGATGGAATGCTTGCAAGCCGTCCAGGAGACCTGGATTCTATTCCAAGCCAACACACCCATAAACCTTAATTATCTCGTACTAATCCCTGGAGGAATGAAAGATTAGCCATGAGGCTTAGAATCTCATTCCATTAAAGGATAAAAAGCACTAATGCTTGTGAACCTTCAATAAGCTGTTGTAAGTTTCACTCGTAACTTAAAGGAATGCGAAACATTCAGTATTAGATTCTGCTGCTCGAGTGACTTTTGTGTGCATTAGTTGTAGGTTTTTACATTCAAATCGCCTCAGCAGTGCAAATTACACGGAAGCATATCGCTTTGTGGAGGCTTCTTATACCCTTGTAGACAAGTTTGAATGAATTTTCCTCACATGCTAAGTGGCCACTGTTGAATATATATATGTCTAATTATAGCACTGTTTAGTGATATATACTGGCAACTTTCTGTAACCAAACGGGATGATGTTTCTCGAATCTTTTAGATGAGACTCTCATCAAACCACATACATATCTAGCTGCACAGGAGCAAGTGAATCGTTCGAAACACCTAGAAGTGGTTAAAAGAGACTTTACTGGGGAGAACTGGGTGGCAAGAGAATACCAGTCGTGTTGTAGCAGCGAAGATTGTTTTTCTCAGGCAGTGAGATATTCTGTTCTTTAGAGTATGGACCAGAAATTAGCCTTTGAACGCCACACTCATGTATTGTATCCCGATTTTGGGCTTTGCATGTTCATCTATAAAGATGGGAATAACTATTTCCAAGTAGTTTTTTCTTCAAGAGAGTGACCTCCTCATCTACAGATTCATGGATTTAAATACTTCGAATCCTCTAATCACGAGATATTAACAGGTGTCGCCTGCGATTTGTATTTTTCTAACTGTAAGTGTTAGTCAACTTTACTGTCATCAACTGTATTATAGGATAATACAAAAAGAAGTTGTATACAAACGCTATTCAAGAGGGCCAGGACTCATTGCAACAACTCCTACTTTAAGGAAAATTTGGAGAAAGATATCTCATGAACGTCTTCCAAAATAATGAATATCCACGGAATTTCATCAAAGGACATATACCCCCGAAGCCAACCTATCAAACTAAAAGCCTCCAAAGAAAGCACAAAGAAAATCTCCCTACCATATACGAAAGACATCTCAGAGATCACTGCAAGACTCTTCATACCTCTAGGAAATGAGGTTGCACACAAACCAACAAAATCACTTCACTCAGCTGACTGTGTGTCAACCAAAAGACTCAACAACGAAAGAAGATAAAACAAACATCATCAACAAAATAAGTTTCAATGACTGAGGAAAACACTACATTGGCCAAAGTGGACGTCCCCTCTGTCTTTGTATCCATGATGATAAGCTAGTCGTCAAAAAGCATGACATTTACTCCCTAACTCATATTGCTGCATACAGACAATCACAACATCAGTTCGACTGGGACAACTTTCAAATATTAGACAGAGGAAACACCAAGAATACTGAACAATTTTTAGAAGCCTTTTTGGTATTCCAGTGAGTGGTCAATTGATAGACACATCGATACAGACATAATTTAACAATCGATGAGAGAGAAATCTCACATATAATGAGTCAAACTTTAGGTCAAGGAAACAATCGACACCACTGCCAATACAAGTAGCCTAGAGGGGTGTGAAAACACACAAAAACAACCAATCACGTCCAAAGTCACCAGGAGAGATGATTAATAAATTCGTGGAGAAATCTAAAAACTCACTTCAATTGAGATTAAAGTATGCGCTTAAGGAAGATGTCGCCTAGTAAGGCTATAAAAGCCTTGTAAATTAACTATCCAGCTCAGAGAACACAACCACATCAAAATATAACCACTCTAATTTCAGGTAGTCTGCAGATGATGAGAACTTGTGAATCTGGTCTTTCATTCTTTCTTTCCCTATCAAAATTGGACAATTTTTGCCTGACCTTAATATATCAAATTCTTTCTTAATATATGTGAAAATGACTAATCAGGGATAACCCAACCTATATCTGTTGTAAACACACAAGTAATATGGAACATTAAACATCAGGCAATCCAGATACTAATCACTAATAACCTGGGAGAATAATGCTAATTTGAAATTACTACGAACAACAGGATAATTAAGAATCACCTGCTGATTGATCAAATTAATCAGATCTGCAATCAGATGAGATCCATTAACACTTTTCTTAAAACTCAGCTTAAGTGATTGTCAATAGATGATATTTCAATAATAATAATAATAATAATAATAATAATAATAAACGGAACAAGGTCTGTTTTGTTAGTTTATGTATAAAAATGTGTGTATGTATGTGTTTGTGAGTGTGTGTAATTGTGAGTGTATGCTGTCATTCATCTTATGACATTTTCACAACACCTATCGGCCTTCTAATAGCCATCTCATTCACTAGATCAACTGATTAAGAGAGGAGATAAAAGACGATTGAACAAAGTACCCTAATAGTTATAGAAAGTTAATCCCATTAGGGAATACTACTTACCAACATCAGATTAAGGTGATATATCCCAACAAATCCCTATAAACCAATACTTGAATATCAATGGGATGATCAATGGCCTTATTCAGGCAGGTAGTTACCCGGAGTTCTAGTGAGAAGTCGTGACCAGTAGGGTGCAGCAAGTCGGGTGTGAGGAAAAATACTCGCTGAAGACATTGGCCAGCGGTCGCGCTATGTCGTGAATTTGCAGAAGTTGGAATTAATGGACTGGCCATTGAACTATTGGGTCCCAGTGGCTTAATGGTCCACAAGCTCGTCTTGTAACCAGAAGATCCCGTGTTCGAAACCCTCTAGGTGTAGTGTACTTTTGAGGAGTCCCAAACCAGGACGAAACAGCAATCCAGTACTCCCAGCTGGTTTTCCAATGGTTCTCTAACCAATGTCATCCCATGATGAAATCCTGTAACCAATCAACCAAATCCCTACAAACCAATACTTGAATAAGAGGATATAAATAACCGATAAGTCTACCTACATGGCAAAGTTCAACAATAGCGTCCTAAGGTATGCGAACGCATGAGTGACTTAAAAACATGTTCTCACCCACCGGGATTCGAACCCAGGACCTTCTGGTTACAAGGCGAGCTCGTAGACCATTGAGCCACTGGGAGCCGATTCAGTGGTCCTTGAATTCTAACTTCTGCCAGTTGACGACATAGCGCGACCACTTCGCAATGTCTTCTTCGATGAGTTACTGCCTCATCTTTGACCTGCTGTACCCTACTGGTCACAGCTTCCCACTAGAACCCCAGGTTAACTGCCTGAATAGGGCCAGTCACTAATGAGCATCAGATGAATTTTCAACAGCTGTCCAGTACTCCCAGGTTTTCCAGTGGTTCTCTAACTGATGTCAGCTCATGATTAAATCCTCTAGGCAATCAAACAAAATCCCTACAAAAACCAATACTTAAAAATATGCCCCAGTTATAATGAGGAGTATCAGATGCTAAGTTAGGCTAGTTTGTGAACATATATTCACCAAGTTGACTAAAGATGAGCTGTTTTTGTGAACTGTTTATCTCTCTTATCTAGTTGTGCAGTCTTCCCCAAAAGCCCTCTGTAGAGTTAATGTGGTTTCCAGTAAGAGGATCGACGACTACCGATCGATCGACGATCAGAGAAATGTGGATAATAAAACAAATTAAAATAAATGACATCAACTACAAATCTATTCCTAATCTCAACGTTAACCTTAATCCTAACTCTGATCCTAACCCTAACCCCAATACTTATCTTAACGTTAATCCTAACCTTACCGAGCTATTAACACATTGTCGAAACAATACTTAAAACGTGATCTAGGTGAAATTTACCGCTTAGTTGGTGAATAGCGTTGATATTTCAGCTATGATAATGACAGGTGCCATTAGCCAACGACGACTAGCATTCTTTCAAGGTCATTGAAGAGTTTGCCCTCCTGAGACACTATTTTTTGTACTTCGCCACCTACACGTTTACGGAAGAACTCTTCCGTAGTAGTGCTGAAATGATTCTATGTGAATCATGTCACTGTACAGTCTACAAACACCTAAATTCTTTACATGTTAAAAACATTTTCAATTATTATGTGACAGATTGTGACAAGCTAAAAAAAGACAAGGATACACTGGACGACAGATAAGAAGACTCTGGAAGATCTAAATTTCCAGGACGATTTCCGTCTAATTTCATATGAACTAAAATACCTACAAGCGAAAGCCGACCAGTTGAAAGAAGAAGTGAACAGTGAAGACAGAAATTCAGGTGAACTAAGACGTCACTTCCTTCGGTTGTTTAGAAAGCATCGTTTCAGAAACAGGAAGTCCACCAAGATGTCGATGTCAAAACTAGAATTGGAAAGTCGAAGAAGATATTCATCGTAATGAAATCTGTTTGAAAGCGAAAAAATTCGGATTTTCAACACCAATTTCAAGTCAGCCATTTTTTCTATATGGGTTAGAAACTTGTCACATCACTAAAAGTATCCCTATCGGGCTTTAGATATTTATCAATATCTGACTTCGCTAATTCAATATAGTCAATGAACCAATCGAGAATCTATTGCTCATTAAGAGAATATTCCGAAGAAAATGACGATGAATTGGACCCATGCTGAGGCGGCTGTTGGGTGACATAGCGCTCCAGTTTGTTGCTTGTGTGTACCCCAAGTGGGAAACTAAAGGTTGGTTTTTCTCCAAGAGTAATGTGAAGGGAGGGATGGAAGCTAATGGGTGACCGTTGAGCCAGCTGATTAGTTATTGAGATAACAGGAAAAAACTGGGACATACTTTTGAAGCTCTTGTTCCGCCCGGAACCCAATGGAATTATAATAAAAATATAATGATATAATTATTTCCTTGACTTCCTATCGGAACACTGGCCTTTAGTACCATACTGCTGTTACGCCCTATTCTCTAAAGTCTTTTGCAGACTAAATCCACTGTTGCCCATAAGCCTTCATTCCTTCCTCAGACGACCTGCTATATATCAACCACTGACAGCTGAACAGTTCGTCGTTTCCAATCCGTATTACTCATTTTATCACTCATCAGTCCCCTGTGAGCGCATTCAATCCACTTGTGATTTCTTTCATAAATTTGCTGGGCAACATATTCTTGATCGATTTCCTTGTTAAGCAGTAGATTCTTAATTGGTCCGCTGACGAAGATTTTTGTTACTAATTCTTCTCAACTGGCCATTCGATCTCTAATGCTGAACCAGCGAAGGCAGATGTTCATAGAAGTCTGAAGTTTTTTGGAAGTTCTTTTGGAGGTAACTGCAGTTGAAAAGATGGCGCCTGGACAGGTGATGGAAGTAAGCTCTTTCAAATCTCTCCAGTTGAAAGTGATTGGTGCTGGTTGCTGTTCATGTTATTCTCGTCACCTCCATTTTCCCTTTGTTCACTTCACGTCCTGTCTTTTCTGATTTTTCTGTCAGTCTACCAACTTTCGCCTGTAGGCCATATTCGTAGTTAGCGAATCGCTAATTCAAACTAGTCTGAAAGACGTCCAATTGTTAAAACTAATTAAAACATCTCCTTGACAGCTATTTTCACTAATATTCAAGCTCTTCATAAAGATGCCTGGAGGACACTGCTTCTCCATCTAAAACGACAGATGCCGAGTTTAGTCTTCAGTAGGAACACCACTACTTCCTGGAGATGTTGGTATTTTTATCTGGTCAGATTCAAACGGGAAAGAATTTTACGCTAAAATTTCGTCTCTTTATTTCTCAAGAACCCTTATTTCATGCTATTTTATTATAAACCATTTCCTAGGAAAACCAATTCAATGTTGGATACCTCAAGAATTCACACGAGGTTGGGAAGAATATGCAGAAAACTATTGTTGGGTAGCAAATACATATTTTGCACCAATTGAGAATCGCCTGCCACCAGTACCCGACAGACGTGAACTCCTCTTAGTTTATTATCAATGGGCGCCGATTGTAATGGCTGCACAAGCCTTATTATTCTATTTACCATGTCTTATGTGGCGATTAGGTATGGCACATTCTGGTTTCAATTTACATCGTGTCTTACAAATGGCAGCTGAAGCTAATGAAATGCTACCAGAAGCAACTGCTAAAACAGTTCGAATCCTGTCACATTATATCAAGAGTTGTATACAACGACAAAGATTGTATAAGTAAGTATGTGTTGATGTTTTATTTTGGCATTCCACTGTCTTATGATTCGTCATGCAATGTTTTCGTATTTGATACCTTTCGTCAGGAAATAAAGCAAATGGTTTCTCCAAGTGGATTCTCGGAAGGGATATCCGAAATAAAAAACAAATTCTTATAGTGGTAATCGTAATAGGAGTTCTGATTGCGTATTGATTTCTCACATTCGATTTCTTATACGTGGCAATTTCGCCAAACAGATGATATGTTCAAGAGTCCGAAGAGAGGAGTAACTCTTCGCCGAATGCGTTTCCTTTCGTAGGGATTTGATTTGTTTCAGATTTGACCACCAGGGATGAATATCCGTTGGAGGGCCGTTAGAAACTATTAAGAAATACTGGACAGCTGTTTTGCCCTAGTCTCTTAGGTCTCATCGTCAGTACGGATCCAGTACCTTCGGATTAAAGGAAAAGTTTGTATAACTTTCAGCCACTCGAACCCGATTCAATGACCTATGAATTCTATCTTCTAACAACTTGTGATTTTAAGTGCGACTGGTACCAGCCAGTGTTATCGGCGGGTATTTGTTCTCCCTCCCAACGTTGTGGTGTAGCCCACTAGTCACGACTTCTCACTAAAACTCCAGGCTACTAACTCCATCATGTAACCAGTGATTAAAGGGCATCAGATTCAAATTCATAGGCCAGCGGCTGAACGGTCTACGAGCTATCCATATAACCTGAAGGTCCTGCTTTTGAACTCTTCAGTGTACTGCTGAAGAGACTCAAACTAGGATTAAGCAGCTGTGAATTACTTCCTGGTTGGTTTCCGATGGTTTTCTAAGTAATATCGATCAGAGGTCAAACCAGAAAAAGATTATATACCTACAACACATTTGTAGGATATTATTCCTGAAGTAATACCTTCAGTATTTTGATGCATAGTCTTTTCAAAATTGATGAATTAAGTCGACTGTAAGTGAAGTTTCCTCCTCGTGATCATATAACTAATGTGCGAACCCAAGCTTGCATCGGTTCCTCTAGTAAGAAACCGTCTCCAGTAGTGACCATGGAGTCTGTTATGAGTAAAGATACTTGTTGATGACACTTTTAAATGGTAACAGAGTAGAGAGAATTAAAAAATTATTATTACTATTGTATCCTTTAGTTCCTAGAGGAACATAGGGCTTCAGCTGCGCACCTCCATTGACTTCGGTTTTCTGACAACTTTTTCACCCTGCTCCAGGTCTGTCCACATGCTTTCATCTCCTCCTCGCATGACCTCCTCCAAGTCACCCTTGGACGACCAACTCGCCGCCTCCCTTTCGGGTTCCACTCGAGGGCTTGTCTAGTGATGTCACTTGATGGTTTCCTCAGCGTATGGCCAATCCATCTCCATTTCTTTCTGCCTATTTGTTTCACAATCGGTTCCTGATTGGTTCGCTCCCAGAGATCCCTGTTGCTGATCTTTTCTGGCCATCTGATCTTGAGTATTGAGCGGAGACAGTTGTTAATGAAGGTTTGAAGTTTGTTTGAGATGCTCTTTATGACTCGCCAAGTCTCTGATCCGTATAGTAGCACTGACTTCACATTGGAGTTGAAAATCCGGATCTTATTTTTGATGCTGATTGCTGTTGACCTCCACACAGATTTGAGAGTAATGAAAGCTTGTCTTGCTTTTCCGATTCTGGCTTTGATGTCCTCGTCAGTTCCGCCTGTAGTTGAGACGATGCTTCCCAGGTAGGTGAAGGAGGTTGTTTCTTTCAGGTTCTTCCCATTTATGCTTATTGTGGTCTGTTGGTGTTGTTGATGTTGGCTAGGAATCTTCATCATCTCTGTTTTATCTATGTTCACGTGAAGTCCTATCTTTGATGCTTCTTCTGCCAACTTGTTACTTTTCACTTGCATATCTTCCAGTTTATGGGAAATCAGACATATATCATCGGCGAAATCCAGATCCTCCAAGTCTTTTGTGTCAGTCCATTTTATGCCTGTTCCCTCGTTGGTTGCCGTTGTCTGTCGCATTATCCAATCAATTGCAATCAGGAAGATCATTGGTGATAGTAGACAGCCTTGCCTCACTCCCGTCCTCACTTCGAAGGCTTCCGTAAGTTTCCCGTTGTGGATTACTTGGCATGCAGCATTGTCGTATAACTGTTGGATGAGGTGTATAATTGTCGATGGGACCCCGTAGTAGCGAAGTAGTTTCCAAATGACCTCTCGATCGACGCTGTCGAAGGCCTTTTCAAAGTCGATGAAGTTGAGATAGAGAGGTGACTGCCATTCCAAGCTTTGTTCAATGATGATCCGTAGAGTGGCGATTTGATCAATACATGATTTGTTTCTCCTGAATCCAGCCTGTTCCGGACGAAGTTTTTCATCTAGGGCTTGTTTGATTCTCTCCAGGATGATGCGACTTAGTATCTTGCTTGGAATGGACAGAAGCATAATTCCACGCCAGTTTTTACATTGACTTAAGTCTCCTTTCTTTGGAAGTTTGAATAAGTAACTGTTCTTCCAATCCTCGGGTACTTTGCCCTCTTTCCACACCTTCTCCAGTAGTGGTGTCATCAAGTCCGCTGTTGTCTCTGGGTCTATTTTCAAAGCCTCTGCTGGGATTCCATCTGGTCCCGGTGTTTTCCCAGTTTTAAGCATCTTGATTGCATTCAGGACTTCTGATTTCGTCGGGGGGTCAGTGTTCACTGGTAGTTCTGCTTCCGTTGTTGGTATTGCTGGACGTGTTGTAGGTGGCGGACGATTTAGAAGTCTTTTGAAGTGTTCAACCCAGTGCTTTCTCTGTTCCACCTCTTTGGTGATTGACTTTCCATTGTCGTCCTTTATTGGCTTAATCTGTGTCGAACGTTTGCCCGAAAGGTTCCTAGTTGTTTGGTAGAGTGTGGCGAGGTCTCCTTTGCCTGCAGCTTGTTCTGCTTCGTTTGCCATGGTTTCATAATATTTTCTTTTGTCTTCCCTGGCACTTTTCTTCACTCTTTTGTTCAGTGTATTGTAGCTTGCATTCAGCTCCTGTTTTTGTTGCTCGTCCGTGCACTGGATAATCTTTTGCTTCACTGTCCTTCTCTCTTCTATTAGTTTCCAAGTGTCCGTAGTGAGCCACTGTTTGTCCTGTCTCTTTTTTCTGCCTAGAATTTCTATGCAGGTTTGGCTCCACACCGTTTTCAAGTTGTTCCAGTGCTTTTCAACGCCGACCTCTTCGCTAGTGTTGATTTGTGTCTCGGCTTTGTCCTTTATGCTTGCAATGAAGATGTCCTTTGTAGCCTGGTCCTTCAGCTTTTGAGTGTTGAACTTGGCTTGTGGTCTATCTGCAGCTCCTGATTCCCTGAAAGCTTTTAATTTGATTTGGATTGTCCCTTGTACGAGATAGTGGTCTGAGCCAACGTCTGCTCCTCTTCTTGCTTTTGTGTCCAGTAGGCTGCGCCTCCACTTCCTTGAGATTGAGATGAAGTCGATTTGGTTTTTGGTTTGCCCGTCTGGTGACACCCATGTAGCCTTGTGGATATCTTTGTGCTTGTATACACTGCCACCAATCACCAGTTCGTTGAAGGCGCAGAAGTCGGCGAAGAGTTCTCCGTTTTCATTCATTTCTCCTAGAGCTTCTCTACCCATGATGAGTTCCCTTCCCGTATTGTCTGGTCCCAGTTTGGCGTTCATGTCTCCCATTAGTATTTTCATGTCGCCAGCTGGAGTATTGTCCATTGTTGCCTGTAGTTGCCTGTAGAATTCTTCTTTCTTCTCGAGGTCTGCGTTGTTTGTGGGTGCATAACATTGTATGATTGACACTTTCCTTCCTTTGGAGTTGAACCTGGCGGTCATTATCCTGGACGAAATCGCCTCCCATTGTATCAGGGCTTTCGTTGCCGTTGGTGACATCATGATAGCCACGCCCTCGGTGTGCGTGTGGTTATCTTCTGGGTGACCGGAGTAGATCACTGACTCACCTGTTGACAATTTGGTGAGTCCACTCCCATTCCATCTGCTCTCACATATTCCCAGCACTTGTATTCCGTATCTTTTCATCTCGTTGGCGATCTGGGCAGCTTTCCCAGTCTCGTACATAGTTCGGACGTTCCATGTTCCTACACAGACTTTTTCTTTTGGTGCAAGGAGGTTCAACATACTGAAGTTTCTTTAGCAATTTTTGTTTACAGGGTGGGGTTGCTAGCCTCACGCCTGAGAAAAGAATGATTACATTAAGTAAAAGTTTAGAGAGAAGCAACTTTTTGGGTTGCTCCCCTCAAAATCAGAAAATAACGGACAAACAATGAGAACAACATCAACAAAGGAAACAGTTCACAGAAAAAAGGGCAAAAAGCGACGACAACTATACAATAAGACAACATGCAATATAGTTCAGTACATTTAACTAAAATGATATCTTAACCATAAACTCACTGACTTGGAGCAACTTGAACATATAAATCCAACAATATATACAATTATAGATGTGTTTATGTTTAAAAATTCCACAAATCCAAACAGTGAGTTATGTGTATTATCTGTCAATAAGATTGTATTTTTTGGATTCAGTGTTCGAAAGGTTAATAATTGTGATAATTTCCGCAAACACTTTGCATAAAATTTTAGAGTAATAAGAGATTTTATTTATGACCAAAATGTAGCGTAATAGTCGAAAAGCGCGCTCAATATCAAGTCAAAAATTATATATATATATATACATGCGTTGGTGGCATTGCGGTTAGGACTATCGCCGACCATGCACATGGTCCGGGGTTCGATTCCTGGCCGACGCACTCTTTTACTTTGCTAAGCTAGAAATAATGCTGGTGAAGAGGAAAGGTTGGGCATGAGGCTAGCAACCTCATCCTGTAAAAATTAAACACTGCTACAGAAACTTCAAGCTACTAGCTTGAAGCCCTATGTTCCACTGGGAACGTGAAGGAAAAAAAAGTTTACTTCTAACAGTCTGGAAAACTTTGCCCATCGGGTATATGATATTCATTACAATAAAGGCTTTTTGTATTTCCCAATGAATGAATGAAAAACAAAACGACATTGTCGTTTTTAACTGACGTTTCGCTATTTAATGCTACTGCTAACAGCTTTATCAAAGTATTATTAAACCAGAATTTACAAAATCTCAGCTTATATATATATATAGGAACTTAATCATAGTTCCTCAGCATGGATTCAGTGTTTTGTCAAATTGGTCAATTGGTAAAGATAACAAAACCAGGTGTAGATTGTTAGATCTGATAAGCACATGAAAACTATAAAAGAAGCACGCGTTTACATATCAAAATCGCTTATCACATTCGTGTTGATTTTGCTATTTCATGGAGGAAGTGATGGGTTGTTGTAACCAGGTCAGATTCTGTTTTAGTCCATCATTCTTATTCAGACAATTTGGCTTCCATTCGATTGTATGAAGGGCTTCTGATGATATTTATAAAGTTATATTTGCTTCTGATGATATTAGACGTTTTTTGTGATCTCTGAAATTTTTCCGGATTATTTCAATATTAGTAGACAGAAGACAAGTAGTTCAGCGAAGAGTCTCTTTTCGGCGAATTCATTTTCATAGCTGTACAATCGCAAATATATATGGTTATTTTGTGTGTGTGTGTATACATTAAATTTGTCAAACGAAAATACAATTAGTAGGTTCAGATGAATTGGATGTTGATAAGAGGATAGCAACAAAAGTGATGAGTTGTCATAAATGATTGTTAAATAAGAGTTACGTAATGGCATGAATAGTTTGATGAATGAGTTGTGCTCAAAGGGTGTACATGGAAACAAAATAATATACAGAATTACACAAGGGTTTTAAGTTAGAAAAATAAGCATACAAACAGAAGTAAGGTCAAATCAAACAAACAAAGAAAAGTTAGGTCAAATCAAAGGAGTAGTAGTATTTCAATATTGTCAAAATCAAGTTTGTGGCCTGATTCTATAGCGTGTAGACCACCTATGAGTGATGATTTTTCAAGCTTTTCTAGTTCAACTAGATTTCTCGGTGGTTAAATACAGGCGGCTCTACAGTGTTCATTTCTTCTGATTTTGAATTCTGTCTAGCGATGTTTGTCCGAAGTACATCGCATCACATTCCAAGCATTTTATTTTATAGACACAACTCGATAGAGAATCTTTGGGGATTTGATCTATTATATGCACAAGGTTGTTTCGTAGTGTGTCTGACGGTTTGAAGAAAACTCCTATGTCGAGTTTATTGAGTACTCTTCTGGGGTCATCTGATGTCTGCGCTCTATACGGAGTGAAACTTATTGAGGTCCACGTTTTTGGAATGCGTTTTCGACCATACTTGATTGATGTCAATGTTGATTCTGTAAATCTATGATTTTCTTTGGGTAGTTGTTTTGCTTGAGAGTCATGGTAATGTTTGATATTTCTTCTTATTTTTCTTTCTCATCCGTGATCAAAGATTATGCTCATCACAGATGACTTAAAACAGCGGATGCCTTTGTAGTGATGGGGTGTGATGATCCGAAGTCTAAATATTTGTTGGAGTGGGTTTTCTCGCTCAATATGGATATACTAAAATGTCGACTTTCCCTCCATTTAACTAGCCAGGCTGTCTAGAAATGGAAGTTCACCCATGTCTGATTTTGTCTGCTTCCGAAGTTGACTTTCTCCAAGAATAAACTGTGTAGATCTCGTTTCAGCACTATAAAAGTATCATCCACATATCTTAACCATATTTTTTGAGTGAGTATGCTTGAAAAGATGTTATCTTCGAATGTATTAAAGTAAAAGATCAGCGACAATTTTGGAAACTGGTGAACTTGTAGCAACACCATTCGTCTGTCGATATAAATTCCCTTTAAATGTGAAATAATTACTTTCTGGACAGAATTTTAAGCTCTTAATTATTTCACTGGTGTCCAGTGGACACCTTTGTGATAGCGTTGTATCTGATTCTAGTAGACTGGAAATGATATCAAGACTTTCGGTAATAGGGATACTAGTATATAATGAGTTAAATAAGAATTAAAAGGTGTCAGAACCCACAGTACATTGGACTCTAAGCCACTGGTTGAATAGTTAATAAGCTCAGACAAATTATTTTCCCACACCTGTATTTGAATGATAATCACAAACAAGTAGATGACTAGTATTACTCCAAGTGTGATCAAGAACCGACTTTAGCTGACCAGAGATTGAACTATTGTTATTAGTTGATGGTTGAAGACAGTCGGTAGGAGGCTTTGGACCTAGGTATCGCGCTTTTTATTATTCGCCAGAAAGGTATACCTGCAATCTTGAAGGAGCGTATATTTCTCCTGAGGTTCGAAAGCGTATCCCCCTGTGTAGACCGCCTTCAAACATCTAATAACAACAATTCAGAATGCATCGTGATGACAAGCCACCAGCATGTTGGTTACATTGCAAACATGACTGAGAGGATCCAGTCTGCTCCAAACAAAAGAACTAGACACTTGATACTAGTTATTAACTAATGTCCAATCAAAGTAACCACTGAACTGAAGTCGGTTCCCTATCAATCATGAAATCAAGCACATCTGTGTGAACAACACTTCAAAATCTATCTAGTGCTAGCTAATGACTGAGAATGGATTTCCCACCGATGACATTGGTTGGTGGCGGTCGCACTAAATCACAAATTGGTAGAAGTTTTAATTCATGGACTGGCCATTGAGGAGTCGGATCTCAGTGGCTGAATGATATACGAGCTCGCTGACCTTGCAACCGGAAATTCCTGAGTTCGAACCCCGGAAGTGGGTGCGTACTGCCGACGATTCCCATACTAGTATGAAACAGCTGTTCAGTACTACCTGGCTGGTTTTCAAAGGTTCTCTAACTTATATAAATCCGTGGTCAAACTCTCAAAAACAAATTTGATCCTTACAGACCAACTCTTGAACATAACTGATTACATAATGAAGCTGTTTGGCATTCTGGGGGAAAGTTATGACCATTCGAGTTTATCAGGTTGAGTGTTTTAGGACAAGTACTCACTGATCATACTGGCCAGTTTTCATGTCAGAAAAAGGCGAATGAAGAGTAGTTAAAATTGGCGGGCCATGGAGCAACAGTTTAGTATTTATACTCACTGTCACATTTTGCCATACACAGACTAACATACATAATAAGCGTACTTGTTATTTCAGAGATGATCTCTTATTGACTACGGTTAGAGAACCATTGAAAACAAAGGATAACTGGACAACCGTTTGAGAAAGATCATCCGGTGTTTAGATAATTTTGATCTGGCTAACAAACACTACAAGTTGATGTGTGTCATATTCAACTACTTACATCCTCACATCAGTAGTATGAGAGAAGTTTTCTCAATGAAATCTTTGTTTATCCATCTATTTTAGATATACTAATCAATTTAAAAATTTTGGACTTTACAATCGACTTGTAAATGAAGCTCCAGTTGACAAATCTCATCAACACTTTCATCCGCATACTGGACAAAATGATGAGGAACGTATACCGTGTCCTACAAAATCTGGTCAGTTGTATTCTACCAATAATAATACTACTAATAATAATGTCATTTGTCCAACTGAATCATTTGTAGAAGAAAATACACTCCCCTGTATGATGATTACCAAAACGCTGAATGGTAATTCTGTAAATGCAATAAAAATGCAAAGTGAGCATACTTTGTGTAATCAGAGTATAGACCATTCGATAAGCTCAAATTCATCTGCAGATACTTTACATAAAGGTGAGTGAATGAATGAATAAATGAATACCTCTCACTTCCTGTCTTAGATTTTTCTTGGTACTACTCAGTTTTTGTGCTCTATTATTTCGGAATTTCACCAATCTTATTTTCATCCTGTGTCGGTAGAAATAGGATTGGAGAGGTTTCCGAGGTTGCTTCTTTCTATGTGTGCAATTACCATTGATGATTTAGACTCCTTATTGTTGGTGTTGTCTTTATCTTGCGCATGTTTGACTCACACATTCAAACAGATATTCGGACTTCCGATCATTCCATCCTATGTCAGTGAAAAGAGGATTGACCAAATGTTTAAGTAATAGAGCACAAAAATTAAGTAGTACCAAAGAAAATCTATGACAAGAAGTGAAGCATATCAGAGGAGCTTTGAAACTCAATAATTACCCTTGATAAATTAGTCAGTAAATATATAGACAAATGCAAAAATAAAATAAATAATGGCAATAGTTGTAGTGAAAATAATAAAGATAATATTAATGATGGCATGCATGTCAAAGATGCGCAAGATAATGACAACACCGACAATAGGGAATCTAAATCATCAGTAGTAATTCCATACAAGGAAGGAAACCCGGAAACCACTTCACGCAGAATTCTTAACAAGGCAGGAATGAAAGTGGCTAGCATTCAGACACCCCACAAACTCAATTAGAAAGAAGTTTTGTCGGTTAAAGGATCCTGTGAAGTCAATTAAAGAAAACTATTTAGTTTATCTAGTACCCTGCTGGAATGATTGTCAAGTCAAATACATAGGTCAAAGTAGTAAAACAGGGGCACTCAAACCACCCGAACATAAATACCTAGCAAAATCTAGATTAGTTGACCCCAATAAGATAAGAAATCTAGAGAATAGTTCAGTTACAGCAGTACATGCAAATACACACAACCATGCAGTAGGACAGAATGGGATAAAATGATTTGTAACGGAATCTTTGTTTATCAAATCAACTGCAAACAGGTGTAGTAGAAATGATTTAACACCTGTCCCATACATATGAAAATTCCACTACCTCTAAGAGAGAGCAAAGAAAACTATAAAATTCAAGTTTCGAAGTCGTGTGATTATAATCGATATGATTATAAACAGTAATTACTTTTGTTCGAAACCTCGTCATCCGGAAAATAATACTGTTTCAGTGACTGTGTTATACATCTAATAAACAAACTAATGTGGAATTACTTACTACCACAGTGCCCAAGTTTTACACATATATTAACACAAGAGCCTGCTGCTCAATAAATATACCTAAGGAAAATGGAGTTTAATCAGATACACGCCGAGGAGGCCTATAGGCGACGTCACGTTCCAGACAGTCGCTCGAGTAGAACTCGAATGGGAAATGACGAGTTGGGCGTAGCTGGTCCAAGGGTGGCATGGAGAAAATCTTTTGAAAAGGAGAGGATTGCCTAGGGAAAGTCATGGAGCCAGCTGACAAGGACTGCCGAGGATAGGACAAACTGGAGATGTGCTACTCAAGCTACATATTCCACTCATGAGAAGTTTCAGGTCAGATAATTACTACATAAAGGAATTATATTCAAAGTAACTCGTCACAGACGATAATATAAATTGATTTTTTTCTCCAGTGTCCATGATGGCAGCTAACTCTTTGCCTCAAGCTCATTGATTTTGATTCAAAACTACGAGTTGGAATTCCGGAATTAGTGATGAACCTCATTCAACAGGTATTTGATGATAATGCTTTCGAATTAAGTCACAAAGAAAAGCTCAGGGAAGCGTTTCAGAGGAAGACAGGAATAAGACAATGCTGCCCACGAGCACTGATGATCTCTTGATCATTGCGAATTTAATGATGTGGCAGACAGTAGAAGAAGCAGTGAGCATATAGAAGACAGAGGAGATGAAGCCCCGACCGGCAGTAATAAACACCAATCACTATCACTCTTTTTTTATTACTTGACCGGATAGAAGCATTTCAAGAACAGACATAATGGATGAGAACATCAAACGTAGTCACGATGGGAACAGCAAGGTAGACATTCTTTATTCTGAAATCGATGTACAAATCTATAGCACTCGGTACGAGGAACAACAACTGAAGTCTGAATATTAATGTTGACCCAGTGTTTTCAAATGGTTCATGGCCTCAGTGCGTTCGTCCCAAATAGCACTTATCTTAAAAATACGGAAGGCTTAGAATAGAATCTTCAGTTGCACATGTTCTTCATTTTGTGCTACTTTTGTCCGCCTTTCATGTTTTCAGTGTTTTTTCACAAGGATCTTTCATTTCTCCATTTAATCAAACCCTCCATTGTTCAGTATTCGCGTAGAAGATATCACACGCAATAAACAACCTATCAATATCACGCGTCAGGCTTCGTATCCACATAAAAAAGTATGGAGAGGAGCTGATTCAACCTTCTTGGTTCTACTCGCTCTGATTACATCGCCGTGTGGCAATCTTTATCCTTCTGTATGATTCTTTGGAGCTGGTTGATGCCATTGCCAAGACCAGTGGATCTGTACCTTCACCAGACCGTAAGCACCTAAGTTTCTACAATGCCTCCTGTCCGTCTGTCGACCTGTTAGTCTTTGAAATCCACCACTCAACGACCTTCTCCCAGAAAGTCACTACGCTTGCTTCATGGGAAATGTAGTAGGTAGCCTTCGCTTAACCTCTCAGTAGCATCCTCAGCAGTACTGTCATCGCCGTCGAATTCCGGAAGGCCGTTAACCCAGCAAGGAGAGTTTGTATGTCTCCCAAATCAAATGCTGGAAGCCAGAGGATCTTCATCTAGGTGCAGGAAGTAAATACCGAATATGAGAGGAAAAAACCGCAGTATTTAGTAGCAGGATTGTTCATCTTGCAAGACCCGTATAACTTTCGCATAGGGGGGGGCTTCAAATGCGCATGTTCTTCGTTTTGTACTTCTTTTGTTTTCCTATCTTGTTTTCTATTTTGTTTCACAAGGATCTTTTATTCCCCCATTTCTACAACATAAACCATTTTTTGTTATTCAAGATGATTCTTATGAAAGATATCGTATACACCCCCGTCTTACTACTTATAAACTCTTGTGAATAGCACACGTCACAGTAAAATGCTCTTTAAATTCGTATTTTTGGAGAGACTTGTTGGTAAATTATGAAATACAATACTAATAATAGGGCTAGTGTAGTGCTGAAGCTTTTGTCCTCTTCTCAACCTCTGTGTCATCTCATTCTCATCTTTTCTTTTTCTTTAGGACGTGGAAGGAAAGCCGCTCCACCTCCGCCACCGAAGTCAACGACAACCTTGGAAAAATCTACAAAACGCTCTACTATAGATGGATATCATACTGGAAGTCAACCAGCAGATGCAAAAGAAGATATGAAAACATCTGAAAAAGTGACTAGTTCACAAGGAAGCAAAAAGAAGCCTCCGTGTAAAGTTTCAATTGAAAGTAGAAAATTAGGCGAATCACTTAAAGGTGAGATTAGACTCCTTTTTTCTTCTCTCCCACAACTTTCACTCGTGCATGATACTTACTGCCTGATGCCAGTCACGATAAAATCACGATTTCGTGGAAGTTAGAATTCACTAGCCATCGAGGAGTCGGATCCCACCGGCTGAGTGATCTACGATCCCGATCGAAAGGTTATGGGTTCAAACCTCAGTGGATGCACAACACATAAGCGGCCTAAAGTAGAACAACATGGCTTTTCAGGACTAATCGGTGATTTTCAATAGTTTTTTTGTCTGATGCCAACCCATGGTGGGCAAACCTGAATCAAATGAAACCCCTACACACTATCTGTTGAAAATTAACTCCAGGTTAATTCCATATTATATATAAGTTTACATTAAATATTAGACAGTGATGTTGCAGTATGGCTCTTCTCTTCCCCTGGTTTGTGTTGTGGCTTACCATTCTGCGTAAGCAGTAGAATTCTCAGTGAGTCTAGAACTGGAATTATGGAGGCATTTAAACTAACCAAACAACCAACCAACCAACCAACCCCACTCAGAGATAAACTTTGTCACCTCAGTGACCTAATAGATCCAATTAAGCCAAAAAAATAATATAATTTATCAAATGCCATGTATTGACTGTTAGTGAGGTCAATTACATACGTCAAATCAGTAGAACGGAGTCAACTCGATTATTGGAATATGAATATTTAACCACACTAAGAATGATTGATCCTGGGAAGTTAAATAATCTAGAAAAAAGCTAGACCGCTGCATTGGATTGCATTCACTTTCATGTTATGGCACAATAGGGTGATACACAGTGAGAGTATTAGGAAGTAATATACTTAGATGGAGAGAGAGAGGTTAATCACCGAATCTTCGTTCATCTATTCACCATCAAACACATGCAATCGAAATGACTCAACGTCTATACGAAAGATATGGAAAATGGCAATAAACAACAAGGGGAATAGAGATAAATACATATATAAAACAAGGTATGATGCCGTGTGACTAGTTGATGTGATTATGAGTAATAATTTGTGTTCTGAACGTTATCCACTTTTTAATACTGCGTCATCACTGTATGATTTTTGAAACAAACTTACGGCATTGTATGGATAGCTTTATTGGAAGATGGAGATTATCTGAAAAATGTGATGTATTTGCGCTACACATTTCGAACAGTCGGATCCCTCACACAGTTACTTGTCAAGTAAACATATATGGAAAAGTTAAATTAAACAAAGTGACAAAAAGGAATTAAGAATAATTAACACAAACGTTTGGTAATCCAGTTAAATAAGGATTACTACGATAGGTTAAGAGTAATAACAAACTGTTTTTGAATACACAAGGGGGGCTTAAGTTAATGAATAGCTATAGCCTCAAAGTATTGCAGTAAACGCCCTTAACCGTTTTTATAGATGACCTTAAAGGCTGAGTTAACATCAATCTTATGGTTCATCTCGATTAGGTGTTTAGCTATAGACGAAGTTGGTAGTCTGACACCTGCATCTATTGGCTTGTCACAATTCATCTGTTTTTCTAACCATTTTGGGATATGCTCTCCCACCCTCACGTGCAAAGTGCGATTACTCCTCCCTATGTATGTGTGACCACACACATGAAAATTGGTAAATAGTATGAGATGTGACATGATCACTTGTGCACTTTTGAGGTTTTGCAGTGGAGCATAATTTTAGCTTCTTCGACAATTACAAACTGGGCTGCATAATAGTTTCTACAGATTATCGAATTCAACCTTTGTCTCAAAATTCCACTGTTTATTTCCCCGTTATATGGTAATCTGATGAAAACCTTTTTCTAAGGGGTGGTATAGATTGTACGTTTAGAGACTAGTTGACTTCTACACCTGTTTTCAACAAGAGTATCCACCAATATTTCGTTTTCTTTGTCTATAACATCAGCCGTACAAATACGTTGAATCCTCCTAAACAGACATTTCACCAAACCTCTCTTGTACTATAATGGACAGAAACTGTGAAAATTAAGGTGCTACCTTGTCCAAGTGGGCTTTCTGTAGACTTGACAAGTAAATATGTGATCAGATTGTTAGAAATGTGTAGCGCGAATACATCACATTTTTCGGTTAGTCTCCGTCTTCTAATAACGCTATCCAAATTTATAAAAGGGACTAATTGTTTTAAATTATGGAATTGTATTCAACCACAGTGCACGAGTTCTACACTTACATGAACTTTATTGTATTTATTTAACTCGACTACTCACTGTAGCGACTGCCTTATTGCTAATATTAACTTTATAAGGATGTTATTTGTTTGCTGGAGGGTTAACAGTGGAATCGAGAAGACGCTCTTCTTCCTATTAAAGGCCCTTCAGATAGATAAAATTGTATTCTATTGAGTAGTGGTGCTCACACTGATATTTGAACATCTCCCCTTTGGTTTCAAATGTCAATGCTCTGCCCATCAACCCAGTGAACCAACAGAGGCAGATAATACCATATTGCCCTGAAGGCTATCGTGGAGGCTTTCTTACTAGGATTCAGATTGTCAGATTTGTGGAAATGTTGGATAAATTATACCAATACTTGTAAATTATAATCGTTAAATTTTCGTCACGAATGAATACAGCAGATAAAGAGATCATTATAAAGCATCTGAGCGCAGTGGATAGCAATGCGCATCCCAGATCCCGCCAGGAACCTAATCCAGGACCTCCGGGTTATGAGACCAAGACCGTATACGACAATTCAGCCAATTAGACTGAAATTCAAAGATTTCGAATAAATGCAGTTAAGCGGATTATATTCACTCATCATGGACATTAGAGGATTATACTAACTGCACAACGCGTCACTTAGAACCAAGCTGCTTGGAACAAATGTCTCAAATACCCAAATATGAAGTGAAAATACATTGTTTATGAGGTGGTGACACTACCCAACTGACCAGGGTGAAATAGGTGGAGCGGGTTTCGAGCCCAGGGCTATCTTAAATCAACGCACCACATTTGTTTAATACATTGAACAAATGATTACTCCTATTATCAGTTTACCCTTGAGTTTGGAGTGCAAAATAGTAGGCTTTGAGAAGCTTTATCGACATTTCACTTCCTTTGCGGCAGTCTATTTTAGCTGTTTCCATGACTGCCTACAAAATTTCATCTTCTGCTATCACGTGGTCTCCTACATATTACCTCTGACAAGCCATACTTGTTGTCAACCCCTCGAATTCCGATTTAAGGCTTGTTGTATGATGTCTAACAGTGACTTCATCAGTGTGCGTTCATTCTACCTCCATATCCCTGTGCATAAATTTTGTGGTAATATGTTCCTTAACTAGTTCTTTTTGCTTATCGTTTCCTGTCGACCATCTAGACTTCGTTATCAAGCGAAGTATGCAGTTGTTGAAACAACATATTCAGTGGTCTATTATGAATACTTTTCATGATGCATGTGCTGAGTGTCTGGACCATATAGAAGCGCTAATTGACTTGATATCAGTGTTAAAAAGATCCGGATCTTGTTTCTTATGCTGAATGTACCAGATTACAACAGTGATTTTAATCCTGCCTAGTTTCAACATCTTCATTCATGGCCATTAATACGACTGAAATGATACTTTGACGCAGAATAATCTGGATCCATTTTACTTCATTGGTTCTCATCAGCTGCGTACAGCCTGAATGTTTTATTAATAAAAATAAACAGTGTACAAATTTTAACAAACCTTTGTCCATTAGCAAGCATATTGTCAGAGCGTCATAGTAAACTAAGGCGTTGAGATATACAGGGCGTCTAAAGTGTTTCGACATACATATATGTGTATATATCTTGGTAGAGAGGAGTTTCTTCAAAAAAATTAACAGTTGTGTTGTTGGGGTGGTAACAAAAGAAATTTAGCAACAGTCTCGTGATTAGATAAGAGAAGATCAACATTTTAAAATTTCAGTGCACATGAGGTCAGATAAGAAGTTGATAATGCAATAACCGGAGGTTCCTCGGTACATGTTTGCAGAATCTGACATAGGCCCTCCTCTCTGTTCTTCCAATGTAACTGCGAACATGTACCAAGGAGCCTGCGGTTAAAGAGACCGAATTGTTTAAGCTCTTCAATCGCCAAACATCTAATTGACACAGGACACCGAGTAGATGTGCTTGAATCATTCAAAATAATTAACAGACAAAGTACCTCAAGTCTTCTCAGGTTTGCTGAAGCTATAGCAATAAAACGATTGAAGCCTGACTTTTGTGTTCAAAAAGAATCCGTTGTTGGACTTCAATTACTCTGGTAATTCACTTCTTAGTAACTCTTTGTTTTCTAATTTTGTTAATTCTGTTAACTTATCTTTTCACTTACCTCCCCTCCCGTTTATTTTTCGCTTGACTCTCTTAAGAGATCATTTTTCTTGATCTTCTGAGTTCTGCTCACTGTATTACATCATCAGCTTCTCATCTGAAATTTTAAAATGTTGATCTTCTCTTATCTAATCACGAGACTGTTGCTAAATTTCTTTTGTTACCACCCCAACAAAACAACTGTTAATTATTTTTCAAGAAACTCCCCTCTACCAAGATATATACACATATATGTATGTATGTCGAAACACTTTAGACGCCCTGTATATCTCAACGCCTTAGTTTACTATGACGCTCTGACAATATGCTTGCTAATAGACAAAGGTTTGTTAAAATTTGTACACTGTTTATTCTTATTAATAAAACATTCAGGCTGTACGCAGCTGATGAGAACCAATGAAGTAAAATGGACCCAGATTATCCTGAGCCAATGTTTCTTCTTTCTTTGTTCAAATTTATAAAAGGGAATCATTGTATGAAATTCATGAAATGATACTGCCCAGATAAGTGGAAGAAATGACATCCTTTAGATTTCTCCTGTTCTTAGTTATTAAGGCTTCCTGTTGTTGGTCAAGCTGGTATCTTTATCACCTGTGTCTTCTTTATGTTCACTCAAAATCCTGTCACCTGTGCTTGTTTCTCCTTCCAGCTTGTTGGTTTTAACTTCCAAAAACTTGGAGTTTTTCTGAAGTCCGACATGAATTATCTGTGAAATCTAGATCTTCTAGATTCTTTGAGTCACTCGTCTACTCTTCAATCCCCACGATCTGATTTATTGATCCAGTTCATCAGAATCAGACATATTTTCAGAAATATTAGGCAAGTCAGCCTTCATTTCAAACGCTTGACTGAGCTTTCTACTGTCAATTACTTGGCATGTACTACCATCGTAAAGGTGTTGAATGAGACTGACAAATGTTTGCTAAATTGTACTCTATAGATTTGAGGACCCAATGGTTGCTGAAGACCTTTTCAAAGTTGATGAATTCACTTAGTAGTTATTATATGTTGTGGATCTCACGAAGGCGTTTTACAGTGAACACAGGAGTTAGACAGATCTGCATATTATCAACGACGATTATTCTTAACTGCAGTGGACGTGATTATGCAGAAGACTGTGAGTTGAAAGTGAGAAGACAGGAATACGCTGAATCAACAATAAGAAGATTCTAGAAGGTCTGGATGTCACGCGTAGATGATTTATGTTTAATGTCATACAAACTCGAAGATTTTCAGGCGAAAACAAATGAACTGGCTGAAGAGGGGAGGCAGAGAAGACAGTACTCCAGGTGAACATAGAGAAGACTGAGGTGGTGAAGATAACCCCCCCCCCCCCACAACAACAAAAACCAGCACCAATCACCATCAATGGGAGGGATTTAACAGAGGTTACTTCCTTCATTTATTTTAGGGAGCATCGTTTCAACTAGAGGCAGACGGAACTTATGAAGATTTCAAAGCTAGCCAGAACAGGAAAGGCAAGATACACCGTCAACAGGCTAAAACCAGTTAGGAAATCTTCAGCACTCCACAGAATAAACTACAAGATTCTGATTTTCAATACCAATGTCAAGTCAGCCCTTCTATACGGGACATACAATTGCACTGCGTGTCACGAAAAACATTTCCAACAGGTTGCAGACATTCATCAACAGCTGCCTTCTCTCTCCATATTGAAGATCAAATGGCCAGTCGGCCAGAAAGAATTAGTGACAAGAAACTCTGGCTGGGAACAAACCAATCAAATGCCGATTTCTCAACAAATACGTAGACAAAAATGGAGATGGATCGGGCATACATTCAGGAAACTGTCGAATGACATCGTGAGCACTACAGGCCATCACTCAAGTGGAATAAGGATGAGGAGCGACGGGTGGGGGTGTCAGAGCGACGGTGACGAGAAGGAGATCGTGTGGAGAGGAGGAGATGAAAGATTATGGGCAATCGTGGAGAGCTAACCAGCTGAAGACGATGCCAGAGAATAGAAGAAAGTGGAAATATGTTTTTTTGAAGTCTTATGTTCCACTCGGAACCCAAGAGAACAATAATACAATAATAATAATAGTAATATGTTATGGATGAAATTAAGATTATCGAATCTGTTTAAAAACAGATTTTCTCTTTTAATTATTTTCAGTAGCCTTTTATTATTATTATCTATTTTGATTTTTATATTCAGTTAACATGTAAATACGATTATATTCCCTTTTTCTGCCTTTTGTCTTCAAAGTTATCGACTTTCTGTTAATTGTCTAAAGTGAAATGAAATAATTTCCGGTTGAAAAGATTAACGACTTACAAAGGAAAGCAGTATATTTATATATACATATATGTCTCTTTGAGTAACTTTGAAACCAGCATAGAATAAATAAATAAAATTCTAAAATCTATTGTCAGTAAATGATAACTGACGTTGTATGTCCTTCTTTCCTTCTATCTTTCAGTAATGATAATAATTTTTAAAATCTGACCACGAATCGATATTAGTTTGGAGGAACATTAAAAACCAAAACTGCCTAGTTTGACAAGCTGTTTCGTCCCAAGTTTGAACTTTATCGGTAGTATACACCCAGCGAGGTTAAAGGGATCTCTTCCCTGGAGTTCTAATTAGAAGTTATAACAAGTAGAGTCCTTCCGATCACGAATGAGAACAAATTATCACTGCCGAGGATATTGGCTGGTGCAAGGCGCGTTGAAAACTCACAAATTAGTAGAAGTTAGAATTTTATAAACCATTGCGGTGGCTGAATTGTCAACGAACTTGCCTTGTAACCAGAAGATCTTGGGTTCGAACTCCAATGGGTGCCTACTGACGATAAGTTTCGCACTAGGAGGAAGCGGCTGTCCAGAACTCCTAATAGGTAACCAAACGCCTTAGTGTTCCGATCACGAACTTGATTAACATCAGTTAGAGAACCATTGGGAAACCAACTAGGGAGTGGTATACAGCTTTCTCTTCCTATTTTGGGGCTCTTCAGCATTACTAACTTGTCACTTCATCACCAGAGGTCAAATTCAAGACTTTCAGGTCACAAGAAGAGCTTGTTGATCAGCCAGCCACTAGGGTGGAATTCATGGTATATATCTTGACCAACGGCCAGTATCATCTCCGAGCATTTACCCTGACACTTCTCTTGATCTACTCTAGTGACGATGACTTCCCAGCAGAACTGGGGCCATTCAATAGTAGTTTCAAAACGTTCCACAGAATCGCCTACAGTTTTAACGTGAAGTTGTAGGGACAAATACTCACCGATGACACTAGCTAGCAGTAAAGCTAGATATATCACCAATCGGCGGTAATTAGCACTCATCAGCCGGCCACTGGACTCCGTCCTAGTGCGGTAAAGACAGTTGCACTAAGATCAAACAACGGTTTGAAGCACTAATTAGGTCAGGACGGCTTGCCTCGGTACCTATTGACACATGGCCGGGAGACGCGTGATAAACGGCATATTAGGTGTGATACATTCTGCAAGAATACTGACTGCCGGAGCGATGAATTAAGTTACAACGAATAAAAGTGAAGGATACTTGCATAAGGTACAGTAGTTGAACGCCCACCAGCTACTTATATATATTCAGGGGATCGAATCCCTTTCGATATTCTCCCAAATCTCGTCTAGTTGTTAGTCAGCTCAGCAAACGGACTAACTCGTTAAATTCGACTTTCAGATATACTCTTTCATCCTGTTTATAGGAATTATTGTCAAAAGTACTTTCAATAGTTGGTTTGTAAGGATTAGATTTGTTTTTACGGGTTGATCACGGATTGATATCAGTTAGAAGGAGAACCATTGTAAACCAGCAAGAAGTACTGGAGCGGCTGTTTCGTCTTATTGCTTGGGACTCATCGGCAGTATGCACCCACTGAGATTCAGACCAATAACCTTCTGGTTACAAGACAACCTCACATACCATTTAGCCACTTGGATCTGGTTGAGTGGCCAGTCCATGAATTCTAAACTCTACCAGTTCGTGATTTAGAGCGACCACCAACCAGTGTTATTGGTTGAAGATCCATCCTCACACTTGAATGAATGGACCTCACTGGTCACGAATTCTCACTAGAACTCCAGGAAACTCCATCCCGTAGCAAATCACTAACGAGCATCAGATTAAATTTCAATATTTGGTTTGTAAGGATTAGATTTGTTTTTACGGGTTGATCACGGATTGATATCATTTAGAGGGAGAACCAGTGAAAACCAGTCAAGGAGTACTGGACAGCTGTTTCACCCAAGTTGGGGAATCATCGGAACCCACTGGAGTTTAACTCGTCAAAAATACTTTCACCTCAGTCATGGAGAAGAAGATCTTTCGTTTATAGTGTCAGCAATGAGGATAGTACCTGGTTCCTCAGGTTGATGCTAACGGAGCGGGTTCGAAACCTAGAGCCATTGACTGAAAGTCTAATTTCCAGAGAAATAAGTCAAATATCCTGTGAAGTATACATTTAGAATTACGAGAACTGTGATAAAACTGAATGGAGAAGCCTAGTTTCCACATTTTAGTCTATGAAATTCTACAAAATTTAGCCGGCCAATCCATCAACTTCCTCTTGAATAAAGTGATTTACTTTTGAGGATAAAAGTGAATAAAAACAAGGATGTGTGCATTCTTCTTCTTATTCTTCTGTACTTTTGACATACTCTTAGGGTAGACGGCCGGCGGATGACAAAAAGGTAAAACTTCAATAGATATGAATTAATCAAAGCCGAAAGTAATCCATCTTTCGCTTTTGTTTCTCATCTTCAGTCATTCCACTGCTAACCATTTTGTTCCACGCACACACACACACACACACACACTCGCATACACACACACAATAGATGGATTCTTATACTTTTCTTAAAAATCAAACCCAAATGTATCATGACAACTATAAGTTGATTAACTAGGTGGCGCCATTGTCTAGACACTAAAGTAAGTCATCTTCAATGGAAGAAAGGATTCATCAAGAATTAGCATATAAAAAATCCATGGTTAAATTTGAAGTAAAATTAAATTCTTACAAATTAATTCTTGAAGATAAAGATAGGATTTAGACAGATTGCGTAAATTGATTTGACGGTTTCGGTGTGTGTGTGTTTGTGTTGCGAATGTAACCTTAGAAGCTTCTAAATTATTCACTGTTGGTCAGCTGATGCTTTGTTTAGAATAAGCGAAGATATGGTTAGGTAGTTATGTGATATTGCGGTTTAATCTGTATATTATTATAATTATTATTCCAGGTTGAATTGCGAATCGACGCCAGTTAAAGAACCATTGAAAGTCAACTAGGGAGTAGTGGATAGCTGTTTAACCCTCGCTTGGGACTCCATTGTCAGTACGCAGTCACTGGGTTTTGAACGCATCACCTTCCGGTTACTAAGCAAGCTCATGGACCATTCAGCCACTGGGACCCGGTACAATGGCCCATGGATTCTAACTTCCACCAATTCGTGATTTATTTTTATTCCTATACGTTCCCAGTGGAACATAGGACTTCAAGCTAGAGGCTTGAAGTTTCTGTAGCAATGGTGTTAATTTTTTTTACTGGATGACGTTGCTAGCCCAATGCCTAACCTTCCCTCTTTACCAGTCTTATTACTGGCCTAGTGAGGTAAAGGAGTGCGTCGGTTGGGGATTGAACCACGGACCAGATGTGTGGTTGGCGGCGAGCATTCTACCACTGTGCCACCAAAGCACAAATTCGTGATTATTACCACTTTATTCCTTCATGTTCTGGGTAGAACTTAAGGCGTCAAGCTTCAGGGTTTGAATTTTCAGCAGCGGTGGTCTTACTTTTACGGAGTGGGTTGCTAGTCTCACATCTTACCTTCCTTCTTCACCAGGATTACTTCCAGCACAGAGAGGTTTATGAATAAATCATTTGGGAATCAAACCTCGGATCACGTTTTGTGCGGCGTTCTTAAAAAGTTTGCACAAATGCTGAATACAGTTGATGGAACTGACGCTTGATTGTTAAATATATCGAAGTGATCTGGTGTTACAGCCGAGCTCATAAATGGTGTGCCTCGTTTGACTCAATTTAGTGATACGAATTCTTTCCAGCTACCTGTGGAAACTTTGTAATATGATTATGTGGAGAATTTTAAGCCGGTTGTTTTTCACTCACCAGTAAAGTGATCTCTGCCAACCTGAAATCGTTCAGCCTTTTATCAGCATTACCTGGATAGTATTTTAACAAAGTCTGTGTACTTATTTGTTGTTGTCATTATATCCGTAGAATAACTGAACGCAGTTCACCCACAAGGAAATTATATTGCTTCCTTTTTGATTGGACACTAGTAACTAATGTGACGTGTATAGTCCTTTGTTTGTTTGGTGCACACTGAATTCTGTCAGTCAGCTTTGCAATCTGGCCACCATTCTAGGTAGCTCGCCATCACGGTGCACATTGATTTGATGATATTAGATGGCTTGAGGCGATCGAGCACAGAAAGCCTTGTTCGACCAAGGTTATATGCCAGTTGGCACTCACTAGTCATCGAGGCGTATCTACAGCCGCCTTGAAGGGACTCATGTCCCTTTAGGGATTTTAACCCGGGGCATCCAGTGTTGCAGTCAGAGACGCTACCACTGAGTTATTCAGGCCCGCTATTGACCTCCTGTAGGCTGGTGAGCTATCTAGAATGATGGCCACATTGCAAACCTGACTGATAGAATTCAGTCTGTACCAAAGAATGAACTAGGCACGTCGCACTATTTACTAATATCCAACCAAAATATCCACTACAGTCCTTCAAGAGGTCAGTCGCGAGCTCGAATAGCTTAGTGGTAACGTTTCTGGCGGTAGGCGACACTGGGTGACAGCGGTTCCAATCTCAGAAGGGACATGAGTGTTCTTTCAAAGTTTCGGATATGCCTTGCCGACTAGTGAGTGCCAACTAGCACGAAACCTAGTTCAAGTCAAGGCTTCCTGTGGACGATTGCCTTCAACTATCTAATATATTGTTCCCTGTTATACAAAAGTGTTTATGAGCAAAGAAAACTGTTACAATTACTTTAATACGTTAATTAGCCTGTCATTATGAATTAAGACTTTGATAAACTCACTAGAAATGCAAGTACATCAAGCTGACGGGTCTCGAACTTGACTTCACTATGCTAATCACCATCAAATAGAGAATAGAATGCCAGTCAAATCTATGTCTCACTTTCACCCACTTTGAAAAGGTCTTTGATAGCATTAAGCACTCAGTAATTTGGAAACCACTTCAACACAATGAAGCTTAGTAAGGCAAACTTTCATAGACCTCATTCAACAGCTACGCGCTAATGTCAAATGTGAAGTGATTTACAACGGAAAACTCAGCGAAGTGTTTGAAGTGAAGATGGAAGTAAGACAAAGCTCGCTGACCACTACAATCAATGATATTCTTGATTGTGGTGGATTGGATTATGCGAAACACTGTGTATAAGAGCGAGAAGACAGGAATACGTTGTGCTGACTGATAAGAAGACTACAAACGATCTGGAATTCGCAGATGATCTATGCTGAGACAGAGCTTTAAGTGAAGATAGAAAAAACAGAGGTAATGAAGACAGCCAACTAGAAATAACAATACACACTAGTCACTGTCAACGAAAGAAATATGGAATAGGCCACTTCCTGCATTTATCTATACGGCATCTTTTCAGCAACAACCAACTGCACAGATGAGGATGTGAAAACAGAATCGGTAAGGCGAGATAGGTCTCCATTACACTGAAGTTGGTATGGAAATCTTCTTCATTCAGCATTCAAAAAGAACCAAATTCAGACTTTGAACACCGATTTTAAGTGAGTGAGTTTTTCTATATTGCTCAGAAATATGGTCAACGCATCATGAAAATCATTTCAAGCAGACCACTGCAGACGTTTATGAACATCCGCCACTATCTGGCTCCATAATGAAGACAAAGTGGTCAGTTAGAAAGAATAAGGCAACAAAAATCCCTGGGAAAAACTGATCAAGAATCTTTTGCTCAACAAGAATGGTGAAGGAAAAGTAGATGGATCGGATGCACTCTGAGGAAACTATCAAGCAGCTGCTGCAGTGGAACAACGAGTTGGGCGTTGGCTCAAAGGTAACACTGGGGAGACGGCGTGAAGAGGAGATTTAAGTCTATCTAAAAGCCCCACTCTGTCCAACTCCATTTTTATTGCCTTGATTATTAATAGCTATAAAACTTTTTACTCAAAGTCACCCTATGATCATGTTCCAATAAATGTCGTGTTATGATTTAGCTCCATGGCATGCTATCATGAGTACTGGAAAGCCCTTTGGAACAGTATTCAGCAACACCAGCCGAAAGACATCTTTCCGTAGGCCCAATGTATTTGATTCCACTAACACATGTATCTTTGCTTGTTGCTTGAAACATCTCAACTCCGCCTCCACTATTGTTGTGTTTACGAGCAATATATCAGCTGCAAAATAGGCTCATTTTAAATGCTTTCTCCAAATGACGTTTCACCGACTGAGTTGCGCTAACTTTCTTGAAAGGTAACTGTATATAAACCTTCTTTTTTAAAAAACAGTCTTTGATATTCAATTGAATTTTTAGATTTTCCTGTAGATTTTTTTTATTTTTTTTATTTTTATTTTTGATTTACAGCTTGATTCCACACTGTATTTTCGGTACAAGTATGGAATTTTCAGCAAGGATATCGGTAGCCCAAATTTTGCAGGCCGACCATAGACATCAGGTGTGCGTCGGTGCGGACTCGAACCCCGGACCATATGCATGGTCAGCGAGAGTCCTAACCACTGTGCCACCGACGCACAAAGCGCTCCCGCGCCGGGAGTCGAACCCGGGCCGCCTGGGTGAGAGCCAGGAATCCTAACCGCTAGACTGAACCAAAGTGCTCCGTCTCAGGTTGACATGTCAGCTTCTTGTGCAGATGCTTCGACGATATCTGGGCATTTATTTAGAATTTAATTGGTGGATGGTGACTAGCAGTGGAATCCAGGATGCACATTTCGTTCTATTTGTTACTCTTCAGCTGGATGCACCTGCACTTCGTTGAAGCATCTGCCCAAGAATCCGACATATCAACCTGAGACCGAGCACTTCGGTTCAATCAATTGACGGGAAAATTTAAAAATTCAATTAAATTCATATGACCCGTTGCACAAAAGGTGGCTCTCGTGGCCTAAGTGGTCTAGTGGATAATGTTTTGGCCGGTGTTTGAAACTATGGGTACTGGGTTCGAGCCTCGGTGGGATCATCGTCACTCACTGGAGAATGCAGATACATCCATCTGTCACGTCCCAAATAGGATGGAATGCGTGTCATCCTGGATTCCACTGCTAGTCACCATCCGCCAATTAAAGTCTTTGAGATTGCCCTTCCTTTATTACGCTGTGTATACGTATTTATAAACCTTTCCAAATACTCTACAAGTACACGACTCACTGTTTTCTTTTCTGTTTTTCTTTTCCCTTTTGTTCACTTTCTACACAGATTTCGGGAAGGAGCACAAGAAATTCTCTTATTTAAATACATTCATTTGTTGGTGTTCATGGTGTGGTAAAGAACAAGGGAATTTCTTAGTCACATTATATATGTTTGTTAAATTTAGTTATCTATCCAATGTGATTGGACAGATTTATCTAATGCAATATTTTATTGGTACAAAGTATACAATGTATGGTGCTCAAGTATTAGTTGATTTAGTCAAAGGACAAGAATGGCATCACTCGGGACATTTTCCAAGAGTAACATTTTGTGATTTAGAAGCTAAAAAACTTGGCAAAAATCATATGTAAGTTTGTCTCTGTGTGTGTTTGTGAGCGTGAGTGCTTTTATTTCAACTGATAATACTGTTTCGGATTAGACCACAGATTGATATCAGTTACAGAACCATTGAAAGCTAGCAAGGAGTACTGGAAAGCTGTTTTGTCCTAGTGCTTGGGACTTATCGGCAGTACGTACCCAACGCGCTAGGTTCAAACTCAGGACCTTCCGGTTACAAGGTAGACGAGCTCGCATACCATTCAGCCACTGGGACTAAATTCAATGGTCCATGAATCTCAACGTTTTCCACTTCGAAACCTTGTGAGTGCGTACAGTCGATGAGTACAAAACTAGGACGAAACAACTGGTTTTCAATAGTTCTCTAACTGATATCAATCCATAGTCTACCCTGAAACGAAAAAAAAGAATCCCTACAAACTAACTTTTGAAAATGTTAATACTGTATTAAAATGCCCAGTAATGATTTGTTGATTCCTTAGATTCCCAGTGGAACGTAGAGATTAAACAGTCCATCAACATTTCACTGTGTTTTCTGCAGTCTTTCTCTTAGCGGACCAGACGATTGTTGATAATCTTTCTTTATCTTCTCACGGGATCACCTTCATATCATTCTTGGTCTTATTTCCTATATAAGTCCCACTTGAGATTCTCCCTGGAGGCTGTTGCTACTCAATGATCCCACCCCCCAAGCCTCTGCACAATCCATCTCCATTTCTAAGGATTAGTGAATAATTTGATTTTCTGAATTTTTGAGACACGTTAATAGCAACTACGTTTGGATTATAAAGTGAAAAATGTTGCCGCTTAGTCACTAGTTTAGAATCTAATGGAATATTCATACTGGTTTCTATCGATTTTCGAAACAGACCATCGTAATCTAGCACCATCAGATAGACAAGTTGATCGACTATTTTGAATATATATCAATCTTCTCCTCATTAGTGTCTACAAAACGGTTGTTCTGAAGTTTTAATAGAAGTCCGGGATGGTGGGTTACACCGTGTTCGCCCAAAAGATGCTCATCAATCGAGATTTGTATATCGGATGGGTTATTTTGATTTGGCTGTGTCATCTACGATGGTTGACTCAAGTGAAAAGCTTTCGTCCTCTTTCTAGACAACGTCTTCAGCGTGATTTTAAGATAAATGTGGTTTCATGAGTCACGGTATTCTAAGCCAATGTTTGAATCGTAAACATGCTTTTCTGTCAGACTGAAGGTTTTAGTCCATTTTGCGATGATCCCATCTTGGATGCGTGATGTTTATATGCGTCAAAATGAAGTAAAATGCCTAATCATTACTCTTAGATTCCCAATAACTCCTGAATTGGTTTCAATTCGTGACTGAAATTAATTTTGAAATAGGTACAGAGTAGTTGGTAGAGCCTAAAGCCGACTCGTTTCTGTGCGAACTCATGACAGGGATCTCTATGTACTGCTGCATAGATGATAAAACTTACTTGAGACAGGCACAGTCACAAAACTCTACAAAGACAGTAGCATAAAGAAGACTTATCATTTACAGATCTATGGTGGTCAGCAGTGCCTTTAGGCAGCTGTAAAAAGAAGGTAAATTTTTATGTTTTCTATAATTGGTTTGTACGGATTAGATTTGTTTTGACGAGTTGTTCATGGATTGAAATCAGTTAGAGAACCATTTAAAACTAGCAAGGAATACTGGACAGCTGTTTCTTCCTAGTTTGGGAGTCGTCAGTAGTACGCACCCACCACAGGGGTTTGAACCCAGGACCTTCAGGTTACAAGGCAAGTTCGTATGTAATTAATCAACAGAAATTTAACTATAGGGAGGGCCTTGGAATCAAGTCGAGTATTCTCAACATGATGGGATCAAAATTCCGTCCACAAGAGTCACTCACAAAGTCTTCTCTCAGACAGTCGAAGGTCAGAATGACCTTTCCTTCAATCAAACAAAATTACATCGTAAGACAACGCTTTATCAGTGCATCATCACACAATCCCAAATAGAAGCATTAAAATTGGGGATTAAACATGAACAAAGAAAAATAATAAGGATCATTTAAACATATGATTTTTAAATGTCAGAGGAATGATATAGTGTCTAGGAGTTAGTTGAAACATCTAAACGATTTGATGCTGTAGGATAGTTGGAGGCAAACGGCCACAGGAAACCTTCACTTGACCTAGGTTTCGCGCTAGTTGCCGCTCACCAGTCAGCAAGGCGTATCTGTAACCATTGAAGGAACTCATGTCCATTCTGAGATCCGAACCCACGTCAGTCAGCGCCACCTGCAGTCAGAGACGTTACCACTGAGCTATTCAGGCTCCTCCTGTAGGACTGTAGTGGGTACTTTGATTGTACAGGTTTGCAATGTGGCCAACATTCTATATAGCTCGCCACCCTACAGGGGGTCAGTCGCGAGCCCGAATATTTTTTTTTGATTTACAGCTTCATTCCACACTGTATTTTTGGTACAAGTATGGAATTTTCAGCATGGATATCGGTAGCCCAAATTTTGCAGGCCGACCATAGATATCAGGTGTGCGTCGGCGGGGGTTCGAACCTCGGACCATGTGCATGGTCGGCGAGAGTCCTAACCACTGTGCCACCGACGACATGCTAGCTCAGTGGTAACGTCTCTGACTGCAGGCAGCACTGGGTGACATGGGTTCCGAAGTGACATGAGTGTTCCTTCAAGGCGGCTGCAGAAACGCCTTGATGACTAATGAGTGCCAACTAGCACGAAAACTACGCCGAGCAAGGCTTCCAGTGGCCAACTGCCTTCAACCATCTAATATCATCAAATCAATGTGCATCATGATGGCAAGCCACCTAGAATGGTGGCCAGACTGCCAGAATTCAGTCTGCACCAAACAAACAAAGGACTAGACTCGTCACACTAGTTACTAGTGTCCAATCATCAAAGTTCATCTAAGCAATTTTCAATAGTTGATTTGTAAGGATTAGATTTGTTTTGACGAGTTGAACACGGATTGATGTCAGTTAGAGAACCATTGAAATCCAGCAAGGAGTATTGGACAGCTGTCTCGTCCTAGTGTTTGGGACTCATCGGCAGTACTCAGTCACTGGGTTTCAAAACAAGGACTTTCTGTTTACAAGGCAAGCTCGTATACCATTTAGCCACTTGGACCCGATTGAGTAGCCAGTCCATGTATTCTAACTTCCACCAGTTCATGATTTTGCCCGATTACTAACCAATGTCACTGATGGGACATTCATCCTCACATTTGACTGAATGGACTTCATCGGTCACGACTTCTCACTAGAACTCCAGGGAAATCCATTCTGTAGCAAGTCTCTCGCGAGCATCAGATTAAATTTCAATAGTTCATTTGTAAGGATTATATTTGCTTTGATGTGTTGATCACGGATTGATATCAGTTATAGGAAGAACCATTGAAACAAACAGCTGTCCAATACTCTCTAATTTTCAATGGTTCTCTAACTGACATCAATCCGTGATCAACTCATATAAACACATCAAAATAAGAAAAAAAAGATATTGTAATAACTTCTTTTGAGGAGGGATTTTCTCAAAAATTACTCCACTATGCAGTCAGATCTTTTGGGGATTATGCTATTAGGAAAGTTCGAAATTGTTACCACTCCAGTTATTCTGATTATGTTACTTGGAGCTTTAATGGAAACAAAACAAGTAGTCCAGTGAAGAGGCTGTTTTTAGAGAATTCACTTCCTCTCTCCCCTCCCGACCGACCGCCTGCCTGCCTGCCTATCCTTATCAGTACAATTAAATTTGCAGACAGTTTTTATCTTTACAAAAGAAGATAGTAATAGAAAAAAAAGAAGAGAGATGAATTGCCATAATCATAGTTGTGTTAATACTAGTCAATATGTAAGTGAAATTGATAAAAGAAAGGCAGAGGAGTTATGTAATGAGGTAGAAAAAAATAATTCACTGAATGAGTTGTAATCATCAGAATGTATACAGAAGAAGTAAGGCAAAATATAACAGATTACTCAAGACATTGAAAGCAATAGAACAGAGTTTTAGAAAGAGTTTGGAAAAAACAAGTCAAGGTAGGAAATAAAACGATCAATATAGTACGCCTAGTAGAAATGATTGAATAATTGACTTATGTATACAGACTTCTGGTTTCTCTGTCTGAGTGACCAAAAGCTTTACAAATGCAAACAGAACTGGCAGAAGTTAGAATTCAAGGACCATTGGATCGGGTCCCAGTGGCTCAATGGTCTACGAGCTCGCCTTGTAACCAGAAGGTCCTGGGTTCGAATCCCGGTGGGTGCGTACTGCTGAGGAGTCCCAAACTAGGACGAAACAGTTGTCCAGTACTCCCAGGTTTTCCAGTGGTTCTCTAACTGATGTCAGCTCATGATTAAATCCTCAAATGCAAATAAGACGAAAACGGATTATCTTTTGTAGATTACTTTGAAGAGTGCAACTTGTTGAGACATAAAGGACAGTGTTGATGAGGTGTTCAGTGACTGCACTTCTTACAGATCAACCGTTAATTTTCTGCATTCTTGCGGAATAGTATTTTTCAAAGGTCTTGGAAAGGATGTGCGACAAAATGGACGACTGGGTATTACTACTTTTAGTGTTGCTGAGAATAATATCCTCAAACATACATAGTAAAATTCTTCTCTTAGGCACGTCACAAGTTAGATAAGCCTTGAAGTCAAGGTTCACTTTATTTCCTTTACGTTCCCACTGGAACATAGGGCTTCAAGCTTCAGTCTTGAAGTTTCGGTAGCAGCGGTGTTTATTTTACGATATGGGTCTGCTAGCCTCTTGCCTAACCTTCGCTCTTTACCAGTCCTAATACTGGCTTACAGAGGTAAAGGGGGAGTGTGTCTATGGCCGAGGACCGACCCTGAACCACCTGCGTGGTTGGCGATCATTCTACCACTGTGCCACTGATGCCCGTCTTGTAGGACATATTCTCCTGACTCTATAAAACAGAGTCTTCTGTCAATTGACATCATCCTGTTACATTTGCGAGTATTTTCAGTCTGTTCTGTGCATAAGCTTAATCATTTCTTTTGGTTGTGCGCAGCCGATGTGGCGCCAATAAAATAGACAGCGATGGTACCAACTTATTCTACACAAACCGCCGTTGTTCTTACTTTATTCAAAGTCATAAAGGGAATACGCGTGTAGAAAATAATATTCCCTTAGCTAAAAGAGTTGCTGAACAGAGGAGAGAGAGTGAGAGATGCAAGGAAAAACGACCGCCTTCATTACATAACCACATATTAATAATTCATCATATCTAATCACATTCTTTTCAAGCGAATATATATACATATCTAAATATATTAGACTCATAAAAGTATTACTGTCTGTTGTATAGTTCTTACGCGCTAATCATTTACACCTAAATGAAGGATAAACAAAAAACATAATCCATCAGTGAAAAATTATTCTATCAGGATGATATAGACTGTTAGCGATTAGGCGACGTGGTGGCACATAAAAAGGGCAACAAGGAGAATAGCGCATGGATTAGACAAAATCTAAACAACTACTTAATAGTTATTGGTCTGGAATAATCTGAGGCAAAAGTTACAGATTAAGTAGGTTTACATATTTATTGCATGATTAGATTGTTCTCATTATAAACAAACCAAGTATAACAATATATATATATATATATATATATATATATATATATATATATATATATATATAGCATGTAAGCGATTGAGGAAATCCCAAAGAAACCGGAAACTTTAAATGAACACTTGAAAAATCAATATTTCTTGGTAACACTGACTGAAAGATAACCTTTTTGGTTGGTGGTAGATTGTGAATTGATATGTACTGCTTGTGACCGTTTCTCAGAAAGTAAAGCCATATACCTGCGAACTGCATTTCCACACGTTAAGTCTGCTGTGATTGGTTGGTGACACATGAGGATTGAAGGTGATGAGGTGAAAATTATTGGCTGCAGGAGGAATATGAATCCGCAGCTAGTTTTTGAGTCACTAGTTCACAGCACTGACAACTGAGCTGTGAGGAGTTTGTTTTTGAAACCATTTCACTCGAATCACCATGGGCAGTGATGAGATGTGCGCTGACCATAACTGACACGCCGTGGTCTGAAAGCAAGGAGCCGATCTCCGTATCCTACCTCATAGCTATCCGAAACTTCTTTGAGAGACGCACAGTCACAAATGGTTACAAAGACAGCAGCAAAAAGAACATTAATTGTCTACAGATCTATGGTGCTCAACAGTGCCATTGGGGGGCTATGCAAACAAGGTAGATTTCTTAACATATGTGTAAAACGTGGGTATTGTGGTAGTAAGTAATTCCATATTAGTTTGTTTATTAGATGTATCACACAGTGAAACAGTATTATTTACTGGATGACAAGGTTTCGAACACAATTGGTTTATTGCTCATAATCACAACATCAACTATAACCACACAACTTCGAAACTTGAGTTTTATAATTATCTTTGTTCTCTCCTATTTGTCGTCGCTAGGGTAGTAAAATTTTCCAGATATCTGGATGGATAGGTGTTGAATCATTCCTATTACACGTATTTGCAATTGATTTGGTATACAAAACTTCTGTTATCATAAAACAAATAATGATAATAGTGATAGTTATAATAATAATAATAGTAATATTAATGACGACATGCATGTCAAACATGCTCAAGATAATGCCAACACCAACAATTAGGGATCTAAATCATCAGTGGTAATTCCATACAAGGAAGGGACCTCGGAAACCACCTTACGCAAAATTCCTAACAAAACAGGAGTAAAAGTGGCGGGCATTCAAACACTCCACAAACTCAATTAGAAACAAGCTTTGTCGGTTGAATGATCAATCCCGTGAAGCCCTTTAAACAAAACAATTTAGTTTACCAAATACACTGCCTGTAAAGATTGTCAGGTTAAATATATAGGTCAAAGTAGTAGAACATGTTCAGTCAGACTAGCTGAGCATAAAAACCTAGGAAAATGTAGATTAGTTGACCTGAACAAGATAAGAATTCGAATGAATTGTTCAGCTAAAGCACTACGTGCATTTACACACAACCATACAATAGGATGGATGGGATAGGATGACAGTTTTAAGATGTAATGTAACATGGTGGAGGGATAAATTGATAACGGAAGCTTTGTTTACCGAATCAACTGCAAATACGTGTATTAGGAATAATTCAACACCTGTCCAGCCAGATATCTGGAAAATATGACCATCCCTACGGCAATTAGGGTAGGACAAATACACCTATAAAACTCAAGTTTCTAAGTCGTGTGATTACAGTTGATATGATTATGAACAGTGATAAATTTTGTTCGAAACCTGGTCATCATCCAGTGAACAATAATACTGTTTCACTCACTGTGTGATATATCTAATAAACAAACTAATATGGAAGGTAAATTTCGAAATACAAAACAAGTCCTAAGAATCAAGCAGAATATTCCTAATTAGGAGGGATCAAAAACTCTGTCGGCAAGAATCACACATCAAACAGAGTGACCTTAAATTATTAATCACCACTACCCGCCTGAACTGTCAACCATAATATGCATAAATTAACACTGTTTTTCTATCTTGTATTTTTTCTCCAGTCCATCCTTGTTTCCACGAGAAATCTGAATTCCACCGCCTTGTCTAATTACTATATAAATAGTTACTCTCTTTTAACACTAAATAATTGTCGACTAACATCATCTTTGAAATTATATTGCCTATACTTTCAGCGTTAACTCGATTTCATTGTAAAAAGTATGTTCAGACAACATTTTGTAACCTACAGTTGATTTATTTAGAATGTGTGCAGCTGAAGACAGGGAATTCACGGAATAAAACGAACCTGTATTATATCTTGCAAATATGTTCATTCTTTCTTCATTCAAACTATTAGAGGGAACCGGTTGTGTGAAATCATTCCAAATGACTAAGGCTTAATTGAACTTATTAAGCAGCTAAACTTATTTTTATACAGCAAACAATATATACGTGTTCCTGTAAAGCCTTACGATTGTGTCACACCCCACTGTGTCTACAAGTTTACATGTATGTGTTGCCACAGATACACGGGGAGGACCATTAGGTCTCTGTAGGTCACCTATGGCGAAGCATATCATAGAGACAGGTCATAGGGTTGATTTCAATAATCCCTATAAACCCATATATAAGACAAAGTTGGGTCATATACTTAAATTCGCTGAAGTTTTGGCCATAAAAAGACTTAAACCTGTCATTTGTGTTCAAAAATTATTCGTCATTTCATTGAACCTGGCTTCATAATTCAATTCAGAACGAAGGTTATATTTATTTAATAATATTCTCACCCTCTTCCTTCTTTATTCCTACCTCACATCCCTACTTCATCTTCTTAACTCTTATTCATGACCTTGACCTGCACTGTAATAATTGATGCTGTGTCACCTTCTGTATAAATATGCATGACAAGTACTCATGTGCAATCAGAATGTCCGAAATGTGTTGCGCAAATACTCTACACGCGTTTCGCATAAGCTAGGTTACTTTTTTGAAATCTGTAAATGGGACTGACTGCTGGAAATGTTTTGTGGGCAACGATTAGACAAGTTCTCAGGTGTTGGTTTACAGGGATTTGACTGGTTGCAAGTAAAATCACTAGCTGACAGCAGTCTGAGAACCCCTGGAAAATTAGGGAGTGATGGACACCTGTTTCTTCCCGGTTTGAGACTCTCCAGTAGCACTACCCCACCAACTCGAGCTAGTAGACCATTCAGCCATCAGGAGCTGATTCATTGACCCATGGCTCATTCGCCAACCAATATCATAGGCAATTAACTCTTCTCCCACCTGACTTGCTGGATCCCACTAGTCAAGAATTCTTCCTAAAACTCCAAGTAACTTCCTTTATACAACCAGTCGTTAATGTGCATCAGATGATAAGATTCACTGACCGCTTGGTAAGGTCTAAGTAACTAAATGATCTAGGAGCTAACCTTGTATCCATAAGTTCCTGGCTTCAAACTTTAGAGAATACGAAATACTGTGTGCAGTAGGATTCGAACCAGAAGCCTATAGCGGTGGGTAATTCCCCAGAATTATTATTAACCACAGCATTCATCACTGAACATTGGATGCCGACCCTCACTGTTTAAGTCAACTTGCTTAACTGAAGGCTTCCAATCAAGTATCCATAGCATTCGGTGCGCCGTCGTGTCCCTAGCTATTTAAGCAATCATCTCGCACTCTGATTTAGTCCCGAAATGTAACTCATAATACGGGCGGTCAATTCTGGTGTTTTGCTTTGCCTTTGGTCTACACGGAACGAATACTAAAGAAGTTGTAGATATTAAATCTTGAGTTAGTATACTTCGTATAATCCGTGAACTTCAAAAGCCTCAGCCTCTAAAAGCCTCTTAATTACTAGTTCAAAATAGATATGTTTTTATTTTGATATTAGATGGTTGGAGGCCATCGGCTACAGGAAGTCTTGCCCAACCTAGGTTTCGTGCTAGTTGGCACTTACTAGTTAGCAAGGCGTGTCTGCGGCCTTGAAGAAACTCATGTCCCTTCTGAGATTCGAACCCGCGTCACTCAGTGCCGCCTGCAGTCAGAGACGTTATCACTGAGCTAGCTATTCGGACTCGCGATTCACCTCCTGTAGAGAGGTAAATAGACTAGACACATCACACTAGTTACTAGTATCCAATGAAAATGATTTTTTACATGATTTTCATCATGAGCTGATATTGGTTAGAGAACCACTGGAAAACCAGCCGAAAGTACTGGACAACCGTTTCGTCCTAGTTTGCGACTCTTCATAGGACGCATCCACCAGGATTCGAACACAACACCTTCTGATTACAAGGCGAGCTCGTATACCATTAAGCCACTGGGACCCGATCCAATGGCCCACGAATTCTAACTTCTGCCAATTAGTGATATAGCGCGACAACCAGCCAATATCTTCGTCGACTATTTGTCCTAACACCTGACCTGCTGCACCCTACTAGTCACGAATTCTCACTAGAACCCCAGGTAACTACCTACCTGAATAGGGCCAGTCGTTAGTGTGCATCTCATTGATATTTAAGTTTTGGTTTGTAGGGATTTGATTGGTTACAAAATGATTTCATTGTTATATGAATGTATATATATATATATATATATATATATATATATATATATATTCAGTAATATACACTGACTAATCTTCATTTTATTCACCATTTCAGCTATACTCTTCAATGTGTTCTACCATTGAATATGTTCTTGGAGAAAATTTACATCTTTTTGTGGTTTTGGCATGTACTGATTGCCTTTATAACGCTGATCAGTTTCATTGTTTGGTTTTACCGAATCTATTGGCCAACAGCACGAATCAAATTTATTACAGATCATTTAAAAGTGTTAAATTTAATCCCAATTAATAAAGATTTAAAAACTGAGATAAGAATACAAGAATTTGTCAATTACTACCTAGGCCTGGATGGTCTATTTGTAATACGACTAATTACAGCGAATTGTGGTATTCTCCTGGCGGGTGAACTGACTGCTGAATTATGGCAAAGTTATCAGTATTTGTGTAATGAACAAATTATCCCTGAACCTAATACCACTACCACATATATCTGTTTAAATAAACCACATATAAACCTACCTGGGAATATTCATCATCAAACTGCAAAAGACACCACGCCTTCTTCTATGCATGAGTTATTACATCAATGGAAAGGTTTACCAGCTCCGTATATCACATATAGTCAATTACCAGGAGCTGTCAACCCCTACTTTTGGATGGAAAATCTTAAGCCCAACGGAGATGAAGACGAAAACACCGAACAACAGCAACAACAGGCGCAAGAGACAGTTAATCAAGCGCATCAATATGATTTTAAACATTCAAAATTCCCGCTAAGAACAGATGACCATGATGATCATTTACTGGGCAGTCACTCGGCCCATTTTGGGAGTCAATTGTCTACAAGTAATAAAATGAAACAAAATAATATGCATCGATCACATTCACGACGGTTAGGTACCTCCACAGATGATATAGTCTAACCTAGGCAGATATATACAGATATAAATGTATACTCAATTGCTTTAGCGGGTTTTTCTGTGTGTATGAATGTGTATGTTCCCTTATTTGTTTGTTAACTGATATTAATTTCATTCCTAATCTTAGCTATCAGAAATTTTAAACTTTGAGGTTAAATAGACTAATGTTTTAAACAAATCATTTGTTCAATGTTTTGCTTTGTCATAACTGTATCGCTTTCTATCACTAATAATAGACACATGAATACAGATATAAATATAAATATTTACATTCACTTAAACTATTAATTTTCAACTAATGAGTAACATAGTCCACTGGAAACAATTCAAAATTCAAATTACGCGCGTGTGCAAAAATATCACTTAAAACAAAAAAAATAATTCATTGAAACCATTGAGCATCGACAAGAGTTTAGATTTTTAAATTTCTTCTTTTTTTTCTAGTCTATTTTAATTCAAAATGCAACAGAGAAACAGAAAATAACAAGAGGAAATTGCTTTCTATGTGATTTCAGTCAACTCAATTGTTTGACATACTTATAGCACCATTATTATTATTATTGTTATTACTATTATCATTACTGATTAGTAATTAATCTTTACCGCGGTATATGATTTTTCAAAATTAGACACTTTACAATCTTCAAAACTCACCAGTATTGTTTGAGTATTATTCAGAAAGCAAGACTAAAAATTGTCACTTCAGTCTAAATTAGTTACGCTTTCCGGTTTGTTTATTTGTCAAGTTATTGTTGAAAGAAAATTCACCGCGGTATTTGTGAGTGTCATAAGAATTCAGTTTATTGTTTTGTCTTTTTAATTTTCTCTCGTGCAATTATGTTATTATTTCAGGTTAATAAAATTATAATATTTGCTGTAAATGACATAAGTCTTTTTCGTGTTTTTCAAAATGTAAGCTTTACTGATTTGAATTAAATACATTAAATACTTTTCTTCAAGTCTTAAGTTTGTAAAAGTCTAATCATTTTCAAGGGATATTTTAATTCAACCCTGATGTGGGGAGTGTAGGTTCTGTTTCAGCTTGGTTTGGGACTAATCTTCATCGTATAAATGATCAAATCCAGGATCTTCAGGTTCGTAGGTGAATCCGTCGACAAATCAGAATTCAATCAGCCTTGACTAGACACAAAACTACTCGATTACTTCGACGTCAAAGACAATGACTCCTTTTTAGAACTCCACAAAGTTCATTCTTCAGTCTTATTCCAAGAAGTGAATATCAACGTCAGTGTGATTATTAACTTATTATTATTTCCTTTAGTTTGAAGAGCAACATAGGGTCAACGTTTTCACGTCGCTCCATGTCTGCCCACATGCTTTCATCTCCCCTTCGCATCATCGCACTAACGACTAACTCGCCGCTTCCCATTCAGGTTCCACTCTAGCTAAGTGCTGGCATGTGATGTCACTTGATGGTTTGTTTTCTTAGAGTATGGTCAATCCACTTCCATTTATCCCTGCATATTTGTTGCACAATCAGTTCCTGGTTGGTCCGCTACAAGAGATCCCTGTCTCTGATCTTTTCTGGTCAGCCATCTGACCTTGAGTAGTATTGAGCGAAGACAGCCATTATTGATGAAAGTCTGTATTTTGTTCGAAGTGCCCCCCGTGACGCGGCATCATATCTCTGATCCGTGTAGTAAGTAACGCTTACTTCACACTGGAGTTGAAAATCTGGATCTTATTTTTCATACTGAGTACTTTGCGTTGATCTCCACACAAATTTGAGAGTGATGAAAGCTCGCCTTGCTTTCCCAATCGATCCTCGCTCTTTGATATCCTCATCAGTTCCGTCCGCCTGTAGTTGAAACGACGATGCTTCCCACGTAGGTAAGAGAATTTGCTTCTTTCAGATTTCTCCTATATATGCTGTTTGTCGTCTGCTGCTGTCACTGTAGCTGTTGGCCAGAAATCTTTATCATCATTTCTGTTTTCTCTATGTGCACCTGAAGTCCTATCTTCTTTAGATGCTTCTTTTATCGCCAACTTGTTGCCTTTCACTTGCATATCTTTCAGTTTATAGGACAGTCACTATGATTGCCCTAGTGAAATTATTCCTGAGTAGATTTGTCATTTTCTTTCGTTTTTAGCTTTCTCAGTGATGAAACACAAGCTTCGATAGAGAAAGGAAGATCAAATCTTCAGTATAAAATAATATAACATTCTATTTCACAATTTCCCATCAGCTGTAAACTACCTGAAATTACAATGTTTATAAATAATGACAATAACATATCTCAATGTTTGAATGGTATTTATTATTATTATATCCTTTAATTCCTAGAGGAAAATAGGGCTTCAGCTGCATGTCTCCATTGCCTTCTGTTTTCTGCAAACTCTGTCACCCCGCTCCAAGTCTGCCTACATGCTTTCATCTCCTCTTCACATGACCTCCTCCAGGTCACCCTTGCAATGACGACCAACTCGCCGCTTCCATTTCGGGCTCCACTCGAGCGATGGTTTGTCCAGTGATGTCACTTGATGGTTTCCTCAGCGTATGGCCAATCCGTCTCCATTTATTCCTGCCTATTTGTTTCACAGTCGGTTTCTGCTGTGTTGGTTCGCTCCCAGAGATCCCTGTTGCTGATCTTTTCTGGCCATCTGATCTTGAGTATTGAGCGAAACAACTGTTAATGAAGGTCTGTAGTTTGTTTGAGATGCTCCTTATGACGCCCCAAGTCTCTGATCCGTATATTAGCACTGACTTTACATTTGAGTTGAAAATCCGGATCTTATTTTTGATGATTAGTGCTGTTGACCTCCACACAGACTTAAGAGTAATGAAAGCTTGTCTTGCTTTTCCGATTCTAGCTTTGATATCCTCGTCAGTTCCGCCCGCCTGTAGTTGAAACGATGCTTCCCAGGTAAGTAAGTGAAGGAGGTTGCTTCTTTTAGATTTCTCCCACTTATGCTGATTGCTGTCTGTTGTTATTGCTGTTGCTGTTGGTGTTAGCGAGGAATCTTCATCGCCTCTGTTTTATCTATGTTCACTTGAAGTCCTATCTTTGATGCTTCTTCTATCGCCAACTTGTTGATTTTCACTTGCATATCTTCCAGTCTGTGGGAAACGAGATATACATATATCATCGGCGAAGTCCAGATCGTCCAAGTTGTTTTTGTGTGAGTCCATTTTATGCCTGTTTTCTCATTGTCCGCCGTTGTCTGTCGCATTATCCATGTGAATGGTAGTAGAGAAAATATTATGAAACTAAAGCATCTGAAATGTATTAGCACTACAATTTCTAGTCTCAGTTAACATCAGTTTATATGCTTTCAAAATAGAAATGGATGAAGGGAGTTGATACGACAGAAAGCAAAGAAATCTAATAAACAGTTTTACCTTACAATATCACATAACAACTCAAAAAGGTCACAGTTTATAAGATTGAGATTTACTCAGTGAGCTGGATGACCAATCAGTGTAATCAAAATTTAATTACCAAGGGATTGAAGCATTGATTACCTTCTTTTTCTGTAAGCATAAATTTAATTTGAAACGATGTTTGATTGCAATCGCTCCAACAAATCGTAGCAAGTGTTGGTTTGTAGGGATTTGATTGGTTCCAGGATTTCATCATGAGCTGACAGTAGTCAGAGAACCTGGAGTAGAAAACCTGGGAGTACTGGACAGCTGTTTCGTCCTAGTTTGGGACTCTTCAGAAGTACGCACCCACCGGGATTCGAACCCGGGACCTTCCGGTTACAAGGCGAGCTCGTAGACCATTGAGCCACTGGGACCCGATCCAATGGTCCTTGAATTCTAACTTCTGCCAATTCACGACATAGCGCAACTGCAAGCCTATTAGGGTAGGTAGTAACCTGGGGTCACGGCTTCCCGTGACCAGTAGGGTGCAGCTGGTCGGGTGTGAGGACAAATACTCGCCGAAGACATTAGCTAGCGGTAGCGCTATGTCGTGAATTGGCAGAAGTTAGAATTCAAAGACCATTGGATCGGGTCCCAGTGGCTTAATGCTATACGAGCTCGCCTTGTAACCGGAAGGTCCCGGGTTCGAATCCCGGTGGGTGCGTACTGCTGAATAGTCCCAAACTAGGAGGAAACAGCTGTCCAGTACTCCCAGGTTTTCTACTCCAGGTTCTTTGACTACTGTCAGCTCATGATGAAATCCTGAAATCGTAGCAAATTTACTGTCTTTTGTATATTTAATATTTTGAAGGATTTGGAAATCTCGATGAAATGACCCATATCAATACGGTGTCTGGCAAATGCATTTTGTGAATACAGAATGATATCATTTATTACAACAAGTTTGGTCTGTCTTTCTCTATCGAAATTTATCAATTGAATCAAATGTATGAAACATGAGCTTAGAGCATTGAATTTTCATTAGTGACGGTGTTGTCCAGTTGAGGTTACGTTTTATCTCACACCCAGCCTTCTCTTTTCCCTAAACTTGCTGTTGAATAATAAACTCGGAGAGGTTTAGTAGGGAGTCATTCAGGAAATTAACCAAGAAGTGATGCATAGTTTGGCGTTATTCCAACAATGAATCAACAACACACTGAAGTTTTAAAAGTAAGACCCAACTAACTCGTCGTTCTCTATCCAAAGGCCTGGCGCTTGGTGCCACTCATCTACTCCGCCTATGTCTGTATATTTGTTAGGTACTCAGTTCTTGGTTAACACAATCCCTTACTGTTTATCCTGTGTGGCCACCGATCTAATCCAAACTATACAGAAGCTATTTAGTGATACTTATACTCTTGTAAAATTGATATCAAAACCAAGTTTAAAAAAAGAAAGAATAGTTAGCCTTGTCATAGGGTGACTCAATCATAGTTCCTCAGGACGAGGTGATTGTACCTTACCAAGTGAATGAATCAGTAAAGACCTGTACATGTTATTGTATTTTTTAAGCGTATGAATTATGGAGAAAACAGTGTGAGCCTATATGACGAAAAATACTCATCACATTTGTTTTGATAACCTTAGTTCATGTCAGGGTTTCAGATTCAGAACACCACATATCTTATTTTTTCATTACGTTGCGTTATGAGTGGGATATAAGACTTCAAGTGCGTCGGTGCTATAGCGGTTTGGACGCTCGCCGACCATGCCATATGGTCCGGGGTTCGACTTCCGGCCGGCGCACTCCTTTACCTCACTGAGTCAGAAATAATGCTGGTAAAGAGGAAAGGTTAGGCATGAGGCTAGCAACCCCAACCTGTAAAATTTAAACACGGATAGAGAAACTTCAAGCTACTAGCTTGAAGCCCTATGTTCCACTGGGAACGTGAAGGATAAATTATTTTATTATTATTATTATAAGACTTCATGCTTTAGCTTGAAGCAGAAGTCGTATTATTTCCTATTATGGGATGGGGTTTCTAGCCTTACAGTCAACTTTCCATCGTTACTGGGATTGCCACTGACTACACGAGGTCTAAGAGTCTATCAGCCTTTAACTGAACTTGGACCTTCTGTATGGTTGGTCGGCCAACTTTACTTTAAGCTACAGGCATATATAAACATAATAATAATAATCAAATTTATTTCAAAAACAGTACTTCTTATACAGAATCGAATTCTCAGCATTTGTCACAATATTGCATCTGATTCACTTAAAATATAAATAAAATTAAAAAATTAAAGCAAAAGTAACCAGAGGAATTTGTCCACGTTTACGATATAAAGTCAAAAATATTCGAAGCACGAATTGAGGGTATTAAATATGATAATAATAATAATGGTAGTAATAATAAGAGTGAGTTTGTTTCAAACAGTATTGCCGATTCAGTTTGGAAATTTTAGCATGTTATAGATTATTGGATCTAATGTTCTGCTGATAGAGTATGGTGAGGGGAAATACAAAATTAACAGTTATCACACAGCTTAAATGATTTAAAAAATTTAGAGGATTATAAATATTAGAAGTATAATAAAATTAAAGGTTGATGTTGAAAGGGTGGAGGAAATGGTTTGTTAAGTAGTGCATCACATAAAGTACGTGCCAAATATTGTGTAGTGGAATTTTTATACTTAGACGTACTGTAACAACAGAAGACAAGGGCCGGCAACAGATCGTTTTTATTACGGAAATCAGCACGTCTTTATAAATATTTCATGTACATTATTATAGCTTATTCAAGCAGACAAACACAGTCTTCTGATTAGTTGTTTCAGGTTTCTCGGAAAGTTAAGCCATCTATCTGAGAATCTTATTTGCCCACGTTAAGTCTGCTGTGATTGGTTGTTGAATCAGCCTTGTTCATATTTTTTCACGGCCAATATTAGTGACCTAAACACTAACGTAAATTAATGTCTACCAATTGGCTAGCAGCCCGCTCTCACCACAGTACGTGCATAAAGTTTTCTGAAAAGACTTCTTGTTTTCGATAAAGAAAGGAAGACGAAATTTGCATTATAAAATGATATCGTTCTATTTCACAGGTTCTCATCAGCTGCAGACTACCTGAAATTACAATGGTTATATAGATGATAATAACATACTTTAATGTTCGAGTGGTGGTAGAAAAGAGATACTATAAAATTGACGCATCTAAATGAAAGCATTACAATGTTTTTAGTTTAAGTTTTCATCATCAATTTATACGCTTCTAAAGTTGAAGGTTCACATAGCAACTCAAGAAACAAAAGCGGTTACAGTTTGTGAGATTAAGATTTGTTCAGTGAGTTGAGATCACTGAATTAGATGACTAATCAAAATCAAATTCTGTTACCAAGGGAGTTCTTGTTTTACCTGAAGAGACACAAGGTTGGAGCTGCGGGTGGCGAGGTGGATCCTCACAGTCTGACAAAATTCCTTTAGCGAATTTGTTGCATGACATCAAATGCCTATCAGTGACAATCTCAAAGATATGGCTCAATGGAATACCACTCGTCCTACTGAAAGCCTTTAGAGTTCTACGAAGCATGACATAGTCCTTTTTAAGCAATACAGGAAAGATTAAGGGTGAAAAGTAAAGAAGAATAGGTAAAATACACGAGTTGACAAACTGTAAGAGGAGTGGTTCAATGATGCCTGAGTGCCTTAACTTCCTAATGTAAAAAGTCAGACGAAATATTCTTTTATAAATCGCTAAGACATGGGAAGACCAGGATAGGTCAAAAGAAAGAATTAATCCAAGATACTTAACTTCAGACTTGATTTCTATATCAGTATCATCAATATCGCAAGGGTTATAGGAACCAACGGCTTCATTTATATGTATGTATGTGCTATGTTTGTCAATACGATGCGATTGAAATAAGGACCCTGAGCTGGACACAGACGCGATGGTAATGACTATTACTTGACTTCTTTTTCCTTCACGTTCCCCAGTGGAACATAGGGCGTCAAGCTAGTGGCTTGAAGTTTCTGTAGCAGTGTTTATTTTACAGGATGGGGTTGCTAGCCTCATGCTCAACCTTTCCTCTTTACCAGGATTATTTCTGGCTTATTGAGGTAAAGGAGTGCGCCGGCCGGGAGTCAAACCCCGGACCATATGCATGGTCGGCGAGCGTCCAAACCGCTATACCACCGGCGCACATTACTTGACTACAACAACACTATTATAAGACAGGAATCTGTTTCTCTTACCTGCACTTCTTTAGCGAGAACCTACAACAATGTCAGCTGAAAAGCATTTTTTTTCCACAATAATGTATGTTTCAAAATATCATCAAGAATATGTCAGTTAGCTCATAATTATGACCAATAAAAAAGTGGGCGTTATTTTATGTGGGCCAAATAATGGTTGGTTATTTCCAAACTGGTTATCGACCATTTACCCTGGCCAACTCTGATTGGTTCATTTCCAGACTGGACATCGACCAATTTATTAGGAAGTCAGACACTCATGTGGCCTGTTAATTTGGTGTTAGTGCCTATGCATAAAGATTTTTCAAACTTTTCAAGTTCTGTTGAACTTTTAGATGGCTAAAGGCGCTATCTTATGGGAACAGTGAACCTAAGTTTCATGCTTTTCTGACACTCGCAAGTCAGGAAGGCATATCTGCATACTTGTAGGAGGTCATATCCCATCTGGAATTCAAACCGGTGTCACCTAGTGCTACAGTCAGAGGCGTGAAATATTCAGTCTCGCAAACGACCACCTGTAGTACCGTAGTGGAAACATTGATCGAACACTGGATATTAAATAACTAGTGTCATGCGTCTAGTACTCTGACTGGTTCAAACTGAATTCTGCCAGTTAAGTTTGTAATGTAGCGACTATACGAGGTAACTCGCCATCGCGGTACACTCTAAATCGCTGTGATTGGATGGTTTTACAGTGGAGAACCCGTGTAGCGTATTTGTAGAGCCCAAGAGATAACTACTTGGGATCGATCACCCACAGATTATTTGAAGTGATTTTTAGAATTGTATCCGTATTAAGATTTTACCAACGGCAACGAACTGCCACTGGGTAAGTCTAGATACATAATTCTTGGGATGGACCTGTTCTAACCTTTCATCTCTAGAACAGACAGACAACATAGCTGGCTTTATGATTATCAAAAGAAAACATCTTGTCGTTGTTACTGTAGTGACCAAAACCGACTCGTTAGGATCCTAACTCAGGAAACTGATATCTACAAAGTTGTCCAAAACCTCCTTGAGATACACTCAATCATGAAACGCTCCGAAGATAGGTAAAAGATTATTTTTCTGAAATAATTTTGCTGTTCTCTTAAACCATAGGAACATCAAAACTCAAAATCACCTTAACAATGGCATTAGATATAGCCCTACAGTTCCGAGATGGTGGGATCAAATATTGTGTTGACAAGTATCGGATACTGATGTTTCCCCTGGTCAGTCCAAGGTCAGAATGACCTTCATTCACTCAAATAAAGGAACGCCGTACAGCATTTTATCAATTTATACACCATCCCAAAGAGAAGCATTAAAATTAGAGATTAAAAAGGAACGAAGAGAAACAATAAGGATTTAATCAATGTGTGATATGCAAATGTCAGGAAAATTATGTAGAGTCCCGGAGAGAAGCGGATAGTAACCCCAAAGTTAGTTGAGATATCCAAATGTGGTAAAATATTATAATAAGATAGTCCACATGGGATACAAATAGTCTTTTAGTTACAGTCACATCCACATTTGCCAGAGCTATGACTTCTCCGTCAAACACCTACCATAGTATAAGTGAATTACGCTAAGATGGTAATTGCCTTTAGTCTAACTGCTATCTAGATAACCTTCCTAGCACAGTAAGACCTGCAGAAAGAACCTTTCCAGCCAGTTAGCCTTGTAAACTCAATGCAATATGGTAAGCTCGACGACCATGTCTATGGTACCAGCTGTCAATCATGCTTTCATATTGGGCATAACCATTATATTAAGGTTGAATGAGTGAATCTACAAGCTTACACTGACAGTCCAATTTACCCAAACTACTCCGCGTTCCACTCTTTCCCCTTCAATTCAAGCTTTATAATATCGATTGCCGATTCTCAGCAATACTCTTGTTTATAATTTTATTTTTTACTCCCCAGTTTAGAATGTGGACTACTTAAAACAGTTTTTTTCAGTAGTAAGCACTGTTATATAGTGCGGATGATACAGTCCTCTTAGATGAAGATGCTGATAAAATTCAGTCTTCTGAACACCTTAAGGCGTAGCAATTTTCAAATGTTTGGTATGCTACAGGATTGGACTACATCAACTCACTCCTAACTTAAAGATAGGGAGTATAGTGGTAGTTTGTGTTGGCCACTTCGCATATTCGGGGAGTTGCATTAGCCAACGTTATCGGATTCATCGCTGACAAATCTCAGCATGGATACAGAAGAGTTGTGCAGCATTTGTCAACTTACATCATCTCTGGCGAAAAATGTGATATCAGACTGGCTGTCGATCAAAAGACGTGTGCACTACTCAGAAGTCCTTTATGGCTGAGATATAAACAGTGAAAGTGGAAGATATGAAAAGGCTACCTGTCACTGATCATATGTGTCTGCATTCTATCTCTTATATTAGGTAGTATAATAAGGTGAGTATTAATGAGGTCAGACATCGAGTGAGGAGAGGATGTCAGTCGATGAGGTTGTGAAATTATACCCGTGGAGATAACTAGGGCATGTGTTACTCTTGCCTATCCATCGCCTTCTTCAACATACAATGCTAGCTGACATAAGATCATGTAGGAAAAGAGCGATTGTTGGTCAAATAAAAAATTGTAATTTTTAACAGATGATCTGAGCCACACAGGGAGATGTCGACTGTGTGGCTGAGATCCTCAAGATGCTTTGAATCGATGGCGGAAGACAGTTCTGAGCGGTTCAGATGCAGTCACTCAATACGATCTGCCATGTTCATTTAACCCTACCGTTTTTTCCACACTACTCCCCTTCTTCTGGCACCTTCCTCTCTGTGCTACATTTGATGTGGCAAGTTCAACTGGTGCACATCTACGCAAAATTCTATGTTTGAAGCTATCCAGTCAGTCAGTCAGTCAATGAGCGCTACATCGGTGATAAAAGATTCGAAAATATAAAATTTAATGATAATGCTGATAACATCTTTATTCTAGACGAAATGTTAACACAATGCATAGAATTCTCAGGCATAATTAACTCCAAGATCTTCAAGTTAAATAACAATCTATAAAATATATCATGTGACACAATACTCTTGAATCTGAAACATAGAATGATGGCGATGTTGAGAAATGTTATCCAGAATGATTTTTTGCAAAATCTATGAATCCCAAACCGCAAAAGCCACCCACACTTAGCGCCCCGAAAAAACTCCTCTCCATGAACCTTCAATTCAATGGAGATACATCTACGGAAACAAAGAAAAATCGACTGTCCCGTTGGCATAAGAAAACCATCTTCGCAGTTGAACTACGATTAACCTTCTCCACAAAACCTATGATTAGTATAAATGTGAAGGATTAGCTACCGCTGTTGGCTGGCCTCCTTATTGTGTATGTAGTAATTCACCTGCTCATGTGGAGCCAGCTAGGTATGTCGGCCGTACCTAGCGTTCGCTTTGCAAACGTATCACCGAACACTTACCAGCATGGTCTTACAAAGGATAAAAAACGACGCCTTCGGAGCTCTACCTTAGAACATATGATAAATTCCGGACACCAAGCTACACCCCAAACAAACTTCAAAGTCGTCTACAGAATACAAAGCAGTCTTCCTAAAAGTTTACGAATCACACTTCTTCAAACTGCAGAAGCAATGGCAATTCACTTGCTAAGTCCTACGCTCTGCATACAGAAGTTCGTTCAATCACTACACTTGCAATGGACGTAATCTATCTTATTACTCGACAGGTAAATTCATTAGTATTATTTTGTCTTTTCAGTTGTAATAATTAATATTTTCAACTTTTCTGTTCTCTGCCCCCACCTGATTGAATTTCAACACCTCTTTGGCACTGTTACTGACTTGACCAACACTCAATTTCTACTCATTTGTTTTACGTCATCCAAATTATTTATTATTCTCTACCCCCACCTCTACTTAGTTAGTCTCTACCTGGAGTTACCTCTGTTGCTATCCTGAACTAAGTTGAAGCACTTTTGTCAATTATCCTACGCCATTTAACTTACCAACTCAATCTTTTTTTTATTTTTGATTTACAGCTTGATTCCACACTGTATTTTTGGTACAAGTATGGAATTTTCAGCATGGATATCGGTAGCCTAAATTTTGCAGGCCGACCATAGATATCAGGTGTGCGCCGGCGTGGGCTCGAACCCCGGACCATGTGCATGGTCGGCGAGAGTCCTAACCACTGTGCCACCGACGCACTTTAGTAGCAGTCTAACTCACCTTGCTTCCATATTAGATCATTCTTGTGTTACCTGATTAATTATCTAAACTTGACAAACTTTATGAACGCACACACACACACACAAATAGTTGTATATAAATGCGATTGTACAGCTATGTGAATGAATTCACCATCGAAAAAAAGAATCTCTTAGCTGAACGTCTTCTCTTTTACATAAACCAAAATCACACGCTCAGTATTTTGAATGCTAAGCAAAATCACTAAAGAATATATGCGTGACTACCTTTTATTGAGTAAAACTTCTAAGAAATATGATGCAATATACACGTTGGTCTTCTAAATCAACCAGGCGGCTAAACAACAACTCCTCTCTGCTCACACAGACTTCATAAATTTCCATATCTAGTTTAGAAAATCAAAAAAAGAATGACGTTAAAGACACAGAGAGAGAGAGAGAGAGACAGCGATAGAATAATCGAGCGATTAAGCAAAGAGAAATGAGAAGACATCAAGAGAGTAGGCAGTTAGGGCGAGAAAGATGAGCGAAAATAAAAAGTAAGGCAGGATCACTTCACAGAGAGAGAGAGAGAGAGCGGATCAAGGAAGATTAAAAATAAAAGAAAGATATGTAAAGGCGAATATATAGCCCTAATCACAATAATTAAGAGGGAATCATGAATAATAAAAAAACAGTATTGTTATATTGTGTATTCTAAATAAAAACTAAATAAATAAGTACGTAGAAGGTTAGTAGTGAGATAGTTTCCTCTTACAGAGTAGATAGGCCTTCATCGTTAATATACATATGCGTATATATTCGCTCAAACAGAAGAGTTGTTTAGCTAATATCAGAGTTATGGGATTATTCCGGTTTGTAAAACCGAAATTATATATTGTCTATTACGGGAATATACGGCTTCATTCCTCTGTAATCCTTTAGTAAATGGATATTTTACTAATATGCACGGTATATATATGTGTATATGCGTTTAATTCAAGGTCGAGGGGATTATATCTAAGAAAGAAACCGCCTCTCTCTCTCTCTCTCCCACACACACACCCACACACATACACAGGGTAAGCAATCACTCGTAAAACAGAAGAAAGAAACACAAAATATTCATTTTAATTTTTGTATATCTACCATTTTATCCCACCTAACAACACCACCACCACCAACAACAACAACAACGACAACAATAACCGCAAGGAATTTACGTAACCAGAGGATATTGAGTTTATCCCTCCTCTTGAGAAGTACAATGCTCCTCTTCACACACATATATTCGCGCCCGCAGACATATACACACACACTCATACAACTATGGACATAAACATCTATGCGATTCTAGGGGATCACAGTGGATACTCGATTACCATACCACTCTCTCTCTCTCTCAATACCTTAATCCTTTATTTTAATTCCTAGGCGTATAAATTGTACTTATATTTACTTGGAGATTATATATATGTATACAAAACATAAAGTTTCCCTTTGTATTATGAAAATGTTGATGCTTAGGAAAAAATTAAGAAAGAATTGAAGGACAATTTAGTATTTAAATTGTAACAAGGAATAGTTGGGTTTGTTTGTTTGTTGTTGTTGTTGTTTTTTGGCATCCGATATTTTTAAATGTTTTCGTATATACTATTGACAAAATAATTGTAGGTTCTGGATTTCGCCAATATGATGTGATATATGTCTGATTTCCTACAAACACTGAAAGAATATGCTAGTGAAAGCCAACAAGTTGGCGATAGAATAAGCATCTAGGGAAGATGGAAATTCAGGTGGACATAGAGAAAACAGAGGTGATGATAAAGATTCCTGACCAACAGCTACAGCGACGACAACAACAACAGACGTCAATCAGCATAAATGGGAGAAATCTAAAAGAAGCTACCTCCTTTGCCTACCTACCTGCCTACCTGGGAAGCATCGTTTCAACTACAGGTGGACAGAACTGACGAAGATATCAAAGCGCGAGGACCAGGAAATCAAGGGAAGTTTTCACTACTCTACAGTCTGTATGGAGATCAACAGCACTACTCAGCATGAAAAATAAGATCCGGATTTTCAACTTCATTGTGAAGTAACTGCTACTTACTATATAAGTCAGAGACTTGGCGTCGCATCACGAAGGACGTTTCGAACGAACTACACACCTTCATCAACAGCTACCTTTTGTCAATACTACTCAAGATCAGATGGCTGGCTAGAAAAATCCAGCAACAGGGATCTCTGGCAATGAGCGAATCAACCAGGAACTGACTGTGCAACAAATATGCAGGAAGAAATGGAGGTGGAATGGCCATACTCTGAGAAAAAAAAATCTCCAAGTGGCCACGCTAGGGTATTGCTCAAGTGCAACCCTAATGGGAAGCGGCGAGTTCACCATCAGTGCGAGGGTGATATGGAGGAGGTCATTCGAATAGGAGATAAAAGCATGTAGGCAGACGTGAAGACATGAAAAAACGTTGGCGGAGAACTTAACGCAATGGATACGTCCGGCTGAAGCCTTATGTTCCTCTAGGAACTAGGGAAGATAATAATATATAATAATAATTAAAAGCAGCCACAGAAGTGCCAGTTAACATCAGCCCTCCTTCAGTAAAAGCAAAAATTTTGCAGGAGTTTGTTTGTTTCAAGTTTGACCACCACCCAGTGATATCATCTATAGAACCACTGAAAATCAACTCCTAGTTTGAGATTCATCCGCTGTACGCAACATCGGGGTTCACATCCTTAACCTGCCGGTTACAAGTCAACCTGGTCGACCGTTCAACTGCTCAGACCCAACTCAATGGCTATGCAATGAATATTAACTTCCACTAATACGTGATTTTACCCCAACCGCTAGCCAATGTCACCAGCGGTGATCATTTGTCATTATAGCCGACCCCATTGGTCATGACTTCTCACTAGAGCTCTGGGCAACCAACTCCTTCCTGTAGTCAGTCACTGGCGAACATCAGATTAATTTTTAAGAATTAATTTCTAGCGATTCTATTTGTTGCAGGTTAGACCACTGATTGACATCAGTTAGAGAACCGTTGAAAATCTGTGACTGAATGTTTCACGATCCCACAGTGAAACAACCAGAAGGTCCTGGGTTTTCAATGCTTCTGTAACTGATATCAATCCATGCTCAAACTTGAAAAAAACGGTATTTCGAAGACTATTAAATCAGCAGTTCAGCAACACCAAACGGAACTCCAGCAAGAGTACTGAAAACGGAGACATAGGCTAAAGCAAACATGCTCACATCACTGTTGTCAAAGGTTTGAAAAGAAGAAAAGGGATTTAACGATTGGAGGTAAGACTACCCTCATCGAGATTCAAATGAAGGGAGTCACAAGCATTTACAAGAACTGGTGTAAAATCATGCTCTTGTCCACTCTGTGCGAAATATTAAGCCACTTCAGCCTGGAAAGATAGATATAAGTTCTCAGCGTGAAACTTAGACCCCAGGAACTTGTTGGATTTAGGAGAAGCTAATCATGAATTTATAATATAGAAACACTGCGCATCATCATCGAACACAGCATGGAATGACATTCAGATGTCTACCTTTGTAAAGGTATAAGATAAGAGACTTGGTAAAGGAGTGTTCATTTGGAATTTGGTATCTGCATCTAGCGAAATTATGGACACTACAAATTAAAATCGTCATCTGCATAGACCTTTCGTATTGTGCTAATTCTGACCTACCTTCGTTATTGTGTTCCATCGTCTTCTTTTCATGTCTCCCATGTTTTGCCAAAATGCTGCCTCATTTCCTCTTTTCGACGTCAAATTCATCTCTCCAGTATTTGACATTTTTGTTCCGATGAACGTCTCCTAATATGCTACTGATAAATCTTATCAGTAGTGGGAAGCCGTGACGAGTAGGGTACGGCAGGTTGAAGGTGAGGTAATAAGTCATCGAAGAAGACATCACCAATTGGTCGCCCTAAGTCGTGAAGTGGTAGAAGTTGGAATTCATGGGCTGGTCACTGGACTGGGTTCCAGTGGCTTAATGGTCTACGAGCTCTCTGGTCTTGTATCCAGAAGGTGCTGCTGGGTTCTAGCGCTGGTGGGTGCTAACTGATGAAGATTCCCTAACTAGGATGAAACCGCTGTCCAATGGTTCTCTAAGTGAGATGTCAGCTCACGATGAAATCCTCCAACCAATCATCTAACAAATTTCGTTAATTGGTTAGAAACTAAAGTAAGATTAAATAAGCAAGTTGAGTGAAGTGAATCTAAGCGATGGGGTTGCGTAGAGCTCAGCTAAAATTAGAACTGAATAAAAGTCAAGCTAAAACATTGGTAATAAGGAGTAGAAAGTTTATAAGGAATGGGGGAAGAAAATATTATACAGTTAAGAAATAAACAAGCAAAAACAAGATGAAACAAAAATTACGTGATTGGTGTTAAGAGATGGGTCATGTCCACTGTATATTTACTAACTGAACAACCGTCTTCTGTGTATGCAGAGTTCAGGTCTTAATATGTGAATTACCACTGCTTCTGCATTTTGAAGAAGTTTGATTCGTACTTGCTTCGGTGGTACAGTGGTCAGGACTCTCGCCGACCATGCACATAGTCCGGGATTCAATCCGCTGCCGACGCACACCTGATATCTGTGGTTGGCCTGCGAAATTTGGGCTACCGATATCACATGCTGAAAATTCCACACTTGTACCAAAACATAGGGGGTGGAATCAAGCTGTAACCAAAAATAAAAAAGTGAAAAATAAAATACTTTTTGAGTGAGATTCTCACGAATTCTGTCGATGAATTCGAAGTCCCTTTAAGAGTTTGCTTAGTTCTCTGATTCGATCAGGTTTTCCAGAATAGAGATGTGGTAGAAGCCTTTTTTCTCCTTTATATAACTATGATTTTTGGTAAGTGTTCGATGATACATCTGCATAGCGAACTCTGAATGCCCCCGACATACCTAGCCAGCTCTACACGAGTAGGTGAATTGGTAGATGCACAATTCTTCGGTGTTGTCTTTCCTTCTTACGGCTCAACAGGTCAACTTACTGTTCCTCTAGAATTGCTTTCATATAGCCACGAATTGATAGCCTCTACCAAGTAAGTTCAATTCACTGGCTTTATGTGGCCTTGAGGGGATGTTTTTCACCAGACTGAAAGGTCAAATGCGAGCATCTGAGGCCTACAACCGGACTAGTGCACATAAAGTTCTACTTGCCTAGGAAAGCTGGAAAACCATGATTCTGAGACTACGATGAACATGATTGCCATAATCCGAGAAGATAGATTAGCGTAGAAACCTGTTTTGGTCACCAGGACCCATGAGAACGCAGCTCCAGTGACTTGTGAATCAAACTTCAAGTCAAAGGCTCGAGTAGCCCCTTAAGACAACCACCTTCGTTCTTCGTTCCAGGTGTCCAGGCAGCATCTTAGCCGTTACACTAACTATAAAATATTGTGTGCCACATTTGTCGATGTCTAGAATGTACTATTTTCGTATTCTAATAATAATAATAATAATTCTGCGTTCAAAAGTGGCTACTCATTAGCTTTTTCTGCGTCAGTATAGGAAGCGAGATAAATTTTAAAGAAAACTGAAGCTAGTGAGGCATCAGAAAATAAGACCACTTATATTGTTGATTCAGCAGTTGATAGTAGGGAATTTCATAATCAGACAGTATTACCAGTGCTTCCTACCTGTTTATATGAGTGAAAAAAAACACCTACATATTTAGCTTAAAATAGAATGAAGCAAAGAACAAGATGAGCATAGGGATATATTTGGTATTTTCAAACTTTCAATGAGTCTCAAAAGACTGCAGTCTTAACAAATGAGAGGATCCGTTCTATCAATAGCTGTATAGTTTGGCATGAGTTTCGCCTCCTTGCCAAATGTAAGATGACGCTAGTGTGTACCGATTCCTAGTTTATAGATGAGGAGTGAATTGGTTGAGCCCGTTGACTACTTGCCTTATTTAGGAATTTTTTTTATCACTCTTAATGGACTGATTGCTAACGGATATTAGAACGTCCCAGTAGCATTTTCTAACGTCTTTTATCTCTGGCGTAGACGTGAGATCCCACTATCGATCAAAGAACAAGTGGTGTACTCATTGAGCTGTAGTTCGTTCTCTTCTCCTTTTTAGTTTTGAGATATGGCTTTTTAAAATGAAAAAATCGAGGGGGTTAACCGTCTTTAACCACAAGTGTTTGTGTTCTCTCTTCTTTGTTAAGTAGTATAAGGTGCTCAGCAATACTGAAGTTACCTGTAGAGTGCTGGTTAAAGGGGAGAAGAGCCAACAGATGAGGTTATACAGCTACATCGATTGAGGTGGCTTAGACACGTGAGACTCTGCCTTCCTTGTCAAACAATGTTAACTTACATAGAATTACGCCTAACCACCGCCTCCCCCGACGGGCATTACTAGCTGATATAGGTGCAGGTTGGAAAAGAGCCGGTGGTGGCCAAACGAAAACATGACATCAATCCATGAAATCCTTGACAGTTAGACTGAGTCAGGTAGGGAGATGCAGACTCCCGGGTTGGGGCCCTCGGGACTCTAGGAATCAATGGCTGGAGACAATAGGTGACATGGCTCAAAATCGTTGTCAATGGCCAGCGCAGATGTATTCAGTCTCTGTAATCTTTCATATTCCTTTCTACCATTACCCATTCTGTTTCACTCTTATACTTGTCAGACTGTATTGATTCTCTTCACTCATCTTCTTGTCTACCTCTGTGTGGTATTTGGAACGTGGCAACTCGAACTGCTGCACTTCGGTGCCAAGTTCTATGTTGAATCCAGACAGACAGACGTCGGTAAAGGGTTACGGATGGTTAAATAAAAACCTGATATTAGCCCAAAAAATCGTTAACTGTTGGTTTCAGTCAGCCATATACGGAGGTGTAGATTGTTTGGTCGGCATCCTTAAGATGTTCAGGACAATTAGTCTCAGACTGTTGATAAAATGTCTCAAAATCATTTTTTTTCAATGGTTCACATGCACGCATTATTTCTAATCAAAAAATCCACATATTTCCTTTCTTCTCCCCCATATTTCTGTTTATCATAGTTCCGGTGAATATCTTCTTCTCACTTTTCACTACCTTTTTGTGCTACATGGAATGTGACAACTTCCGGCTGGTATACTTCTGTGTAAAGTTCTATACACTGAAATAAGTATAAAACTTGGGCACTGTGGTGGTAGAGTATAACTCCATAATGGATAAAATTTTATTTTGATAAAGTCACACAGTGTTGTTATCCAGTAAGTAATATTTACTGATGACCACGTTTAGAACACAAATTATTACCAATCATAATCATATCAAGACACCACTCACACAACTTTCTTGCTTCATTTATATACATGAGTGAAAATTGATGAATGGGAATTCGAGAGGACAATCCTTGTCTTTGCATACAAAAGAAGTTTGTTCTACCTTTGTCTCTCCCTTGCTTGCCCTAGGTGAATTCTATTCAAAACCCTCCCACCCTTTCTTATCTTCCATCTCTTTTTGTACTTTTATGATATTTGTGTACCACTGTGAAGCATTCGTGTGGGGGGTGCTCGATGTCCGGAGATAACAAGGTGTTCGAGGATTGAGCTGTTGGTATTCTTCTAATCTCCTCTGGCTAACCAAGCTGGGCAGTGCTCCAGGATACGTTTGTGGACTTCACGTTGCGTACGGCCGATATACTTTGCTCCACACGAGCAAGTGAATTGATAAATACACATTGAAGTGGCCAAAGGCAGTATCTTGTCCTTAACGTTAGACTGGATTAACTGTCTGCAGGAGAATGTTATACGTAGAGCGGCTGTTGGGAATGTCTTCTTCAGACATTTTGAAAGGCGGTTTCTGAGAATTTCCGCTGAGATGTCACCTTTAAAATTCTAGGTTCATGAAGACAGTCTTCTTAGGAACCGTTGTGATATGATATTTCTTTAAACTCTGATTATCTGTCCACTTCGCCTACCTTTAGTATTATGTAACTTTTAAGATTTCACCTAATTTATTTATTTATTTATTTATTGAATTGTCTACATATACACATATTACTAACTTTGTTATTCTTATCGCCATCTGCATAAACCCTATTATCAATATTTTATCATTATAATCATCGTTATTAACTACGTTTAAAACATTTACCACATTATTATTATTATTAGTTGATCCACAAAATCACCGTAGTTAGTTAAAAATTTTTATGTATAAGTCTATGTAAATAAAAGTAAAGCCTGAAGAAGATCTAATTGAAAACACTATTGTTCGCTTATATGTCTTGTTCTAAAAATTGATGATTAGACATTTGAATAAAATCCATATAAGATAAAGCATATTCAGAAATAATAATAATATGAGTGTTATTGATCCAATTAAAATTATAGATGGGAAATAAGACGAGTGTTTTTTCATAGTCATAATAAGTAACTTGTTAGAATATTATAATTATTGTATGTGAATTGAAATAGAATTTTGAGATTATTTATTATCCTCCGTCTGATTTCACTGACTGGTGGTAATAATATCTTAGATGGTTGTAGGTAATCGGCCACAGGAAGCCTTGACTAGACCTAGGTTTCGTGCTAGTTGGCACTCACCAGTAGTCAGCAAGGAATTCATGTCCCTTCTGAGGACATTCGAACCCGCATCACCCAAAGCTCCAGTCAATGACGTTACCACTGAGCTATTCGGGCTCGTGATTGACCTCCTGTAGGACTGTAGTGGATATTTTTTGATTTGACACTAGTAACTAGTGTGATGCGTCTACTCCTCTGATTGGTGTAGACTGAATTCTATCAGTCAGATTTGCAATGTGACCACCATTCTAGCTAGCTCGCCATCACAGTGCACACTGATAATAATATCTTCCATATCTTTGGTATTTGCATAGAGTCATTTCTGTTGCATGTGTTGGGTATAGACTCAATGAGCCAGGATTCAATAATCAGTCTCTCTCTCTCTCCACCTACATATATCACTTCTTAGAATTTTAACCATCTCCCATCCTATGCTGTGTGATTGTGTGTTAATACATGCAGCGCAATCGCTGAGCTTTTTTCTAAATTACTTAGCTTCGCGGGGTCAACCATTCTTACCTTAGCCATTAAATTCTTATGTTCCGACAATCTGACTACCCCAACCTAGTAGTTTGACCTATGTAGTTGACCTCACTCACAGTCATTGCAGGGTATTTTGTAAATTACATTATTTTATCTAATTAGATCAACATACAGAGTCCTTTAACTTGTCCTCCTTAACTTATCCTATCTGAGTGAGTTTTTTAGGTCTAAATGTCATTCTAATTCCTTCCTGCTTTATTGAGAATCCTACGTAGGGTCTCAAACGACCCCTCCTCATATGGTAAAACTGTAGATGACGTATATCCTCTCTTAGTTATGTTATCATTATTAAATTAATCATTATTTGTCTTTTGCTTTTGGCCTTTTCTGATCTTCCTAATGAATTTTACAGGATAATTACTTTACACCAACGCTTTCTCTTCTTCCATCTGTTTCATTTCTTCACTTAAGTCTCTTTTTGTACTACATAAACCTAATGCTCGGTTTGTTAGACACCTGACTAAGCCTGCCTTCACAGAGAGATAATGCATGAGGTTATGAATTAAAGTCTATATATATATATATATATATATATATATATATATATATATATATATATATATATATATATATATATATACATATACATATATATATTAGCAGAATGTAGACGCTGACAAAATGCAGAGTCTTCTAAACGCCTTGAGCCGCAATCTACGAATGTTTGGCATGCGATTCGCTCCCGCCAAATGCAAGATGATGTTACAGGACTGGACTACACCGACGCCTAGTTTAAAAATGGGAAGTGAAGTGGTAGAGCACGTTGACCGCTTCACTTATTTGGGAAGTACCATCAGCCAACGCCAACGGGTTGATCTCTGACGAAATCTCAGCACGAATACAGGGGGCTCGTTTCGCATTCGCCAGTTTACGCCGACTCTGGCGTAGACGAGATGTTCGACTATCATCGACCAAAGGGCGGGTGTACTGCTCATCAGTCTGCTCCGTCCTCCTTTATGGCTGTGAGCGAGACCTGGCCACTGAGAGTGGAAGACATGAAAAGACTAGCTAGCTGTCTTTGTTCATAGGTGCCTGCGTTCTATTTCCCGTGTTAAGTGGCATAATAAGGTGAGCAACATTGAGGTTAGGCTTCGGTCGAGTGCTAGGTAAACAGGGGAAATCAATCGACGAAGTCGTGAAGTTACAAAGACTGAAATGGTTAGGACATGTGTTACGTACGCCTAGCCATCGCCTTTCCCGACCGACGAGCAATGCTGGCTGATATAGGGCCAGGCTGGAAAAGAGCTAGTGGTGGTCAAACCAAACCATGGCACCAGTCAATGAAATCCACAACAGTTGGTCTAAGCCACGTAGGAAGGTGTAGACTTCCAGGCTGGGGTCCTCGGGACGGTAAAAATCTATGGTTGGAAACAATTGGTGACATGGCTCAAACTCATCGTTCTCAGTGGCGCAGATGCATCCACTCCCTGTGACTTATGATCTTCAATGAAACTGTTTTGTTCTTCATTATTACCCCTCCTGTCTCACACCTCTGCTCACTGTCTCTATTATGCTTTTCTTGTACTTTCTTCTCTTGCTTCGCGTGCTACACAGAGTGTGGCGACTTGAACTTCCGCACAATTGTGCAAAGTTCTATGTCGAAAACAGACAGACATTTAATGCTAGTACGCTTATTAAGTCTTCCATATACCATCCAGCAGATGCTACAAATGAAAAACATGATCAATTTCCTGGTTTTAATACAAATGATATCTATTCAGACATCTGTAAAACACAAAATAATTGACCAAAGAATATCGTTTTCAATAATTTCCTCTTCTGACTATATAATTATATATATGTTTATATATACATAGAATATTCTAGAATAGTAGTCAATAACAATATTAGTGTTTTCTAAATAATATCGATTTGTAAATTAAGATCACGATGGAATTACAGTTCATTAAAGATGCATAAATTATAATAATGATAATAGTAATAATAATATAATAGCAAATAGAATATTAACTAAAATTGGGAAATTTCCACAAAATTTCAGGACCATTGAAACCTAGATGGCTAATGTAAGGATAATATCTGAGCTAACTTCTTTTAGACGCACAAATTAGGCTTCTTTAATATGGATCTCAACAGCGTCAGCAATATTTAGTAGTCGAACTCTTAAGGCAAAATTCAGATTTGTTGGTATGCGGTAAATAACTTTGAAAGCTGCCTGGTTAACATTAGTCTTGTTTTCCGTAACCACAAGAGATAGAATAGCGCTACGAACAGATTTTGTTTGTCCTTTAATTAGTCAGTCACACAGGAAATCCAACGACCAACACTCCTAACTGCACGGCCTATGTAACTAACTGCCTCACTCCACAGGAGCAGTTAAATTGATAGATACAGATGGAAGAGGCGAAATTAGGCAGTTTATCTTTTACTCCCGAACGCAAAAGAGGAGTGGTTTTGAAGACACAGCGTAATTCAGTAGTAGGGAATGCTCTTTTTACCTCATTTCTAAGGCGTTGTGTTCGTATCTCGCTGATATTGTCTCCAAGGAACTGCATTTGTAAGAATAAGGCCTTTTTACCAACTGTTGGTAACTTTGGCTGCTTTGATTTTAGATTCATATTCTTATCAATAAACTTTTCTGGATAACCGTTTTCACTTAGCAACCGTTTTTAATATTATTATCCTCATCCTCATCAAGACATTCATCCGAGCAGATTGCTCTTGCTCTGCGTTTGTATTTTTCGGGCAGGAAGCTGAAAAAATGAGGTTACTGACCCGGTGATGTAGGTTTTCTACATACACTTCCTCTTATTGTGCCATCCTCTTTCCTGGTCCCAAGGAAGTCTAGAAATGAAATACCAGAGTTTTTTTCTTTCTCAATAGTGAAATTTATTGCAGGATGAACCTCGTTAAATTTATCCAGGATGTTCTTTGCTTCCTTCTCATTTTCCATAATCAAAAATGTATCGTGCATGTATCAACAATAGAATTCAAGTTCATCAATAACATCCTTCAAAGGCTTATTTTCCAGTTTCGCAAGGAATTTGTCGGCTAGAATGAGTCCTAATGGTGACCCCATTGCTATACCGTCGATTTGTCTATATAGTTCCTTATTAAATAAAACTGAACATTCATTGTGTATTTCAAGAGAGGCTCTTTTATAAATGATATATGAATACCGTTATCAATGTTCCGTCTTATGAGTTCTTCGCATACAAAGTCTACTGTTTCCTTAAGTGGTACATTGGTGAATAAGGAAGATTCGTGAAATGATATCATGAATTTATTGCCAGCATTTAAATCAACAAATGCGAAAGTATCCTTTACACTGTGTTTCATCAACTCGGTATGAACAGGCTGTCCTCAAATATCTCCAGATCATGAAGCCTATCTAATCCCTAGGTCGAGATGGTGATCCCACTATTATTTTTAGGAAATGTGACGATATTCTTTGTCAGTTTCTGCAAATGTTGTGCGTGTTTCTTTTCAGAAAGACAGCAAGATTGTCTCTCCACGGTAATCATCAATTGGATAATGATGTGATAAGTTTAATTTTCAAGTATTGGCTTTGTAGGGATTTCGTTTGATTGTATGAAGGATTTCACCATGAGCTGACATCAGTTAGAGAACCACTGGAAAACAGGCTGAGAGTACTGGACAGCTGTTTCGTCCTAGTTTTGAACTCTTTAAATCGACTACTATTACCTCACCATTTCTAAAAATAATGGAAAAAACTTGCTCTTACTTAAGCATGAACGTTCATTGAAGGCTTCCAGTGACTCAAAACAACTTGCATACAAACATGGTGGATATACTTTAGATGCCACTGTTGTCTTGCATAATAATTTTGTCTTAAGTATAGAAAAAGGTATTAAATATTTTTGTTGTACCTTCCTAGAATACACATCTACCTTTGACTTTGGACCCACACCTCTTTCGCTTAACAAATTGTGATATGAACAAGGTACTGGATTGGTGAGAGGCCGCATTCTTATTTTTCCGTTGGGAAGTTGCACACTGTATGTAAAAAGAAGTATTCCACTGGTTTATCTACTCTAGCCGGTGTCCTTTAAGGTGCTGTCCCCTTCTTCCTCTCTGTTTTCTTTCTTTAGTCATTCCTGATGAAGTCGATTTGGTAGCGAGCATCAGACTAATTTTAAATTTTTTTCTTTCGTCTCTTCATTAGTATTACTTTGTCTTTACAAGTGTATTATTTTACATTTTCAACTTTCCTGCTTTCCACCCCCACCCGACTTAATTTGGACACCTCACTATTATCACTGTTACTGACTTGACCAACGCTCACTTTCTAGTCATTCATGTTACGTCATCCAATTTATTTGCTCAATTTTAGTTCTAATTTAAATGGTATTATTCTTCACCCCACCTTTACTTAGTCTCTACCTGGAATTACCCCTGTTAATATCCTGACCTTAGTTGAAACATTTTAGTCAATTACACTACGTCATCTAACTTACTAACTCAATCTTACTTTAGATGTTGTCTAATTAACCTTGTTTCTATATTAGATCATTCTTGTATTGCCTGATCAATTATCTAAACTTGATAAACCTCATATACACACGTAAACACACACACATAGTTGTATATAAATGTAATTGTATAGCTCTGTGAATGCATTCGCCGTCAAAAAGAGTCTCTTCACTGAATTTCTTCTCTTTTCCTGTATGGTTCAATGGGGATTTTTAAGCTAATTCTTCACAGTCAGACTGTAGTGATTGGATTCGTCTCAAGTGTCACCGCCATAGATTGTTATTGATTAGCGAACCATTGGAAACTAGCAGGGAGTACTAGACAGTTGTTTCGTCCTAGTCTCTTTTTCAGTCACATCACCGGAAGAGTACGCCCCCATTGGAGAAGGGGTTTCGAACCTAGGACTATCCCCAGTTGTTACAAGGCGAGTGTTCATAGACCCTTGAAAGCCACTGGAACTTAACCCAAAAGTAAAGGGATAATCGTTTAAATAGCCGAAGTGATTATATTTTTGTTACACACTTATATAAAATAAAGACAGAAGAAGAAAGAGATGCGGAGCGACGGACGGGGTGATTTATTCAATGAAATCATCAAATAATTTATATATATGTATATGTATATATATATATATATATGTTATAAAATTAACAAAACAAAAAAAATATTCAACAGAATAGAGAAAAGTACAAGAAGGCACTTGGAGTGTAGCGAAGAGATGAAAGACATTTTTTGAAGGAATATAACCACTACACGCACGCACATACAGGGATTACATCGTGTCAGCAGAATCCATCTTTTGAACAAGTTTCATAAGATATGCCATAGGTACACTACCAGGTCGGATATGATGTACAATTGTGCATAGTTTCCCCGCTTCCAACCACATATCTTTATCACGCAAGAGTATACACAGCAATCGACCAATTTTACAGCGAACAACAGAATTACTAAATTCAAGGAAATTTATCAGTGAATTGAACATTTTATGAAATATTTTACCATAAACAATAGCTGGATAATATGAAGTATTAGGTAGACTTAACCATAAATTCGGATTACTGCATATAAAATAACAACAAACATTACTGTCAAGACAATGAATCACTGACTCATCGCTTAACATGGTTACAAGAGATAATACAGTGTTGATTACTTCTATAGACGATTGCATTAAACCAACATTGAGTATAGCAGCTTGATACGCAGATGGATAAACGGTGGATTTAACTAAATCCCCTAATGATGGTGATGAAGATGAAGAGGAGGCTGAGGTGGAGGAGCCAGAGTAATATTCAGAGAGGATTTTCAATCCAGCTTTAGCAAATTCAACCGGTGGAATACAACAGCTTGTCCAGGCATATATCAATAGTTGAGAGTTGCACAAACCATTATCCAGAAAGACTAAACCAGATTTTTGACAATACTGATACCAATGTGTCCATAATTGTTGTAGGAAATCACTTTTCTCTGGAATGATATCTAAAATAGAGTGATGCAAGCCAATAGAAAGAATGATTAGTAATTAGAGGAAATAATATATATAATATAATAATGCATCGGTGGCACAGCGGTTAGGACTCTCGCCGACTATGCATATGGTCTGAGGTTCGATCCCATGCCAACGCACACCCGATATCTATGGTGCGTCTGCGAAATTTGGGCTACCGATAAAACATGCTGAAAGTTCCATACCTGTACCAAAAAATACGGTGTGAAATCAAGCTGCAATCAAAAAATAATAATAATAACCCACTCCAATTAATATTTAGACTTCGGATTACCACACCTCATCAGCGCAAAGGTATCAGTTGTTTCAAGTCTACTTAGACGAGCACACTCTTTGATGTTAGCGGATTAGAAGGAAAAAGAAGAAATATCAAGCATTACTGAAACTCTCCTCAAGCAAAACAACTACCCAAGGAACTTCATCAACAAAATCAACACTGACATTAATCAAGTATGGTCGAAAACGTATTCCGAAAACATGAACCTCAACAGCTGTCAATCATTTCATATAGAGCAGAGATGTCAGACGATATCAGAAGAGTACTCAATAAGCTCGACATCAGTGTTTTCTTCAAAACATCAGACACACTTCAAAGGAACCTTGTCCATATAAAAGACTAAATCCCTAAAGATTCTCTATCTAATTGTGTCTATAAAATAAAACACTCGGTATGTGATTAGATATACATTGGACAAACCTCGCAAGGGAGAAGTTAAAATCAATAGAGCATCTGTTCGACCACCACCAAGAAATCCACTTTAACTAGAGAAGCTTGAAAAATCATCAGCCAGGGGTGGTCTACACGCAATAGGATCAGGTCACAAAACTGATTTTCACAATATTGAAATCATCACCCATCGTCTCTCTGAATCAATGGAGTTGCTTCACAACCTCATCGATTGATTTCCCCTCTCACCTACCTAGTACTCGACCGAAGTCTAACGTCAAAATTGCTCACCTTATTATATATACCATTTCACACGACAGATAGAACGTAGGCACCTATGATCAAAGACAGCTAGCCAGCCTTCTCATGTCTTCCACTCTCAATGGCCATTTCTCACTCATAGCCATATAGAAGGACAGAGTGGACTGCTGAGCAGTACACACACCCTTTAGTCGATAGCCAGCCGGATATCACGTCTACACCAGAGACGGCGTAAACTGACATATGTGAAACTAGCCCTCTGTATACGTACTGAGATTTCGTCAGAGATCAACCCGTTGGCGTTGGGGCTGATGCACCTTCCCAAATAAGTGAAGCAGTCAACGTGCTCCTCTACCACTTCACTCCCTATTTCTAAACTAGGTAGGAGTCAGTGTAGTCCAGTTTAGTCCCGTAACATCATCTTACATTTGGCGGGAGTAAATCGCATACCGAACATTCGTAGATTGCAGCTCAAGGTGTTCAGAAGACTCTGAACTATTTTGTAAGTATCTTCACCTAGAAGGACTATATCACATCTGCATAATCTAAGTTAACGAGATTATTGGTCTCATAGCCTGAAATTCCCGAAATTCGATTCCTGGTTGGGTCATGGATGCGTACCACCGAAAACTCCCAAGCAAGCTATGAGGAGACAACAGCTCAGTGCTCCCAGATAGTCCGAATAGTTCTCAACGATCACTCTAACCGATGTGTTGGTTTGTCACGAAATCTAGCCAGCGAAATTAAACTAATAATTCAAAATCCTAATAATCCAAATTAGAAAATAAACAAAAGCGTGTTGTGTTGCTTACCATCATTAAAAATCAGATCGACTAATTCAATAACTGATCTTATCAGTTCAGCGTTGTCCCTTAGCGAAAAGGTGTCTTCCATCATATCGCCCACTGATTCTTTGCTGCTACATTTTCCAGAGGTAGAAATTTCATCAATTAGCCTTTGAATGCATCGTTTTAATTCATCAACGTTATTATCGTCAACATCATCGTCATTATTATTATTATTTATACACAGAAGTTTATCCCATTCGTCGCCTGATAATCTTGAGGATGACTTGAATGTCAACAGTAAAGATTTTATAGTTTTAGAGAATATTGACAGAACATCACTGGACAATACATCACTGGTTTGCCAATCATTGCCAATCTCTGTATACGAGGCTAATAGACTGGCACCGAATAATCGACGAATTGTTGAATTGGCTAGTAAACAGACTAAAAGTTGTTCAGAGTTGACACGAGGAGGAGAAGAAGAAGAGGAAGGATCATCATCACCAACACCAACACCAACATCATCAACATCACTGTCACTGATAATAAAGAGATCAAGAAATTTTTGAAGATATGGATAGATTGATTGTGCTTGTGAATTTACAAACGCCAGCGGTTGTTCTGTTTGTTTGTGTCCAGTGATATTAGATTGTGTAAACACTTCATAGCGTAATTCAAAAACTGATGGCAGTATACAGAAGTAGGCTGACAAACCTTCACATAGAATATCAATCCAAATCTGGATTATAAGAAGAAACATAATAATATGAAATAATTATAATTTGCTTTTGATTTAACACTAAGTCAGTAAGTAGTGTAATGTGTCTAGTCCCCATTCTAGATGCCTAGCCATCACGGTGCACTTTGAATTGTTGATATTAGACGGTTGAAGACAATCGGACACAGGAAATCTTGCTCGATCTAAATTTTGTGCTAGTTGGCACCCACCAGTCAACAAGGTGTATCTGCAACCTTTAAGGAATTCATGTCACTTCGGAGATTCGAACCTGTGTCACCCAGTGCCGGCTACAGTCAGAGACGTCAGATGCAAGCCTCAGTTAACAGCCTATGGTACACTCATTGACTGGATAACAGTTTCAAGGAGAACCGAACACACCTACCTCTGCCTTTTGCGAGACGAGACGAGCATGCAGTATCACTATGTGGTGCAATCACTCGACAGCCCTATCCCTCGGTGGACCATGACATAAATGCATACATACACTGATATATTGGAGAAAACACATATTAGAAATAAACAACGACAAGAAAACAGTCAAGTTCTCACATTATGATTATACATACTAGATAAACACTTTAATTACAGCGTTAAGATTACCTGATTACGTAACAGACAACTAACTTTGTTTGTTCCTATGCATTCTGAGTGGTACAATAAGGCTTCAAGTCCGAGCTCTGAAGATTCAGTACCAATGGTGTTGCTTTTTACAGAGTGGGGGATTGCTAGCTTCACCTAGCCCAACCTTCCCAATTTACGCAACTTACTACTGGCTAAAAATGAGGTTTAAGAGTGTGTCAGCCAGGGATCGAATACTGGACCACGAGTGCAGTAGTTGACGATAGTTCTACAACTGAACTACCGCTGCACAAAACTATTTTTATTATATGTATTACATTATGAGCGCATCATGAAAAGCATATCTAATACGCTAGTGATAACTTGAATCAACACCTGTCCACTTAACTCGATAATACTAAAGATCAAATGGTCAGGCAGAAAGGATAAGCATGAAGGAACACTGTGAAGCCAGCAGTCAACTAACCAAGAACCTAATTGTTTCAAGTTTGGCCATCACAGATTGATATTAGAGAACCATTGAAAACCAACAGTACCAGACAGACATTTTGTCCTAGTCTCTTGGGAGTCATCGGCAGTACACTAGCATCACACTTGGAACCCCGGGCCTTCCAGTTCCACGCCAAACACCATTCAACAGTCGGAATCTCGCCCGATAGGACATGAATCTTAATCTGATGCTTGCTAGTGACCGCCTACAGGATGAAGTTAGTTGACGGGAGTTCGAGTAAGAAGTAATGACCAGTAGGGTCCACTCCATCAGGAGTGCAGACAAATACTCCCCGACGACATTGGCTGGTGGTCGAGCTAAAATCACGAATCGGTATAAGTTGGAATTCTTGAGCTGGCTATTGGATCGACTTCGAGTGGTGGAATGGTGCATGAGGTTATAGTGTAAACTGAAAGTCCTGGGTTCAAACCCAAGTGGGTGCGCACCGATGAAGAGTTCCAAACTAGGACGAAACAGCCATCCTGTACTCTCTGCTGGTTTTCCAATGTCCCTCTAAATTATGTCAAACCCCCTTAGCCAGTCAAATCCCTGCAAAGGAACGAACACTTGATAATCCTCAAATTTTCAAGTTTTGGTTTTGTAGGGATTTTGTTTGATTGCATGGAGGATTTCATCATAAGCTGACACCAGTCAGGGAACCACTGGAAAACCTGGAAGTACTGGTTGGCTGTTTCGTCCTAGTTTGGGATTCTTCAGCGGTACGCACCCACCAAAGGGGTTCCAACCCAGGACCTTCTGGTTACAAGGCTGGTGAGCTAGTAGACCATTGAGCACCTGGGACCCTACTGGGGTTCTAGTGGGAAGCCGTAACCAGTAGGCTACGGCAGGTTGAAGACGAGGCAGCGACTCATCGAAGAAGACATTGCGAAATGGTCACTCTCCATGTCGTGAATTGGCAGAGGTTAGAATTCAGGCACCACTGGATCGGGTCCCAGTGGCTGATTAATGGCCTACGAGTTCACTAGCCTTGTAACCAGAAGGTCCTGGATTCAAACCCCGTGGTGTGGGTGCGTACTGATGAAGAGTCCCAAACTAGGAAGAAACAGCTGTCCAGTAATCCTGAAATTGTCAATTAAAAACCAATGAGTGATTTTTACTAAATACAACGAACAAAATAACATACTTCTGTATCAATTTTGAAAGTTTTCAAACACGACGGTAACAGTTTGCCGAGTGTTTCTAAACTTGCAGAAATTTTCATACTAACAGACGAAGTAGGAGAAGAATAAGAAGAAGAATTCACAGAAGGCTTTACAGCAATGATAAGTTCTTTCAAAAAATTCAGCATATCTGATTGGTTGTCATCTGGTTTCATACTAATTAACTTTTGATAAAATTCTTTAGGTAAAGCATATTTATTCTCAAAATTTCCACTGATGTCGATTTCATCAGTTTCACTGGCTTGTTGACTATGTCGACTTGTCTTTCTTTGTGGGAATAAAATATTATTGAGTAAATGAGTAATGCGTTTAAAGTGTTCCACGTAAAGTTTAATGCTTTCTTCAGCAGTTCTCCATTCTGAGCCAATAGATCCACTGCTCATCCTGGAAGTAGAATAGAAGAAATGAGGACACATGAATAAAAACAAAAAATTGAGCAAAGAAATCCACCGTCAGTAGTCGCCTACCCTACCTTCTTTGTCGAACAATGTTTACTGACAATAAGAGTTAGGTTAGAAAAGAGTTAGGGATTGGTCAAAACAAAACCTGGCATCAATTCATGAAGTCTTTAGCTGTTTGGTTTCAGGCAGCCACGAAGACGGATGGTAGTGTAGACGGTCTGGTTGACAAATTCAAGATTCGAACAACCAGTGGTTTGAGACTCTGGATTATATGGTTCAGAATCCCATTCAGTGGTACAGATGCAATCACTCCTTATCATCTTCCAGATCTATTAAGTCCTCTTTCTCTCTCTGTACACTTGCTTTCATCATAGCTCTTTCGAATTTTCTCCTTTTTCCTTTACTCCACCTTTGTGGGATATATAGAATGTGATAAATTGGACTGGTTCTACGCTCAAACTCAGGCTCCACTTTATTCGTAGCCTCTTACTTTTATTATTATTGTTTCTTTTAGATCCTAAAGGAACATAGGGTCTCAGCAGCACGTCTCCATTGCGTTCGGTTCGCTGCAAACGTTTTAACCTGGCTACACGTCTGCCCACATGCTTTGATATCCTCTTCGCACCACCTCCTCCATGTCACTCTCGGACTGACGACCAACTCGCCGCTTCCCTTTCGTGCTCCACTCGAGCGATGGCCTGACGTGTGATGTCACTTGATGGTTTCCTCAGCGTATGTCCAATCTACCTCCATTTCTTCCTGCCTATTTGTTTCACAATCGGTTCGTGGTTGGTTCGCTCCCAGAGATCCCTGTTACTGATCTTTTCTGACCATCTGATCTTGAGTATTGAGAGAAGACAGATGTTAATGAAGGTTTGTAGTTTGTTTGAGGTGCTCTTCATGATGCGCCAAATCTTTGATCCGTATAGTGAGTAGTACTGACTTCACACTGGAGTTAAAAATCCGGATCTTATTTTTCTTGCTGAGTGTTGTTAACCTCCACGTAGACTTGAACGTGCATAGACTTAAGTGCTCTGATATCCTCATCAGTTTCGTCCGCTTGTAGTTGAAACGATGCTTCCCAGGTAGGTAGGTAAAGGAGGTTGCTTCTTTAAGATTTCTCTCATTTATGCTGATTGTTGTCTGTTGTTGTTGTCGTTGCTGTTGTCGTTGGCCAGGAATCTTTATCACCACATCTGTTTTATCTATGTTCACCTGAAATCCTAACTTCTCTGGATGCTTCTTCTGCCAACTTGTTGCTTTTCATTTGCATATCTTCCAGTTTGTGAGAAGTCAGACATATATCATCGGCGAAGTCCAGATCCTCCAAATTTTTTTTTGTGTGGTTCAATTTTATCCCCGTTTCCTGGCTAAAATTCAGGCTCCACTTTATTCGTAGTCTCTTATCTTAGCCCGCCTTATCGATGTCAATCATATTACTGATATTAACAAAGCTAGCAAGCCATCAGAATCTATACGATGAAGTTGGAGCTGTGTGTGTTCAGAAGAAATTTGTACAGTCACTTTCTTTTTACTATGGCGATCTTTGTATGAGCGTAAAAACTGACTATCTCAACCTCTCCATCTACTTCTCGCCGTCCTATTTACAAGTTAAACAATATACAAACTGACTTACTGAGTGACTGACTGGCTAAATGGTTTTTGAACAACAAAATTTCCGCAGAAGTGCACCACTTCAAATTGCCACACACTCCATGAATCACAAAAAGGAAGACAAAATAGAGGCAAAAAAAAGAGATTCAAGAGGATGATAATAAAAAGAAATGTGAGTCTGTCGTATACTGTTGGAGTGGTCGAATTGTACTGGCGATCAGCGCGTCTGTGTCCAACACGACCATCCCATCTTATTTCAACCTCGACGTATTGCGAACACATAAGAGAGATACAATTATATCCTTATTCATATGGAGAATTCAAATATGTTCGCTACATATTAAAGCTTTCGCTGTCTTGAAGGAGGAACAATGAAAGCTTCACAATAAACGAGGCTCAGAGATTACAAACCAAATCAAAATCATCCACCTGAGTTAAAAATCTTCTCTACACGAAAAGAATGTCACAAGTATAAAATAATATGAAATAAAAGTTAAACGAATCAACATACTTACCTTGAAGTGTATAATTGTGATACCTCCAAAATAAAATGACGTTGTTTTATAGACAAGTGTTGACTAGAAAATTCACTGTACAGCAATTCATTTAACCAATTCATAAATCTGGTAACATCACGTGAAGTATTTCCTGGCGAAATGAACTTAAACAGTCTCATCAATGCATCAGAGTTATTTTTTGCATAAGATTTATGTTCCGATATATTATAAAATATTCTCATAGCATATATTGCATAGACATCACCCACATGTAATGGACTGAAGTGATTTTTGTTATTATCATCACCGGCATCATCATCAGTTTGGATCTGTTCCACAACCTTGCCGACAATCTCAGCATCATGTTCACTTTTTAGATAATTAAATAGGGAATGTTTGTGTAGCTGTGATAGAGGTTCATGCAGAGATTTGAGAAATTCTTGATAACTCAATCGATTGACGCAGAGATTGTGGTCATCAGTAGTAGTAGTAGTCACCTCTGGTGTTTTGCATAGAATTGTTAATATTTTTCGATGTAATTCGATTGTTATGCCATCGAATAGACAAGTTTCACATTCAGCGGGTAGCAAATGGAAAAATAAGCGTATCTGTTCAAATCCTGACAAAAAGGGATATATATTCTTTTCACTACGCTGAAGTAGAATTTCCCGCCCGTTTGGAAGTTTAAGAATCCATTTAATCAGGGTGTTTATCTTCTGTTTGATTGTATCACTTGCTGGGTAGTCTTCATCACGGAATAAATATTCTAGTCGGCAAAATAAACCTTCAAGTTGAGAAAGGCTATAACAAGTGCACAAGCGTAGACCAAGCGAGAAATGTGTAGCACACAGACCATATATGCTATCTTCTCTGTAAGCTTTATCCTCACAAAAACGTGAATAATCTATACCCGGGAATCGGTTAACTAAACGCTGAGTTAAACTTTCTCTAAGCACCAATAAACAGGCATTAATCAGCTGTTTGCGAAGTTTACCAAATTTACTACTGAAATCTTTACTAGTAATATATGAACAATATGCTGAGGATAATTCTACGCCGGATGGAAAACATCCACAAGCAAGACAATATTTGCTATGCATATTTTTTGATTCATAAATTGATATTAGAGTATAACACATGAGAACTAAAGCAATACGACATGTGTTATCAAATGTTTGTGAATGATTCGTTGATGCCTCCTCGAGTAATGGCAGTATAACAGAAGTGATTTGATCTAGGTAGGATGTTTGTGAAGCGGAGAAGAATCGACAGAATTTTGCACCAGTACCTGCATAACTTAAAGATAAACGTGTATCACGTGAAGCTGTCTGTAGAATAGCCTTAGCCCAAACACTGGCAGCGTTAACACTTTCCTGCCCGTCACCATCATCATCGATGACAACAACGGTAGCCTTTATTGCATCATTACATCTTCCCCAATTGAATAAAAATGCAAACCATAGACGATGTTCTTCAGCGCCATAATTTATACTATCAATAGGTGCTAGAATATCAACGGTAGTATCCGAGATCATCATCAATTCACTGATGGATAAACTATCACTGATTTCTGAATAAAATGGTGGCAAGCATAAATCTATCCGTTTCAATGATCCACTCGCCTTTTCCTCCTCTGATAATGATTGGTCAACGTTATATGATATAAATTTTGTAAATTGTTTAAATACACCACCTGACAAACTCTTGCGATCTAATTCTTTTCGTTTATCATCATTGGACATGATCACACTAAGTGATACCCATTCAAGACGTAGGGTACACAAGCCAAGAAAATCAGTTAAATCGTATAATTCCTCCGATGATGTACAATATGCTAGAGCAAATCTAGCTAAACGTAAACGATATCGTTCAACAGTCCATAATTCAATTGGAGAGTGTAGGCTAGAAGAATTCTTTCTATTCAACGATGTTGTACACGTTGAACGCTTAATATTGTATAAGGCATGTAGACAGGTCCATGTAGACAATTTATCATCATAATTACTACGAATTCCTTTATTAGTACTATTATTCTCAGGAGGAGTAGTTGTAGCGCCGGTCGATTTAAGAGGCCGACAATGATAACTGTTTAGAGTAAATATCTCCAATGGATACCCAGCCCAATGTGCGCATTCAAGCCAACAAGACCCATATGGCATCTCTATTAATTCATTGAGAAATTGAAGTGTTACATTTAATAAATATACAGTTGGATAGCAATTCTTCTCACCCTCTCCCTCCTCAACATTATCACTTAAACTTTGTAAATAATTGAGCATTGAACGAATAAAACAAATTTTCAATTGTTCAATAGTCATTAAAAAGGTAACAGATAATTTGTTTAAATAATTCGAATCAAATGTAGCCGCCATATTTAAATTATTATTATTATTATTCGAGTATAAAATAATTAGTTTAGTGAATGATTCAATCAATAGATTAATTCGTTTTGTGTGTAATTCACTATTTAATTGATTATTATTCTCATTATTATTATTACTATTAAGATCATTTCTCCATAAACATCTTAACTTATATGGTGAAACTAAAGGTAAACGTTGAATACTGGACGGGAGTAGCCGATTAATTGTACCAAGATAGGTGGATGCATTCAGCAGGTGTTCTTCTAAATTGAATTTTACCGCCAATGATTTATTCCAGTTGATTTTATCGCCTAAAGAATTGACAATAGATAGACAATGACGGGCTAATAATTCATTTGGATCCATTGTTGTCATCATGTCGACATTGAATTCACCTGTAGAATTAGTCAGATCAGTAAATATCATTTTTAAATCTCCTCTTGATGGTATTGATATATTAACATAACTACGCGTAGCATTCAATAGACAAATTCCCCAATTGTCTAGTGTCTGTTTAGATAGTTTTGCGCTGATCTTTTGAAAGTTTATACGAGATGAATCATCAGTGAAATTAAGACAAAAATCTCGAGATAATTCAATGAAGTATTGATTTCCTGAGGCGAATAAAGCATATTGTAAACCAATAGTTAACCATGCTTCTGCTGGACAATTGTGGAAGGCTTCGGATAGAATTTTATAAAACTGATGAAGATAATCACTAAAGAGGAAAAGGCAAAGGAAAAAAGAGAAATACGACAAATTGAAATGGAGGTCATAAAAAAATCAATAATAATCTGTGTTATTTTGGTTGAAAGTGACTGATTGGCAGTAGAAACTAGGACTCGTTCACTTAGATGCACCTTACATCCACCCAACAACCCTCCCCGTCCAACACTGACAATGAGTGATGAGGTCTCCAGTGGGACTTAGACTTTGCATCCATCATTTCAAACGTCAAACTCGAACTCATGCAGCCAGATAACAGCCTTATAGCGAGTTATCACTTGAAGCGGTGACAACTAGTCATGTCCGTTAGGAATGCCCTACTGTCCCCATTTCTATTCGATTTCACTTTAGATGTACTAATAGAATTAACCCTAACTCACTTCAGCAATTCAGGGGTTGATTTATTTTCACCAGGGGATAATCTGACTTGGAATATGCAGATAACAATGTCCTTGTAGGAGAGGACACTGACATAATGCAGTCTTTTGAACACCTTGAGCTGAGCAGCAATCTCCGAATGTTTGACATGCGATTCGTTCCTGTTGTCAAATGTAAGATGATGCTACAGGATTGAAATCGACTATATTGGCTCTTAGATTAAATTAAATTAAACACGCTCTACCACTTCACTTATTTGGTAAGTTGCATCAGACAATGCCAACGGGTTGATTGATGACGAAATCTCAGACGGCTCGTCTCACGTATGCCAACTTATTGTATTTCTGGAGTCAACGTGAGATCCGGCTGTCGACCGATGGGCACTCTGTCTTCCTATATGGCTGTGAGACATGGCCAGTGAATGTAGAAGATACTAAAAGACTAGCCGTCTTTGATCACACGTGCCTGCGTTCTATCTCCCGTGTGAAATGGCATGATAGTGAACAATATTGAGGTTAGGCATCGGTCGAGTGCTAGGTAGGTGGGAGGGGAAATCAATAGACGAGGTTGTGAATTTACACCGATTGAGATGGTCAGGACATGTGTTAAGCATGCCTGGTCATCGCCTTCCTCGACGACGGGCAGTGTTAGCTGACATAAGATCAGGGTGGAGAAAAGAGCTGGCGGCGGTCAAACCAAAACATGGCTTCATCAGCCAATGAAATCCACAACGGTTAGTTTAAGCCACGTGAGAAGGTCTAGACTTTCTCGTTGGGGTCCTCAGGATGTCAGAAATCAGTGAAGGCTGAAGACGATTGGTGATATGGCTCAAAATCGTTCTCAGGGATGGCTGACGTAGACGCATCCACTACTTGTGACTTATAATATCCAATAAAACTATATTGTTATTCGATATTACAATTCTTTTTGCCTCATATCTCTGTTTATTATCTCTGTTTTGCATTTCTTTTCTTGCTTTGTATGCTAAGTGAAGTGTGGTGAGTCGAACTGCTGCACATCGGTACAAACTTCCATGTTGGGACGAGTCAGTCAGACAAATATCAAAGGACTAGCCGCTAGATTACGGGAGTCGTGTATCGTACTATTATTATTCTCTTGCGTTCAGAGTGAAACATAGGACTTCGACGGCACATCTCCACTTCGTTCTATTCTCTGTGATCCTCTTCATTTGGCCCGATGACTATCCATAGTCTCCCATCTCCTTCTCGCTACACCATCCTCCCCATGTCACCCTCGAGGAGACACCCAGTTCGTTGTTTCCTACTCAGGTTCAATTTGAGCGATGGTCTAGAGATGGCGTGATGTCACCCAATGTTCTCCCCAGTATATGTCCGATTCATCTCCGTTTTCTTCTACATATTTATTGAACAGGAGGTTCTTCATTGCTTAGTTTCCAGAGCTTTTTATTGCGCCACACAATAATAATAAAACAACATAGATTATAAGTAAAAATATAAGTAGAGAACAGATAAAGAACTTCATCTGGAAGGAAAACAGTCATACTTAACAAGTTCAAACAATATTCATCAACTATCATCGGGAAGGGAAGAAAGAAGGATACGGCAACACGTTCGCCATTGATGACTGCGATTCTTGGCGATATCCGATAACATTTCGAGCCATCGATTCAAGCTATCTCTCGGACTCCTACCATGAAGTCGTGATGCAACAACCGATGGCGCTAACCTAACACAAACATCCTTCATCCCACGAAGCCACGTCACGGACTGACTACCTCTCCACCTTTTCCATCCTGTCCCACAGCTAGCCAACAGAGACCTGTACGGAAGCCTCTAGGATGACACTCACAGCACATGTCCAAGCCACCTAAGCAAGTGTTTCAAGATGACAACACTCAACGAATGGTGATCTCCACTGTGTTCAAACACACACCACAGAACCTCACAATTACTCACGCGATGATCGAATACGCAGAGACACTGCACATACTCAGCTCGGAGAGACCAGATTTCACAGGCGTAGACCAAGACAGTCCGCACTGAAGCATTGTACAACCGACCTTTCACAAACAGGCTAACATCACGACGGCACCAGAGATGGCTGAAGTTGATGTATGCCACCCTAACCTTCATGATACGGTTGAAAATCACGGAATATACACATTGGTTCATAGGAGTAAATAAGAAGACAGTTGCAGCGAAGAAAATTTTCTTTTCGACGAAGTCATCATCTAGGCTGTACATTCGTGTATTTATATCAAATGGATGGGAAAGTTCCAGAATAATATCCGGTCAAGGGTCAAATTAATAAAAATTAAAATTGGGAATTAGAATGCCATAATAAACAGGAGGATGGATAAAACAAACAAAGTAGCATTATAATAACTAAGAAGACTGACATTGTGCAATTAGGGGTTAGAAATGTAGAAATAACAAAATAGACAGGATGTTTGGATAAAAACTAATGTGATGAATAATTGTTTATGCAATCAGGGATTAAATATGTAGAAATAGTAAAATGACAAAATAAACACTAAGTTCGGGTGTGAAAATATGGTAGTGTAAACAGGGATTAAGAAAAACTTGAAATAACATGAATAGACAGGAAGTTTAGATAAGAAAGGAGATGGGATGGTGATTACTAAAAATTACCTGTTTATGATGGCCATGGCAAGGACAGGGGTTGGACGTATTTCTTTTGTATACAAAGCGTGGGTTTGAGCTTTTGTATAGCTAGCGCCTCGGCTATGCCCAGATGTCTTGACTTTACTCCCTTTGATAGGTTTGATCGAATCTTGTAAATTATTTTGAAGGATTTTTCGAGTGGCGCTGAATGTTCTGAACTCACCAGATGTTCTGTCACCGAACTATTTACCCGTTTTCGTTCTCCTCTTACTAGCCAGGCTGGATAGTGTTCACGAGCGCGTTTTTCAAGTCGGCGCATGGTACGGCCAACGTACTCAGCTCCACAAGAGCAAGTTAACTGGTATATGCACGCTGAGGTGGCCCAATGCGGTTGAAAATCTCATCCGTCACCCTCTGCCAGCACTCACAAAACTACCCACCCAGATAGACAAACTTATCAACAACTTCAAGCGGTTCACCCGCAAGAGTGAGTGCAAGTACAGACCCCTACCAATCTTGTAACAGTACTATCCACTTAGACGGCGCAAAGCACATACCATACAGACGCCTGATTCTCACATACTTCTTACAGTAGGATTTAGGTTAACTAATTTTGTTCAACAGTACTTGTGTTGTACTTAAAACGTTCTCTTGACCACATATATATAGTTGCCTAACGGTACTGTTGAGGTAAATTTGAGTTGAATAGAACCACTTAGATTTTACCATGAATAACCGTCTTTTTGCTGTCTTTGGGGGATTTTGTAACTTTTTGATGTGGTTTTGTTCTCTGAGCTGGATAGTTTATTTGCGAAGCTTTCATCACCCTACTGGGTGACATCTTCAGCGCATACTTCAATTTGAAGTGAGCTTTTAGATTTCTCCACGAGTTTATTAATCATCTCTCCTGGTGACCTTGGACGTGATTGGTTGTTTATGTGTGTTTTCACATCTTCTAGGTTACTTGTATTGGAACTGACTGTTTCTTTGATTTGAACTTTGACCCTTTGTGTGTGAAGTTTCTTTCTTATTGGTTGATAAATTTTGTCTATCTCGATGTGTCTATTGATTGATGATTCACTGGAATGCCAAGCTTCTAAAAATTCTCTAGCATTCTTGTTATTTCCTTTGTCTAATATTTGAACGTTGTCCCAGTCGAATTGATGTCCGTGGTTGTCTGTATGTAGTGAAATGAGGGAGTGGATATCATGTCTTTTGACGGCTAGCTTATGTTCGTGGATACGAAGACGAAGGGGACGTCCACTTTGGCCAATGTAGTGTTTTTCGCAGTTGTTACAATTTATTTTGTAGATGATGTTGGTTTTATCTTCTTTCGCTGTTGAGTCTTTTGGTTGACATAGAATTGAGTGAAGCGACTTTGTTGGTTTGTGTACGACGTCAATTCCTAAAGGTTTGAAGAGTCTTGTAGTGATTTCTGAGATATCCTTTATATATGGTAAGGCGATTTTCTTTGTGCTTTCCTTGGTGGCTTTTCGTTTGGTAGGTTGGCTTGGGGGTATATGTCTTTTGATGAAATTCCGTGGATATCCATTCTTTTGGAAGACGTCCATGAGATACTTTTCTTCAATTTTCCTTAAGGTGGGAGTGCTGCAATGAGTCCTTGCTCTCTTGAATAGTGTTTGTATGCAATTCCTTTTGTGTGTTATTGGGTTGTTGCTGTTGTAATTTAGGATTTGGTCTGTGTGAGTTGATTTCCTATAAACTTGAGTTTCTAACTCCCCTGTGGTTGTTCGCTTGACTAAGACGTCCAAAAATGGTATTTTGTTCTCGGATTCCTCTTCTCTTGTGAATTTGATGTCGTTGAAGACGTTGTTTATTAAGTTGTGAGTTTTATCTAATTCGTTTCTTTTGATTATTACAAATGTGTCGTCGACGTAGCGTATCCAAATCTTGGGTTTGATCTTTGGTAGAATTATGTTTTCGAGTCTTTGCATCACTGCTTCTGCAATCAAACCTGATATTGGCGATCCCATGGGTGTTCCTTTGACTTGTTCATATATTTGGCCGTTGAATTGGAAGTATGTTGTTAGGCATAGATTTATGCATTCCATCCAGCTTGTGTGTTGCATTTTTGATTGTTGTGGAAGTTGTTCGTCGTTGCTAAGTAATTGCTCCATGGTTTCTTTTGCTAGTTTTTGTCCGATGGAGGTATATAATGTTGTCACGTCGAAGGACGTGGACGTCCCCTTCGTCTTCGTATCCACGAACATAAGTTAGCCATCAAAAGACATGATATCCACTCTCTCATATCACTACATACAGACAACCATGGACATCAATTCGACTGGGACAACGTTCATATATTAAACAGAGGAAACAACAAGAATGCTAGAGAATTTTTAGAAGCTTGGCATTCCAGTGAATCATCAATCAATAGACACATCGAGATAGACAAAATTTATCAACCAATAAGAAAGAAACTTCACACACAAAGGGTCAAAGTTCAAATCAAAGAAACAGTCAGTTCCAATACAAGTAACCTAGAAGATGTGAAAACACACATAAACAACCAATCACACCAAGAACACCCTCGACTTGAACTCGAATGCGAGACAACAAGTTGGTCTTGGGTCCGACGGTGACATTTGAAGAGAAATGAAAGTCTATAGGCAGTTGTGAACTCATCTAAAAATAACTCCAAAGAACAAGATAAAATGAAGACGTACTGTTGAAACCCTAACGTTCCACTTGAAACCAAAAGGAGTATTGGCAAACTTCAGCAATAGCGTCCCAAGGGGTGCGAACGCACGAGTGACCTTCGACCGGCCAATCATAAAAATAAGTGACTTTTGCGCAATTTATGAAGTATATTTACGAGAAAATGCATGAAAAACGTTAAACAAGTTGTCTTTCTCTGATATGACTCAAAAATACATTCCAGTTATAATGAAGAGTATCAGTTGTTAAGTTCGCCTAGTTTCTGTACATGTATTCACCGAGGTGACTGAAGATGAATTGTTTTTGTGAATCGCTTATCTGTTTAATTCCAATAGTAACGAAGGTGATAATAATTTTCAACTTGATATGAAAGTTTGAAGGTAAAAATATGGATTACGAGGGGCTTAGAGGCATGATTTCATAGGATTAGAAAATAGTTACAACGTATGCGAAAAATTAATATTTGATAACTGGAGAAATAATTTTAAGTCAAATAGAAGGTGATAATTGTTTTCAACTTGATATGAATTACAAGAGGCTTAGAAACGCAGGGATAGAACGAATTACAGGTGTGAACAAAATGAGCATGGAAACGAGCTCTCATCAGCGCACTAACTCCTCGCATTAGAAAAATCTGCAGCAACGATTGCATGGAAGAGGAGCTCCTATTCCTCAAAAATATCCTGGCTCAAAATGGCTACCCGACACGTTTTGTCGAAAAGAACATGAAACCTAAACCTAAAAGAGAAGAATGCGATTCAGTGCCAAAGGAAACGCTGTATCTAAATCTGAATTTCAAGGGCGATTTGGCAGTTGATATCTTGAGAAGAATATCCAGCTCTTTAAAGAAGACCTTCCATGCAGCAACATTAAGAGTGACAATCTCTAGCCGTCCAATACTTCGAAACAACACGAAGGACAAACTATCGCATACGACCAATTCAATGTGCATATACCAGTTCACTTGCTCGTGCGGAGCTAGGTACATAGGTCATTGTATGCGCGTCCTCTCAAAACGTGTTAGAGAACAATACCCAGCGTGACTGCAAAAAGGAGGCACCGGTTCAATCAGAAGTGCCATTATTGAACATCTGGTCAACACCTCCCAAAAACATCTCAACTGATTCTTTCAAAGTAATTTACAAAGTCAACAGAAACCCACCAAAAGCAGTATGTTTCCGACTTCGTTGTACTGCAGAAGCCCTCGCAATATGCATCGAGAAGCCAGAGCTGTGTGCTCAAAAGAAATTAGTCCAACCTCTACAACAACCATAGACCGAGGCTGGTATGTTCCCTTGGCTTCCGTCTTTTTTTCTCTTCTTCGTCTTTTTTCGTTCTCGCTTTTCCTTTCGAGCATTTTTTCGTTCGCTGTGTGTCTGATCCTTATTCCCTCAATCTTCGTTTAATCCACCTAATTTTTTTTCAGTTATAAAAACAGTTATTTCAAGTTTGTTTCCATGCTTTTCCCTTTTCACATTTATAATTCGTTTGAAATAACTATTTTACAATTATATCTTAATCCTGTGCAATTTTTTGTGTTTCTAAGGCTTTTGTAATCTATATTCACACCTCCTAAACTTTCATTTCAAGCTCAAATTATTATTTCTAATTTTCAGTTATAAAACTAGTTATTTTAATTTTGTTTCCATGCTCCTCCTGATCACACTTGTAATCCGTTTAGAATAACCATTTTTACAATTATATTCTAATCCTGTGTAATTTTTTGTTTCTATGCCTCTTGTAATCTATATTCATACCTCCTAACTAACATTTCAAGTTGAAAATTTTGATTTCAATTTGTTTCCATGCTCATTTTGTTCACACCTGTAATTCGTTCTATCCCTGCGTTTCTAAGCCTCTTGTAATTCATATCAAGTTGAAAACAATTATCACCTTCTATTTGACGCCATCCAATACCATGATTCAAACAAATTCACAAAATTTCATGCCGGATCGGCCGTGGCCCGGATTAACAACGACCGCGCTTCCTGCTGCCGTGTCACAGGGCAGGAGTGATAAGTATGCTACTAAGGCACACCAAACAAAAGAGAACAAACAAAAACAGGCCGCGTGTGACCGGCCTCAAGCAGTTGTCCCCTGGGCTCTGCGGTCACGCAACCAACTTCCACGGTGTGGGCAGCCGGGAAGTAACAAACGCCCTCACAATCCGAAACGCACGCGAAACCTCTCTATTACTCACTCATCTTTGTCTTCATCTTCATCCCTATTACCTTGCCTTCCTCCCAATGATGACTTAAAATTATTTCTCCAGTTATCAAATATTAATTTTTGCATACGTTGTAACTATTTTATACTCCTATGAAATCGTTGATATAAGTATAAAACTTGGGCACTGTGGTAGAGTATAATTCCATTATAGATAAGATTTTATTTTGATAAATCGCAGTGTTTACAGTTATATAACTGTAAATACTGTGCGATTTACCAAAATAAAATCCTATGAAATCGTCTATCTCTCTTATCCTGTCGTGCAGTCTTTCCAAAATGCCTTCGGTCGAATTACTATGGTTCTCAGTAAGAAAATCGACGACTACTTACCAGGAAGATGTGGATAATAAAACAATTGTCATTTATTTTAATTTAAATTAAAATAAATGATATCAATTCCAAGTCTAACCCTAGGTGTAAACTACCCTTAATCCTGACTCTAACCCTAAACTTCACACTAACCCTGATTACACCTTTATCCTAACCTTAAACCTAACCTTAGTGTTATAATTATAACCCTAATCCTAACTCCAATACCTACCTTAACCCTAATCCTAACTATAACTAGCTATTGACACATTTACGAACAGGACTTATATAAACATAATCTCGGTGGAATTTCCTCTTCATTTGGTGAATGGCGTCGATATTTCAGCTGTGATAGTGACAGATGCCCGTTAGCCACCGATTAGCATGTGTTCAAGGTCATTGGAGTGTTCACACTCCTGGGACGCTATTGCTGAACTTCACCGGAGTAATAGTAATAATAATAACAGAATGTGCCGTACATCTTAAGCGTTAACCAAAGAGCATAAAGAAGGGATGGACAATTCAACAACAAAAAATAGTTAAAAATCAATAAAAACAGACTACCTTAATTTCTCTACAGCATGCTCAGAAATTCGTGGTTGTACAACAACACTACGACGCCGATGAGTAGTAGTACTCGTCATCATCATCATTCCATCATTATTATCTACAACCTCTTCTCTTTCAAAAGCAACAGCTAACCGACCAAATATATTGATCCAACAATTTAATAAATTACGAAAATATCCCCCATCATGACTACATCGATAAAAATAGCCAATAAAACTGTACGGCAGGTCAATTGATGAAATCAGATACTTCTCCATTGAATTGATAAGTGATTTTAGGTCATCCAGGGCTGAAGTACAACGAGCTATCAATTGCATACTTTCTAACAATTGTTTCCATTGAGTTTTATCAATTTGTTGCAGACTAGTGGTGTTGTTATAGTCTTGAAAAGAATAGGCGAGCATTGCATGAATAAGATGATTGGCATCAGTTAAATAAGTGTTCAATGAAGAAATTATTATTGATCCAGACTGGTTTAATGAATCCGCTTTGAAATTTGGTTCATATTTAAGTAAAACATAAGTTAACGAGGATAAAAGTTGATATGCTGTAAAGGTAAAAAAGGGGAAAACAGTGAAGAAAAAAATGAATTTGTGATAGACAATAAAATCTGTGACAATTATGAACTGAAATCAAACCTAACTAACTGAAGAGTCAGGCACTAGGACGAAATCACTGTATAGTGAGTGCTCTTTGGTTTTTAATAATTCCTTAATTGAACAGACGCCTCGTCATAGTTTGAGACTCTCTGTCAGCAAGCACCCAACACAGACGCTCGAAACCAGAACCTACGGGTCACAAGGCGAGCGCTTACACTATTCACGGCCACTGGGACTCTATCCAATAGCCTGCAAATTGGCTATACATATATAACACGACCACCAGACAATGCCATAGGCGAATAACCGCTCTCTCTTTCCTCACTTGATGGACCCTGTTAGTTACAACTTCTCACTAGAATTAACTGAAGCTGAAATTTATGGGATGGCTGTTGAAACGAGGTCCCAGTGGCTCAATGGTCTGCAAGCTCGCCTTGTAACAGGGAGGTCCTGAGTGCATGCTGATGAAGAGCTTCCAACTAGGACGAAAAAGCTGCCCACTACTCCCTGATAGTTTTCCAGTGGTTCTCTAGATGATGCCAACTCGTGACTAAACCTGCAACCATTCAGATCGCAGCAAACCAACACTTCATAGTTCTATAACTTCTATGCTGGTTCGTGATGAAATATACACTGAAATCGATCAAAAACTACTAAAAAACTGGATAGTAACACCAAAAACCAGGGCAGGTGATCATCGAGGTTGTTGTGGACCACTTCCTGCGAACCTTTAAGTTGAAGTCTGATCCACAATAAAAGCAGAGCAGAAGCATCAGGAGCTATGTTCCTAGGATTGCCATGGATTAAAACAGACTCTTGCACTATTCATACCCTTCGGTTTTTGTAGCCCATATAAACCACAGGTTTTCAATAAGTTTTCCGACTTCTCTAGGTTGACCTCCATGTTCAATAGTCCACTTATAAGCACCAAGCATTTATATTAGCAATTTTACTTTTGTAAGGGAATCCCACAATACCACGTGAAAACAGTGAACAGAGCTTGTCTGGAAAACGCTATGAACACGTGACCACATGAAAGCATTTTGAGAGAAAGACCCAAGTCTACACACTATTTGACTGGAGGAAGGTTGAAGTTGTGAGCTTTTCATCACAAATATTAACAACTACATAGTATGAATACTTTTCTTAATAGGGACATATGGGTGTTTGCTGTAATTACAATTGTTTTCAATGGCTACTGCAAAATTTATAAAACGCTTGAAATTCATAGCTACTGCATTGTTCATCCAGATAACTTTTTTCAAGCACAATTTTACATTACTTATAAGTAGTTGAAAATATTCTACTAAACTTTACGGAGAAATTCAGTATTCTGTCGTGGTGGCTGAATGGGTCAACGAGTCAACTATCTCGAAACCTAAAAGTGATGGATGCGTAGTGCTGAAGAGTCCCGAGCCAGAATAGAACAGCTGTTCAAAACATCCTGATTTTCAGTGGTTCTCTAACTGATGTTAGACAAATCATGACCCAACCTGAAACCAATCAAATATTTGCAGACCAATACTTGAAAATAATAATAATAATAATAATCACTTTATTCCACAACAATAAAAATTTACAGCATGGAATTTTCAGCGTTAAGTTTTTTCTTTTTTTTTGGTTACAGCTTGATTCCACACCGTATTTTTGGTACGTGTATGGAATTTTCAGCGTGGATATCGGTAGCCCAAAATTCGCAGGCCAACCATAGATATCAGGTGTGCGTCGGCGTGGGCTCGAAAGAATGGAGACCTAACCGCACGGGGTGGATAAATTGCTTTGAAGAGGCCAATCATAGCTTTCGGAGGTAACAATATACTTATGATGGATGAACTGAGTTTTGTCATTAATCACAAATGCGGTTAATGGATTAAGGGAAAATTTCCCTTAATTTAAACTGTAACCAAACAATTCCTAACTGTAACCTGGTCTAAATTAGTTTCGTTAACTGTGATCGGCCATTTCGAGGTTATTGAGCTAGGTGAAAACACCACAGCAATGGTAAGCAGAAGACTGAGTACGACACTAGGCAGAGTCTATTCTGCTGCCAGCTAAGTTGTTTCGCGTCCATCGAACAACATGCTCTTTGGTGCAGTCAAAAGTCGACAGATACCCACTGTTCTCATGTTAATTCCAACTGTGTATACAAATCTACGTGTATTCGCGGGAGCAGTTACATTGGAGGGAACAGAAAGAAGAACACACCTCTGATTTTCTGAACATGTGCCGAAAAGCCTACGTCTCAAGGGAACAAACTCTTATAATAGCGCTATTACTAGACATCTCCTCGATACGAGTCATGAGGTGAAAGTCGCGAAATCCTTTAAAATTATCAATAGAGGAAAAGCTCAATACTCCTCAAGTTTTTCGAAATAATCTCTATCAAACTCCTGAAACCAGATTTATGTGTTCAGAAAGAAGCAGTTATCAGTCTTTCCTTGAAGTGGTAGAGCACGTTGACCGCTTCACTTATTTGGGAAGTACCATCAGCCCCAACGGGCTGACCTCTGACGAAATCTCAGCACGAATACAAGGGGCTCGTTTCGCATTTGTTAGTTTATGCCGACTCTGGCGTAGACGAGATGTTCGACTATCGACCAAAGGGCGGGTGTACTGCTCATCAGTCCGCTCCGTCCTCCTGTATGGTTGTGAGCGAGACCTGGCCACTGAGAGTTGAAGACATGAAAAGACTAGCTGTCTTTGATCATAGGTGCCTGCGTTCTATTTCCCGTGTAAAGTGGCATAATAAGGTGAGCAACATGGAGGTTAGGCGTAGAGTTCTAGGTAAACAGGGAAATCAATCGACGAAGTCGTGAAGCTACAAAGACTGAGATGGTTAGGATATGTGTTACGTATGCCAAGCCATCGCCTCCCTCGACCGAAGAGCAATGTTAGCGGATATAGGGTCAGGCTGGAAAAAAGCTAGCGGCGGTCAAACAAAAACTTGGCCTCACCAGTCAATGAAATCCACAACAGTTGGTCTAAGCCACGTAGGAAGGTGTAGACTTCCTGACTGGCTGGGGTCCTCGGGACGGTAAAAATCTATGGTTGGAAACAATTGGTGACATGGCTCAAACTCATCGTTCTCAGTGGCGCAGATGCATCCACTCCTTGTGACTTATGATCTCCAATGAAACTGTTTTGTATTTCTTTATTACTCCTTTGTCTCACACCTCTGCTCACTGTTTCTATTATGCTTTTCTTGTACTTTCTTCTCTTGCTTCGCGTGCTACACGGAATGTGGCGACTTGAACTTCCGCACATTTGTGCAAAGTTCTATGTCGAAAACAGACAGACAGACAGACTTTCCTTGCCCTGCCTAGTAACTAGATGTCTTTATTCTCTTTTTCATTTCATTACATAATCTTTGGCTTTAACCTCACCCCCTCCCCTTTGATATAGTATAATTTCGCTTGTTTCTTGTTCCTCTGATTTGAGTTGAACTCAGTAAATTGTTATCTAATTTATTAGTCACTCAGCATCTTCCGCACCTTTCGTCTGTATTATTACGTAACTCCTTTACCATTGTAAGCATACATTTACTTTGTTTAAACTTGAACTGCCTGTGTAAAAAACTATATGAGCGCAATTTTTCAATTACTGTCCACTAACTGCGGAACCTTCTGTCAACTAACATCATGAAAAACAATTTGCAAGTATGTTGAAACTTTTCTACATATAAACTTCATAATTTATTTAGGCTGTAAGCACTTGAGCTGATGAGAAGCCAACGAAATAAACAATGATGATACCATCATCTTACTCTGAACTGTTGTTCTTGCTTTATTCTGAATATTATACCTCCTGTGTAGTTGGAACGATGATACCGTCTATTACTGCTACTACAAATGAAATGTCACTCAACTACGCCTTGGAATTCTATCTAATTTACAATCGGGTTAGTGATATGATAGGATCCCACATATTTTGGTATTGACTGTTTAAACTTGCATATATGGTATGTTATCATTCTCACACATTTTGGTAATGACTGCTAATTTTGTATATATGGTATATTATCATTCTCACGCATTTTGGTAGTGACTGTTTAATCTTGTATATATGGTATATTATCATTCTCACACATTTTGGTAGTGACTGCTAATTTTGTATATATGGTATATTATCATTCCCACACATTTTGTTACTGACTGTCAACCTCGCACATATGGTATACTATCATCTCTCACGCACTTTGTTATTGGCTATTAAGATAAATTATTTCAAATGCTGTTAGCTGTCCATATTGTTGTAAAATGTATAAATACCATGGCTTTCTTTATCGTTGATGCACTTCAATACACAGTCACAGTCCAGCCTTTGTCTTTTGATATTTGCGTGCTTTACTAAGTCGGAAGGTACGACGAGCAGATAGGCAGATTAGTTCAGGCGCAGACAGAATAAGGTGAAAACGTCTTCATTCAATTCCCTACCGTTATAACATGATACCACGTGACTGGTTGCTCAAACCCCGAGTGAGTGAGTGAGCGTGTGAGTGATTATTTATTTAAACGCATAAAAAACTTGGTACAACATGGCACCAAGAAGATGCGTCATATAATAGCAATAATAATAAAACAACATAGATTATAAGTAAAAATATAAGTAGAGAACAGATAAAGAACTTCATCTGGAAGGAAAATAGCCATACTTAACAAGTTCAAACAGTATTCATCAACTATCATCTGGAAGGGAAGAAAGAAGGATACGGCAACACGTTCGCCATTGATGACTGCGATTCTTGGCGATATCCGATAACATTTCGAGCCATCGATTCAAGCTATCTCTCGGACTCCTACCATGAAGTCGTGATGCACCAACCGATGGCGCTAACCTAATACAAATATCCTTAGCCCATGACGCCACGTTATGGACTGACCATCTCTCCGCCTTTTCCATCCCGTCTCAGGGCTAACAAACAGAGACCTGTACGGAAGCCCCTGCGATGACATTCGCAACACATATCAAAGCCACCGAAGCAAGTGTTTCTAGATGACGCCACTCAACGAATGGTGATCTCCACTGTGTGCAAACACACGCCACCGAACCTCACAATTACTCACGCGATGATTTCATTGAACGCAAGCAGTCCTGCAGAGACAGCGATGGTCGAATTCGCAGAGCCGCCGCACATTCTCAGCTCGGAGAAGCCAGGTTTCACAGGCGTAGAGTAAGACAGCCCGCACGGAAGCACTGTATACCCTACCTTTGACAGCCAGGCTAACCTCGCAACGTCGCCAAAGGAGGCTCAAGTTAACGTATACCACACTAGCCTTCATGATACGGTTGCGAATCTCATTCGTCACGAGCCTCTGCCAGCATTCATACAACTACCCAGATACACAAACTTATCAACAAGTCGAAGCAGTAAGTGAATGAATGAATGAATGAATGAGTGAGTGAGTGAGTGAGTGAGTGAGTGAGTGAGTGAGTGAGTGAGTGAGTGAGTGAGTGAGTGAGTGAGTGAGTGAGTGAGTGAGTGAGTGAGTGAGTGAGTGAGTGAGTGAGTGAGTGAGTGAGTGAGTGAGTGAGTGAGTGAGTGAATCAACATGTACACACACAAAACTTACGATTTAAAATATCCACATAAGTTGTATTTCTATCCAAATGAAAATTATCAATCCAGGTGACTGTATTGTTTAAACTTTCTAGCAAATAGTTATTGTAATTTACAGGAAACGATTTCATTTTAATTGATTCAAGTAATTTGATATGACCAGATAAACTACCCATAGAATTTGCTGCATACAACAAAATCGAGTTGATTAATTCGCTATACTCAGCTGGAGTACATCGCTCAGCTAAATGTGGTAATAATTGATAGATGATAAATGAAACGAATCGTTCTGTAGCAATTACGGATGTATTATCATGAGAAATCTGGTTAATATTCATATTATTATTATTATTACTATTTGTGCTTATCATATTCATACTGACACGAAATAATAAACTGAGAATAGTTTTCGAGTTGAAAGATTGGAAATGTTTCATCTGGAATTGAAATGCACGTATACCATCATTGGAGTGTCGAATGAATGTTGTATTATGTATATCACCAGAGATATCATTTATTATTGTAGTTGGAAGGATATATTTACTGTAAATAATCTAGACATTTGAATAAGGAAAAAAACAAAGGAACAATAAGCGAAGAGAATATCCCACTTTGGAGGTATGAATCACTACAGTAATAGGAATAGAAAATTAATCTGATGCTCGCTAGTGACTTGCTACAAGATGGTGTTTCCTGTAGCAGTTCTAGTGAAAAGTAGTGACCAGTGACTTTCATCCAGTCACGTGTGAGGATGGATGTCCCACCGCCAATAAATCACCAAATTGGTAGATGTTAGAATTCATGAACCATTAAATCGGGTCCCAGTGGCTGAATGGTATACGAGCTCGCTGGCCTTGTAACCAGAAGGTCCTGGGTTCGAACCCTGGTGGTGGGTGCCTACTGCCGACGATTACCAAAACTAGGATGAAACAGCGGTCCAGTACTCCCTGACTGGCTTTCAATGGTTCTCTAATTGGTCTCAATCCATGATCAACTCGTAAGAAATAATAAATGGCTTTATTCCAAACAGTACTTATGAAAGAGTGTGGAATTCTTGGCATTTAGTACAATACTGTATGAACGCGACAGTATATACATTTTAAAAGCCCTGTTCTAATCCTGTCTGTCTGTCTGACTGGTTTCAACACAGAACTTTGCACCAGTGTGTAGAAGTTCGAGTCGCCACACTTCAGTTAACATACAAAGCAAGAGAAGAAAGTAGAAGAAATGCATAACAGAGACAGTAAACAGGGATATGAGGCAAAAAGAATAGTAATATCGAAGAACAATATAATTTCATTGGAAATCATAAGCCACAAGGAGTGGGTGCATCTGAGCCAGCTATTCAGAACGATTTTGTCTCCAGCCATTGGTTTTTACCATCACGAGGACCCCAACCAGTGAGGAAGTCTACACCGTTCTACGTGGTTTAAACTTGTGGATTTCATTGACTGGTGAAGCCATGTTTTGGTTTGACCGACCCTAGCTCTTTTCGGACTCGGCCTTATGTTAGCTAACGCTGCCCGTCATCGAGGAAGGCGATGGCTAGGCATACATAACACATGTCTTAACCATCTGATTCGATATAACTTCACAGCCTCATCGATTGATTTCCCCTCCTGCCTAACCAGCACTCGACGCCTAGTCTCAGTATTGCTTACCCTATTATACCACTTAACACGGGAGATAGAACGCAGGCAGCTATGGCCGAAGATAGCTAGTCTTTTCATGTCTTCCACTTTCAGTGGCCAGGTCTCACAGCCAGCCGTAAAGGAGGACGGAACGGACTGATGAGCAGTACACCTACCCTTTGGAAGAAAGCCGGAGACGGTGTAAACTGGCATATGCGAAACTAGTCCTCTGTATCCGTGCTGAGATTTCGCCATGTTTTAATCCAGTATAAAAAGAACTTAATTAAAACATTATGTAATAGAAAAGGCAAAATTTGTTCTGATAATACAAATGAATATAAAACGAAGACCCTATCTAAGAATGGATATCCTCAGATGTTCCATCAATAAATACTCTAAAGAAATAAGCCCCAGTAAAACTATCCGAACAGTTTAAAAGAAATTTAATTGGTGAATGGTGACTAGCAGTGGAATCCAGGATGAGCATTTTGTCCTATTTGGGACCCACCATCTGGATGTACCTGCTCTTCTCAGTGAGTGATGATGTTCGCACCGAGGCTCGAACCCAGTGCCCATAGTTTCAAACGCCAAAGCGTTATCCACTACACCACTTGGGCCACGACAGCCACCTCTTGTGCAACGGATATTGAATCGACGGGAAAATCTAAAATTCAATTAAGTTTCAAAGAAAGCTGTATATATCAATTTGCCATTTAAAGGAGATAATGTACAAGAAGTAGTAGTTAAACCAAGAATTGATAAAGCTATCAGAACTCATGTATCCTTAACACCCACCTCCAAGCGAGTGCTTCAACAATCTGGGAAAGATCCGTCTTCAATCCTCGACACCTCAAACTGCGTATATCAATTTGAGTGTGTTTGTGGAAGCAAATACATGCGTCGTATAGAAAGGCGGTTGTCTACTCGCATGATAGAGCAGCAGGCAAAGTGGTTGAAAACAAATGAAGTCAAAGTGCAAAAAAATTCGGTTACAGAGCATCTTGTGGACTAAGGACATGATATTGACTCTGTCAAGTCATTCACTGTTGAAAAGGAGAAGACTTTCAGCGAAGAGATTCTTTCCGGCGGTGAATTCACTCACAATGCTGTACAATCGCATTTATATACAACTATTTGTGTATGTGTACACGAGGTTTGTCAAGTTTAGGTAATTAATCAAGCAATACAAGAATGATCTAATAGAGAAACAAGGTTAATTAGACAGGAACTAAAGTAAGATTGAGTTAGTAAGTTAGATGACGTAATATAACTGACTGAAATGTTTCAACTTAGGTCAGGATAACAACAGAGGTAATTCCAGGTAGAGACTAAGTAAAGGTGGGGTGAAGAATAATGCCATTTAAATTAGGACTAAAATTGAGCAAATAAATTGGATGACGTAACATAAATGATTAGAAATTGAGCGTTGGTCAAGTCAGTAACAGTAGTAATGAAGTGTAGAAATTAAATGGTGTGAGGGTGGAGAATAGGAGAGTTGAAAATGTAAAATATTACAATTGTAGAGACAGAAAGAAATAGAATTTACCTGTCGGGTATTAAGTTAGATTACATCCATTCCAAGTGTAGTGATTGAAGGAACTTCTTCTGTATGCACAGTTTAGGACTTGGCAAGTGAATTGCCATTGCTTCTGCAGTTTGAAGAAGTTTGACTCGTTACGTCATCCAATTTATTTGCTCATTCTCAGTCCTAATTTAAATGACATTATTCTCTACCCCAGTTTTACTTTACCTGGAATTACCTCTGTTGTTATCCTGACCTAAATTGAAACATTTTGGTCAATTATATTACGTCATCTAACTTACTAACTCAATCTTAATTTAGTTACTGTCTAATTAACCTTGTTTCTATATTAGATCATTCACTATTGTCAGCAGACATAAATTAACAAATAATATATGAGCCTTTTGCAGTATAATGAGTTATAAGTTTAAGAGTTTTGTTCAAACTGATATGTGGTTCGGGTAACCACGTATGTTTATACAGTGCCACCAGTTCTAAATACATATATAATGAACCACTTTCTACCCGAAGGAACCTGTATGTGAATGTCAAAAATAACATGTTTAGCATAGGTATTTACATAACCCTGGACAATGTACATAGGATTTCATCAAATCTACTTCCCAAACTAGGATGAAACAGCTATCCAGTACTCCCTGACTGGTTTTCAATGATTGTTTAACTGTATTATGGATAAGATTTTATTTTGATAAATCACACAGTGCTGTACAGTAATATTAACTGATGACCACGTTTCGAGCGCAAACAATTGCTCATAATCATATCAAGTTACTCACACGCATTCTAATAGATATTTAGACTTTAATTCGTCTCATCTGTCAACTGTTAAGGCAAGCTTAGTGAAGTGTCTAACAGACCGAGTCATAGCACTAAGTAGCACAAGAAAAGACCTAAATGACGAAATAAAACAGACAGAAGAAGCGTTGGTGTTGAATAACTATCCTATAAAATTCATTAGGAAGATCAGTAAAGACCAAAAACAAAATAAAAATAATTGTGAAACTATTAATGATAACACAAATAAGAAAGAATATAAGTCATCCACTGTTATACCATGTACAGAGGGGACATCTGAGACCCTACGTGGTATGATTCCTGATACAGCAGGAATTAGGGTGGCATTCAAACCTACAAACTCACTCAACTAGGACAAACTTCGTAGGTTAAGGGACTCTGTAGGTTGATCCAATTAGACAAAATAGTATAATTTACAAAATAACCTGCAATGACTCTGAGGTCAACTACATAGGACACACTTGTACGTCAGGGGTAGTCAGATTATCAGAACATAAGAATTTAGCTAAGGTAAGAATGGTTGACGCTGAAAAAATAGGTAATTTAGAAAAAAGCTCAGCAATTGCACTTCACGCATTAACAAACAACCACACAATAAGGTAGGAGAGGGTTAAAATTCTAAAAAGTAATATAGGTAGGTGGAGAAAGAGGTTGATTACGGAATCCTTATTTATCGAGTCTACAGCCAACACATGCAACAGAAATGACTCAATGCAAATACCAGAAATATGGAAGATATTATTACTCCCGGTCAAATCAGAGGAGGATAATAAATAATCTTAGAATTCTATTTCAATTCAAGCACATGACAACATTCTAACAAGTAACTTATTATGATTATAAAAACACTCGTCTTAATTCCCATCTGACTGTCATTGATCCATAACACTCGTATTATTATTTCTGCATGTACATTATCTCATATTGATTTTTAATCCAATACCTAATCGATTCCACACATGTATATAAATAAGAAAAGAAAAAAAGTTGTGTGAGTAACTTGATATGATTATGAGCAGTAATAATTTGTGCTCGAAACGTGGTCATCAGTTAATATTACTGTATAATACTATGTGATTTATCAAAATAAAATCTTATCCATAATGGAGTTATACTCTACCACCACAGTGCCCAAGTTTTATACTTATATCAAGAATACATATGGTTCTCTAACTGGTCTCAATCCGTAAATCAACTCGTAAAAATAATAAGAATACGCCAAAACTTACATGTGCAAGATCGATAAAATCACGACGAACTTTTTTAAGTGACATCAAACACATCTTCACTTCTTCATCGATTTCCTTTCCCTTGACAAGTTCTTCACAAATACAAGTACCCAAACAGAGTAAATTCAATGCATAATCAGTTAGACCAGAACGTGAATCAATTTGTGCAGAACGTTCTATCAACCAATGAGAGAATACTCTGATCAACTTCAATGGATCATTTAAACTTTCCCAATCTAGAAGTAATGAAATTGTAAAAGTTGACTGAATAGCATTCACTTCTTCACTGACACAATTATTACCATCAGAAGTGATACAACAATCCAATTCACTAGAAGTTATCCATGGTAGACTGAATATTTGATTCATGTAAACATCAGGATCAATAGTCTCTGACAAGCTAGATGCAATCAACAGTCGATATAAACCAACAGATCTTGGGAAGTGTTCAAATAATATCCTTAAGGCAATAAACTGTTCCCCACGAGCATAACTGAAAGCAATATCAAGTAAGGAATGCGTGCGAAAATTACTCAACGCGCCTAGAATATCATCAATTCGAGGTTGATTTGTCTGTTGGTTAACTAGAGATAAATTCACTGACTCATTGTTGACTGGGTGAAACATCAATTCAGCCTGTATAATACACTCAACACAATTGATATGAGTTAAATACATTGAAAGACAATCGCTCACTGTTTGATACCAAATATCTTCTTTATAATGTAAATACTTGCTGTTGTTCTGTAGAATCTTTAAACCATAATTTAAAACCAGTCGCATACATGATAGCAACAGGGTATAGTCCACATTGAATGGTACATATTTCGGTAGATAATCTAAGCATTGTTTAATAACCCATAGCGGATAAGACTGAATCGACTCCAGCGTGGAATGAATAAATTCTTCAAAATTTTTCAATTTCCAAAATTCACAGCTTAACTTTTTCCACATTTGTTTATAGACAATTTCACTATTCTCTTTACTCGACAAACAACACAATTGTAAGGCTTTTTGAAATTTACCCAATCGTAGATAATGATCGAATAGACCAGTGTGTGTTGTCGACTTCAATCGAGTACACCGGACACAATAGTTGAAAATTTTTTGTTGACTTTTTAATGTATTATTAGGTAGTGAATTCGATTTTAAACATGTTGATAGTAAGATAATTTCAGATAGGCAATAGGCATGAGGAGAATTTGACAAATCTGTGGAATGTGTGGCAAACACTGGATAGGTAGGCAATTTTAAGCCCTCAAGTTTCCTGGCAACTTTAGGATAAAACTCAGTACCGCACTTTTTTATGTCTAACACATCAATTAAGCCGTTTTCATGTAGAACAGATAATTGAATATCTTGTTGATCTGTTATTTCTTGATCTGATTCTAAAGGTCTTGTCCACCAAGTGATTCTAAAAGGTCTATTATGCTTGTCCGGGGTTGGATCACCGGATATATTCGAGGCGTTGGGGTTCATATTCGAATTAGCTATTAAGAGTAGTAATTCACACGAGGGGACTAACCAAACTGAATATGAACCGGAAGATTGAAGACTACCGAGCAGCAGTTTTTCGGAGAGATTTGAAGATGCCAGAGTAGGCAGTGAGGTACTGAAATTCCCTAGAACCATAGAAGTGATAGCATCCTGATTATCACCAGTTAAACCACGGTTGTGACGAAAAAGTGTACACAACAACTGAATTGATATATCTTTACATGTTCCGTAAAAATTAGTTATTCCGTAAGATGTTTTATCAGACGGTGAAGATAACATAGTCGGGATTAAGTAAGGCGCCTTTTTTGATACATGATAACACATTAAACCAAGTTTTTGATGCATTAATTTTGATGTCTTAGTCATATTAGCATTAGGCAGGCTGGATACAACAAGTAGATTGGATGTCAGGTCAAATACACCTGCTAACAATGGAGAGGATGTTAACGGTTGACAAGGATTGTTTGGATAAATTCTCATCATCATACGACCTGGGAAATTTTTCGCCTTCCAATCTAAATGCCATAAATCTACATGACCTCTGAAATGTCCAACTAGAAGGTGGAATATATCGATGAAACTTAGAAAAACAATAGGGAAAAGAGGTTTCCTGTTGCTAGTTGAAGCGATGGATTGTGTAAACGGAGGTGGAATAAAAATACGACTACGTCGGATAGTTTGATTGATATCAGGCTTTTCATTTTCATCGATTGACAGATCAATTATATCTATGGATCCATTACTGTAGCCTATAGCAGTTATGTAGTATAGATTATCTGAGGCTGAGACTGGTTTTTCATTTAATGAATCTTGATCAAATGTTTCATCAGCTTTAAATGATACAAAACTAACTATACGCCATTGAGGAAATGGATCCACGTAACTCAAGTACCATTTTCTTGTTATCTTCGAATGATTTGCAACAATTTGATTGGTATCTGAATCATAATGCGTAAAACTCACAGTAGAAGACTGTAGTAGCTCGAATGGTGTAATATCATTTAACTGTTTTATGTGTTCAGTTGATAAAGAATTAGAACTTTGAAGTTTACGTGGAAGTTCCATTAACTCTAACCAATGAGTAGCAATCAGACATAATGCTTGTCCTTGAACAGTCTCTGATGAAAGATAACCAAGCTGCCAAGGACAATTATTTTCACGTAGATGAGCATAGCTGATTAATACTTGAGACGGTGGAAAGTATGCGGTGATTATTTCTGATATTTTTCTCCAACTATTTGAAAATAATTGATTAATTCGAGGAAATGAAAATGCATTGGTTTCTTTATCGGTGGATGCCTTTATTTCATCTGATGATGATAAGGAGAGTGAAGGATGTACGCTGTATAGGGAAATATTTCGGCAACGTAATAAATTCACAGCTACATAGTAACTGTTTTCTACTGACAGACTGGAATCCAATCTGATAGACCATTCAGCTAATTCATCGATAATGTGAGGATAATTCACATGATTATATTCATTTGATTTGACATTTTCACTGGCTGAATCGGATGGTCTGAAAAAGTGAGAAATAAATCACAGGTTAACACACAAACACACACAGGAAGGATGAACCACAATATAAGTCCTTTATTAGGAGTTATTTACAGGGAGCAAAATTTTCATATGCCAGACTATGAGCCACGCTTATAGTATCGTGGCTGGCGACACTACTCTGACTTCAGTTAAGCAGAGCCGGATTCGCAACTGGGAACGTCAAGTGTCATGGACAATGAAGCACACCATGCTGCGTATAGCGTTACAGTATTTATAGTAGATTAATGCTTGCATCATATTTAGAGAAAATATATCTTGTTGAATGATTTTCACTCAAACAGAGGTTCCATTAAGGAATTCATTTTAAATATACCATCTTAGAACTTTCTTTTGATGCTTTATTTATTTATGTGGAAATCATCATTAGTTAAATCACATTAAGTTTTTCAAATTTCAAATATACCAATTACATACAAATAAGAACACAATCATACAATAGATTATTATAGAAATAGTGGATATTCGCCTTTTAATAACCGGGATTACAATTTTGTGAATCTCGCAAAGCGATAATACTTTGGTCCGACCCCTTTATTCAGGAATTTTATGCAGTAGTGTGTAAAGATGTAGCTCATAACTATAATACCTGGATTTTAACTAGCGTATCAACTCTTCGAATCCCAACTGTGTCTCAAAGCTTGATACATGAAAAATCTATCCCGGATAACTTTATTCTGACAGAGTTCTAAATAACCTTCCATGTTCAAATGTAGCATCGAACCCCGTAGACATTTCATAACTATACCACATGAGTCAAAGCAACCCTGCATAAGAAATTAATAGAACTACGAGTACCGTATTACTTTCTTTGGTCACCTATATTAAAGAATCAACAAATTTTGTAAAAAAAAACTAATACGGTTTTTCAAGTGAAGTTAACAATAATGACCAGGAATGTGGTGGTTCCGCATAAATACCAGTTCAAGTAACAAAGTTTTACAACTTAACTGACTGACTCTCCCTTACTTAAAATCTCGCCTTTACCTTTAGCGTGGTTGCCTACTCTATAAGTGCCACAGAGACAACTATGATTAAAAATCCTAACAATATTTTTTACCTTCATAGGCAAGTTTAACAGACGGATGTGAGGCAAACTCCTCCAAAGTATACGTACTCTATGATAAATAGTCATATGTGACACCAGCAGTACAGTTGATGCAGGGTAACATATGTAAAATAAGCTTTCTGTATCCATGCTGATATTTCGATGGCACCCAGTCCAATAAAGCTAATGTAAATTGTCAAATATAACATGTAGTTTACACGTCCAATCATTTCATACCGTAACCTTAAACTAGAAGTCAATGTAGTTTAGTTCTGTAGATATGCATCTGCTATAAAACTTTTTACATCAGTACATAGACTTATAAGTCGAGACCCTCTGAAAGGTTTAATACAGTATTTCGCACTTGTCTTTAAAAACTCTGAAACCGTAAAGCGATGCTCCTTAATGTTTATATAAGTCAGCAAATACGATAGGAAACAAAAGCAAATGAGTGCATAAAATCCCAATTAGCCTACTAATTTATAAACATTTAACACATTAATCACAGCCCCATTTATTTCGATACCTTTAAAATAGAATTGCACATCCAGACAAATAATTATTTTGTGCGCTGGATGCAAGTTTTTGAGTGACAGTAATTATTTAACAAATCTTTTTCTGATAATATTGTGCCCGCCGTTTGGAAAGACATTAAAGTTGTACCCATACCTAAATCATCCACTGGAGTATGTGTCAAATTTAGACCCATTGCTATTACCTCTCATTTTTTTGAAAACTATGGAGAAATTACTTTGACTTAGTCTTGTACCTTCGCTTAAATCCTTTAATGACCCTAAACAATTCGCCTATAAGCACAGTAGAAGCACTTTAGATGCAGCTGACGTCTTATATCATAATATTGCTTCCAGTCTAGACAAGGGGGCTAAATTTGTTCTTTGTGCCTTCCTAGACTATAGATCTGCTTTCGACTCGGTCCCTAGGGACATCTTATTAAATAAACTTGCTGCTAGTCAAACAGAATGTTGGGCTGTTAACTGGTTACATTCCTATTTCTCAGATAGAAAGCAGTACACCGTATATAAAGGGAAGTCTTCTACCTCATTGCCTACTGAAGCTGGTGTCCCTCAAGGCGCTGTTCTTTCTTCTTTTCTTTTTTCTTTCTTCTTGCATGACTTGCCTCACTCTGATGAAATAAACTTTGTGAAGTACGCTGATGATTTGATATTTTCAATGGCTGTTAAATCCCAGCTAGATTGTACTAAAATAAATAGCTTTCTATCGGGAGTCAATAAATGGTCTGAGTCTAACCGTCTTAAACTGAATCCTTCTAAGTGTCAAACTGTTGATTTCAGCTTAAGATGTAAACGACAGTTAAAAGAAGTCATCGATTTTCATGACAGTTGTAAAATTGACGACAATGATATAGGAATCAAATCAGAAATTAAGTATCTTGGACTCATTCTCTCTTCTGATCTCTCCTGGTCTTCCCATGTCTTAGCAATCTCCAGTAAAATATTCCGCCTGACATTTTACATTAAGAAGTTAAGACACTCGGGTATAACTCAACCCCTCCTCTTACAATTCATAAACTCTTGCATCCTACCTATTCTTCTTTATTGTTCACCCTTATTCTTTCCTGGTTTGCTTAAAAAAGTCATATGTCACAATTCGTAGAATACTGAAGACTGTCAGTAGGGTGAGTGGTGTCCCAGTGGACCACATAGTTAACGTCGTTGTCGATAGGCACTTGACTTCGTGCAATAAATTTGCTAAAGGGATTTTGTTTGACTTGGAGCATCCACTTTACCCTCAGCTTTCACCTTGCATCTCCTCAGGTAGAACAAGGAGTAACTTCATAAAACTGTATGCTCGCACGTCTAAGTATAAGAAGTCTATGATACCATACTTGGCACGTATTTTATGTGATGAAAATAGTGTCAGGCAACAATTAACTAACCTTTTTTCATCTAGTAAATAAACAATTTCCTCCATCCATTCAAGTTTTACTTTTATTACTTCTTTTATGTTTGTGGTCCTGTTACTTCTCTGTTTTACTCTCATAATTGCAAACACCAACTTATCTCCATGACGGCAGTAATCTTTGTTTTTCCCCTCACCATATCATGTAAAGAGAACATTATATTCAATATTTTTAAACATGTTAGGATTTCTATACCACATTGCCAATACTGTGTGAAACAAGCCAACGGCAATTTTCACAAGTATTATTATTACCCTAGCTGTTATCATTATTATTGTTATTTCCATTTTATATGCTGCATGTTTTTGATACTACCTCTATTGTAAATGTGGAAAATTTTCTGTGTGATTAATTTTATTTATAATTTGAGGAAATTAGATGCAGTATTGTGATTAATGCTGAAAATTCCATTCTGTATCACAAGTACTGTTTTGGTATAAAGTAAATCACTATTATTATTATTACATAAACCAAATAAATGTGTGATTACCTCTCCATCCTACGAATCACAAGGCTATGTTTCGCCCGAAGGTCAAAACTATGAGGCTAAATTTCAAAATTCAATAGCCTTCCAATATCCAATATCCTGATTACGAGCTAGTATAAACCAGTGATTTCTTTGAGCTCGCTTCTTGATTGTGAGGTAGAGGTTCCAGATCTTCGGTGAGCTTCTGCGTAGTAAGTCCCGACACTCGACTGCTTTAGCTCTGGTAGACTCCAGGAGGAGTGGTGCGGGGATTGGTCGAGATGTGGTTTGTAGTATGCAGTATGTTAGAACTGTATTGCTGCCGTGAATGGAGTTTGACCTAACTCCCCTTGGTCATTCGGTGTAGTCATAAAAGCAGAATAGTAATAATAATAATAGGTTGTAGTGTAGATAATATAGGTTGAGATAAGTGGAATAATAAAGGTGACCTAAGGAAAAGATAGAGTGAGAGAAGGCAGAATAGGTCGTGGGGATTTAGTTTGTACGCTTATTCATTGACAGTTTGGTTTCAAATTTTATGAGGATAAGCCATTGAGACACAAACCTTGCATTTCTGCATGATTGTCTAGCTTCCGCTTAAAAATCTCCAGAGATGGCGCTGTAATCACGGCCGCCGGTAAAGCGTTCCAGAGATGGCAAACACGAAGCGAAAAGAAATGTGTTCGCACCCGAGTCTTTGGTCTCTGGTGTGCTATCCTTAGCGGGTTACCTCGTGGAAGCCTATAATCTCTTAATGGCAGGATGCTTTTATTTGGGTGGGCCTGGTCATTTAGGATTTGGTAGGCGGTGATGAGGTCTCCCCTGTGCCTTCGGTAACTAAGTGTGAAAAGTCCTAATTTCTTTAGTCTTTCCTCATATGATTTGTTGCGGAGGCCGATCACCCATTTTGTCGCTCGTCTCTGGACACTTTCTAGAATGTTTGCATCCCTTTTGAGTAGCGGAGGTGCAATGATATTATGCACCTCAAGGTGTGGCCTCACATATGCCTTGTATAGCCTTAAGAACAGTTCGGGAATGAGAGCTCCCAGCTGCCTGTGCATAAAGTGTAATGTTGCGTAGGCTTTGGCAACGTCCCTCGAGTAATTTCCACTGGTGTCTAGCTTTTCTGTTAGAATAAGACCTAGATCACGCTCTGATGGAACACAACTCAAGTTCTGGCCACCAAGGGTGTAATTTACACTCTGTGACCTGCCGGAATGAAGCTGCACTACTTTGCACTTCTTTAGATTGAAAGGCATTCCGTTAGCCAAAGCCCAATTTCCCAGAGTTTGCAGGTCAGCCTGCAATCTCTCTGAGTCTTCCGATGAGTTTATTGCTTCTCACAAGTTAACAACAACCATACTGTTTTCACTGCACTTACTTCTTGGCTTTGGGGCAACCCTTCATGATTTCCGGCAGGTTTGAGCCTGGTCTTATCTATCACTTTTTCGTCGTATTTTTGGTGGAATCCAGGAAGAGTTGGAGGTGGTTATATCCAGTCTCCTGTATCGGTTTTATGAGCTAGTGTAAACCAGTTTACCTTCTTTGTGCTCCCCTCTTGGCTTTGAGGTAAAGGTTCCAGGTCTTCAGTAAACTTCTGCGTAGTTTTCCCCGCCACTCGACTATTGTAGCTATCGCAGACTCCAAAATAATAATATGTGATGGATAGTTGTTACTGGTTCTGACAATATCTTAATTGGACCTTCCACCTGTTAGTCAGAGACAATAAGATAACAGTAAAAATAGTAGTAATAAGAGCTGAATTACAGACCTCTAGGGGCAGAAGAATTGAGAGAATATAAAAAGAAATGAATGAGTAGGATATAGAGAAGTATGCGACGAGGAGGACATCGTGGTTCTCGGAGATGGTGCGCTGAGCGAGAACCCAGCGTTATAATGTAGTAACTGAGTGATGTATCTCAATTTTAGTGGTGTGGCAGTTGGTTGCAGGCAGCTGATGTGTTGCTGCTTGATAATGCGAACGCCCCTTCAAGTTTTCTGGTGATAACACCTCTGTCTTGGCTGTTGATAAAGCCTTCCTTTGGCGGCACACTCGAAACAAAAGGAGGCGGAAGTGCAGTGGAGCTTTCGTATTTTGATAAGTGACGTTTTCGTGAACTGCGATACAAGAGTCCGTAATGACCCGGAGGCAGGATGACTTTTCTTTTCTTATAAGCTGTGACTGGGTTGCCGCTGAATCGGCGGATCTAAGTGCGGGAAGATCTAGTATCTCTGGCTTTTCTTTCGGCAGTTTGTTCCCAAGATGCCCTCTCGCTGTCCCCTTTACATCTTTCCCGGGAGGTTAGCGTCACTTTCACGCGATGGCAACACTGTGATGTTACGCACCTAAGTGTAAGGTAAAAATAGGTTTCACATAACACTGCGATTAGTCCATATTGCTGTGACCATGGGGGGTTTAAGTCAGTTGGATCGATATGGACTTTTGTTCAGCTTCAGAGAAACACTTCCGTCTTGTACCAAGTCTTCCAAATTTACTGGTTCTGTCTATATCGTGTCTGAAACCTTCGAAATTTTCCTCGTTCTCCGAATCCTTAGATCACTGGTATGAAAAACTCAGACGTACAAAGAGCATAGCAGGTCGTCGATATATGTAATGTACCTTAACGTTCCTAGAATATAACCATGTGAGAGTTCAGATAGTAGGCTGCATGCAGATGAATGGACGGTAGTGAATTTTGTGCAGGATTCTCCTTTGTCAAGATAATCCGTGAAACTCAGAGTAGGCAGATCCGGTGAGCCTATTTGCAAAGGCCGATTTCAAAATGAATGGCGTCAAATGCGTTCGAAAAACCCTGGAAAACAAAACAGAATGAGATATTCATATACAGCCCATTATTTTCATAGAGACAATAGATCTGTTGTACAGGATCCTTCTCGTCCACAACTTTGTTACGCTTCACGGAGCGTGTTTTTGTCCCTGTTAAGGTGTTTTCTAATATGGTTACCAACCAGGCCTTCAAGCACCTGCAACACTTCCAAGAGTTATGCTACAGATCTGTGATAAATATTTTTTCGCTGAAACCTATGAAAAACGATAGGGAGTGAAATCCCTCCACCCTTCGAGGAGTGTAAAAAGAAGGCCAATTGAAGGCGTATGTGTGCTATTTCATAAAAGCCCCCAGGATATAGCCTCATCCTGAGGAGCGTCTTTAGTTGAGTTTCAGCATTTTACATAAGCTGGGATGAAACCATTTAGGGTTCTAGTGAAGCAGTCCGTTTATCTCACTAACCGTGCCGTTGAGTTACTTGTCAAAGGCCGATTTAAGTGTCTAACAATCCTCACACAAGCGGGATACCACTTACTTATTCTATGGTGTGCATGTAGGGCCTCTACAACAATGTATGCTATGGCCACAAAGATGTAGTAAATAATAGAGGAATTCAGAAGAATGGAACGATCGAGTAAGAACGAAGATATGTTCTCTTCCATCCGTGAGGATTTCTAAATATCTGAAATCATGGAGACTATGAAGTCCAAGGAAGTTTGTGGGTCAGGATCAGTCATCAGTGTGAAGAAATACAAGGAGAGTAAGAGGAAGTGAATCAATTAACAATAATATCAATAAAGTTAATATTCATATGAACATATAAATTTACATGAAAATGCATGCCATTTTTACAGGCACTATCAAGTATGATATAATCTCAAATCTTAGATTGTCTACAAGTTAATCATATTTCAACTGTTAAATATTTCATATATATGTAAATACACTGATTGTCTGAACCAGGCCTTATAGTTGTTGAATTGTTCAGTTGTCCTCCAGGTTGAGCGGGAAAATCGACTTCGTTTCGTTTTCATCCCGTGGTTGTAGGCATACGATAATCAACCAATATTGAGGCAAGTACAACTTTTACAAGGGATTGAAAGCTGTTTTTAGAAAAGCAAAAGTGCTAAGGTGAATCATAAAATTGTAATGAAATAGGTAAGTGCAAGTATCATTAATAAATGCATTTATAAGGGAAACTCCCTAGGCTGACAACGCTCATTTGCAATGTATAATGCTACACGTATATCTCGTACTATCATGATGCCCACTTTTGGTTTTAATACATTTATCCTCAGTTGTGCCAGTTGTTTTTATTTTATACCTTTTTGTGCATTCGGTGCACAGCTGTACCCTTCAGAGAATAGGAATAGAACAAGTCGAATCAAATTCATAAAGAGCTATAAATGTTAGGATTAATGGAATATAATGAGGATCAAGTAAAGACGTTATTAGAAAATGAGTGATATAAGACATTTTGAACTGGTATTTAAAGATCTGACAATGGATAGCAAGTTAATTTATAAGATGCCCCATAAATCTGTGCAGAGCCCATGTGGTCGCATCTTAACAATAGGCTGAGCGAATGGTATATATTTAAAGGTAGAAGCATGATCTGTCTAGGCGTTCGTTATTATCTTTTTCAAGATTAAGATCTAAGCCCTCATTAAAATCAGAAATATCTCGAGCCGTCAAATTGCGTATTGCTGTTCCTGCAGAATGGGGCGATTCACCTCAGTGACCACCACCATGTCTACTGATTAGCTAGTCAGTCCTTGCCTTGTCTCTTCATTTTTCTAGAGCGTTTGTAAACGTTTCTTTAAATGTTGCTTTCATAGAAATCCAATGTTCTTCCGCACAGGTTTCCTCAGTGGTGCCGCTTAGTGTATCCGACTTTGCTCTGATATCTGTAAGGAGACTGTCAAGGAACTTATCCCTAAGTCCCAAAAGAATCCAAATTGCGTTGATAATCCGTGTCTAAAGAGAGGCTGGCTTAGGAACCGAAAGGTAACCCGGAAGTTCCAGATGCCACAAAACAAAACGAACAAATGAATAGAAACTGCCCCAGACGGCGCCACAAGGTGTTTTGATATCACTGTTATACACTTGTCAGCGTGTTCCAATTTTTGGAAAAAACCATATGTCAAGGAAATTATCCCTAGGTTCCTAAGGTTACGAAGACGCTCCGCAATGATAAATACAGTGTACACTATTCGACTTTAACACCAAAACACCAGTATAGTAAGAAGGAAGTCATATTGTTTGGCAATTGAAGCGGTGAACACTAAAAGTTTATGAACAAATGTTTTATACAAAATTATGAAGTACATTTATTCTTTTTTGGTCGTATTCATCGAACGTGTACACGATCGAAACAGTCACAACGTCAAGTTTCCCACCAATGGCTACAAGTTCCGGAAACAAACGTTCACTGTTCACCATGATTGACAATCCTCGGAAAAAAGCGTCCATCCCGGATTTCTGTAGAGATGAAAACCTAGAGATGAACTCCTTATGCAAGAACCTGCGTCAACTAGCACTCAGCTAAATTGGAAATGCATAAGAGAAAAGACCAAAAAGCCACAACCATACCCACAGCACCATCACACTCACCGATGACGACCTACGCCTTCCAATTAAAGGCATCCTCTTGACATCTTGCAACACAATAGCCACTTGCTAGAGTGACTTGCAGAATGCAACGTGACCAAAGCAACGCCTCACGATACTCTTCACACATCCTCTTATCTATTCACTACCAATCACCACTGTGATCTCTTGTCACTCATTCTGCCTCAGTCCTAGTAACGGTGACTTATGCAAGCCTCAGTCGTCTACACTTGCTCCCCGGCGTGTGGGACCACAGCCTAAATAGAAACGTTCATTCTCAACCATTGATTCCACAGCTAATCCTTATCTCTGTGTGCATGTCATTCTTAGCACTAGCCTCCACGACCCATCTGCTGTCCCTAACATCAAATCGCTTCACTCACGGATGTAGAAGACTCGAAACAACTTCAGAAGTAAGCACGACGAAAATTTTAACAAAATTATGCAATAAAAACAAGGTACGAAAACAACGAGTAAACACAATGAATCCAAAAACATCAATTGATATGACACACCACACATATATACAAACAGTACACATAACCTCGCAGATCATGTTTTGGTGGAATTCCTTTGAAGAATTTTATTTTTATTTTTTTTTATTTTTGATTGCAGCTTGATTCCACACCGTATTTTTGGTACAGGTATGGAATTTTCAGCATGGATATCGGTAGCCCAAATTTCGCAGGCCGACCATAGATATCAGGTGTGCGTCGGCCAGGGCTCGAACCTCGGACCATGTGCATGGTCGGCGAGAGTCCTAACCACTGTGCTACCGACGCACAGTACGCCTACAACCCTTCTCAGGTTGACCATTGTAAGCTGTGGAATGTCCGGACACAAACAGAATTACCAACAGCTAGATGACAGATGATATCAATTCAGTATATACAATATGAACATATGTACAAAATCACACACCGAGCACATTAGACTGCTCATTGATGCGCTACCCTTTGAAGAATTGTAGGAATTACAGCAGTACGCCTACAATCCTTCTCAGGTTGACGCCCTAGGTTGGAAAACAGTCGCAGAGTTCATTTGCTGACCTCCTTCTATAATCTATATCCTCAACTCTGAATGGTGTCGCGCCCATGACATTGTATTGTAGAATATAGATGACTAACAACCATACGATGTATCTGACCAACCATGCGTAGGCACAGAGTAATTTACACCAACGATAATAACCCTCAAATAGCGACTTGAAACTTGAAAGGCCTTTATTCGTGCAAGGCAGTTTAACAATTGCCCTCTCATACACAGTTGGCTTATCCTCGCTAAACTGACCATTCACATTCGTCCTTTCAAACGGACTGATACTAGCATAGTCACAGCACAAGACACATGATATCATGGACATCACCTTCAATGTGGATGACGACACCAACGGTGACTGACTGATACCAGTCGATGAACTTAGTGGTGCATCAGAAGCTGTCGCTGTTCGACCTTTAGAAGGTTGTCTAACAGCAAGATCACCACCAATGCTATGTTTTATTATCAGCTCCAGTTCAGCTTTGACATCGGTCGATAGGTGGGCTACACACTGATCATTTACACTGATGGCCTCACAAGTATCCATACCTTCTGCCATCGCAACTGCTTTTAACTCTACTTCACGTTCAAGTTGTACAGAAACTTTGTTCAACTCAGTAGAAGTAGGAATTCAGTTCATCTCATCATGATCAGCCAAAGAAAAATGTGCTCTATCATGACTATTGTCAAAAACATTTAGTCTTCCGTCATCTGTCTGGTCGACTTCATCATCTTCAAACTCTTTAATAACAGCAGTAGGTGATTTGGGTTCTTCCTCATGAATCCTTAAAGGTTTTATACCTCTACTCTGACTAGTAACACCTTGTAAACTTGTTGAGTCAGAACTGGATTCTGAAACTATAACTCTCTTCTTCTGCACAAACTGCGGTGTCGTCTGTGACACTATTCAACAATGGCTTACCAGTTGCAACTACAGGCTTCTTCACCGCACCACTACCGCCAAACTATTCGGATTTAGACCTTGATGACGATGACTTCACATTTAGCTTAACACTAACCTTTCCCATAGATTCACAGTTCGCCCTTGTATGCACATCTTGCAAACTAACTAAACACGACCGTGTTTGTCTTGCAGCTTGTAACCTATCTGTTGGAGACGTTCCACGAAAGCTGTCACACTCACTAAATTTGTATGGTTTACTGGACACCATAAAGCTTTCTCGATATCCGCTACTCTGGGAGCATTTAGTAGTAAATGATTTCGTTTTTCTCTCGCATTTCTCTACTCTAGCGGTGGGATGCAATATACTGTGAAACTTTCTCTTTGCTTGATTGACGCTATGTTTTACCAGTTTAAGTATATCATCGAACTTTGTATGAACGCTTTCATCCCCTATACGAGAGCTTATATTCACCGGCTACCTATGCGGCCGAGTGGGTATTCGTCTCGCTATTACCTCTACGACGCAACTTGCTTTCAGCTCGCTCATGCAATTAATACAAATCAACGTATTCTTTTAGGTCATCAGATTATCCAAAAACTCAGATAGTTCCTTGTAGTCAACTTGTAATTGTCTACAATTACCTTTGTCAATGTAGTTGAGGATTGAACGATCAATTCATTGTTGTTTGCTCAAAACCAACTTCCCCAATTTTCGCGGAGGCATCAATACACCAGTCACCGTCTCATCGGTCGCTGTTCAGAAAGAAGAGTGAAACATCGTCAGAAGTAATACAAAGATTTATTATTGTAATATTTGTTCACAGACCTTAGTAGAAATATTTATTATATGTTGGTGTTACAATAAAGAATTCTCAAGCGGCCAATCGGTGTTTTGGTTTTTGCGTCCGTTATAACTAAGCGTTTCGAAAATCTTCAAGGAACAGCGTGGGCCCAAGCGTAGCAAGAGCTGGGCATTAACGGTTTACGAGACGTGATTGACAGTTTCTGACGATAGAAACAAATTCTGGCCGATTCAGATAGTTGGTGAAAGTTTGGATAGTCGCCGTTCATCTTTCCTGGTGCCGGTCAAGTCCTCTTTGAACAAGCAATATCTGGAACATTTTTGGAATTGGGTCAAGTTCAACAATGCCTGGGTCAAAGAAGGGACAGAGTGTCTTGGATGCAAACAGGAAAGTAAGTCATGGTGACTTGTCTGTTACTAGTGACGATGTGTCTGATGTTAAGCATGACATGGTTGATGTTACTGTTTCGCCGTTCAGGGATAATAGGAACATCAAACTCCCTAAATTTGAACCACGATGTTTCGATGGAAACCCAGCTGATTATTTACAATTTGTGAAGGAGTTTGAGATTATGGTGAGTAGTTGTTTATTAAGTGATGAATTGAAATTGATGTATTTGATGAGGTATTGCACTGGAGTTGCTTCAAGAGCTATACAGTGCTGTAAGTTTACGAAGCCAAAAGAGGGCTACGATGAGGCTATGAGCATCCTACGTCAAAGGTTTGGAAGACCTTCGATGATTGTAAGGAACGTATACGAAGCTGTCAAAGCTAACGGCGGTCAACTTCGAGATGACTCCAAGGCACTCACTGAGTTTTTAGACAATCTTATGACTTATAAGAATACCTTGATTTCGATGAATTGCATGAATGACCTCAACTCGAGTTTTATACTAGAAGTAATAGAAAGATGCCTACCTATTCGACTGCAAAGGAAGTGGGTGAAGATAAGCTCCCGTATGGAGGATGAGGGTGTCGAGCCAAAGTTTGATGATATCCTGAAACTAGTAAAAGATAGTGTCAATCAATCGATGAGCGAATTTGCCAGTGTTTGCATCCCACCCCTGGAATAGAGCAGTCTGAGTGTAAAACGCAAGCATTGATGATGTAAGTGTCTCAGAAAGGTGGATATCGAGAAGGCTCTTTGGTGTCTAGCAATGCATATAAACTTAGTGAGTGTAACAGCTTTCATGGTACATCCTCAACAGATAAGTTACAAGCTGGAAGGCAAACACGATTGTGTTTTACACGTTTGCAAGAGGTGCATACAGTGATGAACTGTGAATCAGTGAGCAAGTTCAGTGATAAGCTAAATGTAAACTCCTGGCCTGACTCCGAATTGTGTGACGATAATAGCGCGGTGAAGAAGCCTGTAGTTGCAATTAGTAAGCCATTGTTGAATAGAATACCACAGAAGAGAGCTACAGTTTCAGAGTCCAGTTCTGACAGCATAAGTTTACAAGGTATTACTAGTCAGAGTGAAGGTATAAAGCCTTCGGGGATTCATGAGGAGGAACCCAAATCATCCACTGCTGTTATTAAAGAGTTTGAAGATGATGGGGTCGACCAGATAGATGACGGTTAATTGAATATTTGTGTTAATGATCATGATGGTGCAGATTTGTCTTTGGTTGATCATGATGAAATGGGGGGGGGGAATCCCTACTACTCCTAAGTTGAGCAAGGGTTCTGTACAACTTGAACGTGAAGTGGAAATAAATGCAGATGCAGTTGCAGAAGGCATGCATACTTGTGAGACCGTCAGTGTAAGTGATCAGCATGTAGCCCACCTATCATCAGATGCTAGAACTAAACCTGAGCTGATAGTAAAAGACGGCAGTGGTGGTGGTCTTGGAGGTAGACAACTTTCTGAAAGCCGAACAACAACAGCTTTTGATCCACCGCTAACTTCATCAACTGATATCAAACAGTAGTCGTTGGTGCTGTCATCCACAATGAGAAGGACGCCCATCAACTCAAGTATCTTCTGCAATGACTATGATAGTCTTGGTGCATTTGAAAGGACGGAGGATATTGCTCAGTTTAGTGAGGATAAGATTGTAGTGAGAGCAGGCTGCTAGCCAATTGGTAGACACTAATCGACGCTGATTGGTAGACATTAATCTAGGCTGATTCAACAACCAATCACAGCAGACTTAAACGTGGGCAGGTTTGATTCGCAGATAAATGGCTCTACTTTCCGAGAAATATCGAAAACAACCGATCAGAAAACTGTGTTTGTCTGCTTAACTTCCGAGAAACAGCCAATTAGAATACTGCCTTTTTCTGTTTGCATAAGCCTTATTAATGTACATAAAATATGTACAAATACGCGTTGATTTTCGTAATAAAACGATCTGTTGCCTGACCCTTGTCTTCTGTTGTTACATTTGGTGTCGCTGCCTCCAGAAATATGAAGATCCCGTGGCCAGCTGCGTTTGAAGAAGGAGACATACGGAGCTCCTTACGTGACTTCGAGGCCGTCGCCTAGCTGGTGGGTGTCAAGGAGCAGGCGGCGAAGGCAGTTGTTCTGGGGACGCTCTTGAGAGGCCGAGCGAAGGCGGCATATGACATGTCAAGTGGCACAGTGTCTTGGAAGAAATTGGTTGAAAGTTTGGTGTCGGAGTTGACAGCGCAACAGACAGACAGCTAGTGATGCAGCAGTTCCGGTTAACGAAGCTGGGACCTGATGGAGACCCGTTAGTATTGGCGGTGACATTGACGAATTGACTTCGATGGGCGCTTCCCACGTTGGATAAAGAATCAGAAGAGCAGTTACTATCTTCCCAATTCATCGAGAGTGTCCCAGACCACATTTCTCAGCAATTAAAACTGGTTAACGCAACGCAACAGATGGATATTAGTGAGCTAGCGAAGGTGACCAGACAGCTGCTGAGCACAACTGTAGCCACTATAGAGCAGCCAAAACCAAGCGAATATGAGCAGAAAATTGAAGCATTGCAGCGGGAAGTGGCGGCGTTAAAGTTGGGTGATAGAAAAGACCGATGTTTTGAATGCAGTAAGCCGGGACAATGGAGGAGAAACTGCCCAGAAGGGCGACAAATAAATAGTTTCCGACGGTATAATACGTGTTTTTTCTCTCTTATGAAACTAGATTTAGTGAGGATTGTTGAGAAAGGGGCTGTGTATTCAAAGTTGCGAGTGAACGATCAAGAAGTAGTAAGTATGCAGTAGTAGATACAGGAGCGAGTTTTGAACTGTTGCGCTACAGGTGTTCAGTTTCTGCGTGAATCATTTTTCTTTAATATTTTGGAAATTAGCCGCTTTCCTCACATTATCCAGTTATCCATAGTCAACAAGGATTGTATTGTATCAACTGAAACAACAAATAGCATTCACTCGTGAAATCTACATCAAGAATCTTCGGATACTCTATCTAACCACGTGGAACTCAGGACTTTATCCACGGCAAACTCTGTAAAGGAAAGTCTGACTTTTTATTTTTGCAATATACATCTGTCATCGTTGTTGTTTCGATACTTCGATAATACAGCTATCTTATTTTTATATCATCAAGACTTTTTTTCCGGAAATTGTGAAGTTTCTTATTTCTGTAATGGTTAGGTCTATCAAACGTGTAAGTGCCGTTAAGGGACTGAGATCTAATACTAGTCATCCATTTGAAGGCCTCAGCTCCGTTGACGATTCTACACTTTTCACACCAGCAACACCCAGAGTTATGGTATCTGATATCATGGAGGAATTGACAGAGAATGCGGCTTATAGCAAAAATGATTTACTGACACTTCAGAAGTCAATAGCAGAACTACAGAGCAAGTTTGACAGCATTATGCCTCTCACGCAACTGTGTGACCCAACACAAAACATCTGTCTTGAATCACTAATCAAATCCGAGCGCACAATTGACTATTTGGCTGAAGAAGTCGTTAAGAGGATTACGTCTTCACATAACGTCTTGGCCTATAACATTTCAGACAGATGGCCGATTGCCAAAGTTAAGAATTCGTGTCTGAAGGTGTCAATGGAGTTGAAGATTGAACGATCAATTCTTGGTTGTTTGCTTAAAATCAACTTCCCCAATTTTCGCGGAGGCATCAATACAACAGTCATCGTCTCATCGGTCGCTGTTCAGAAAGAAGAGTGAAACATCGTCAGAAGTAATACAAAGATTTATTATTGTAATATTTGTTCACAGACCTTAGTAGAAATATTTTTATATGTTGGTGTTACAATAAAGAATTCTCAAGCGGCCAATCGGTGTTTTGGTTTTTGCGTCCGTTATAACTAAGCGTTTCGAAAATCTTCAAGGAACAGCGTGGGCCCGAGCGTAGCAAGAGCTGGGCATTAACGGTTTATGAGACGTGATTGACAGTTTCTGACGATAGAAACAGATTCTGGCGGATTCAACAGTTGGTGAAAGTTTGGATAGTCGCCGTTCATCTTTCCTGGTGCCGGTCAAGTCCTCTTTGAACAAGCAATATCTGGAACTTTTTGGAATTGGGTCAAGTTCAACAATGCCTGGGTCAAAGAAGGGACAGAGTGTCTTGGATGCAAACAGGAAAGTAAGTCATGGTGACTTGTCTGTTAATTGTAACGATGTGTCTGATGTTAAGCATGACATGGTTGATGTTACTGTTTCGCCGTTCAGGGATAATAGGAACATCAAACTCCCTAAATTTGAACCACGGTGTTTTGATGGAAACCCGGCTGATTATTTACAATTTGTAAGGAGTTTGAGATCATGCTGAGTAGTTTTTATTAAGTGATGAATTGAAATTGATGTATTTGATGAGGTATTGCACTGGAGATGCTTCAAGAGCTATACAGTGCTGTAAGCTCATGCCCCCTAATGAGGGATACGCTGAGGCTATGAGCATATTACGTCAAAGGTTTGGAAGACCTTCGATGATTGTAAGGAACGTATACGAAGCTGTCAAGGTAATGGCAGTCAACTTCAAGATGACTCCAAGGCACTCACTGAGTTTTTAGACAATCTTATGACTTATAAGAATACCTTGATTTCTATGAATTTCATGAGTGACCTCAACTCCAGCTCAGTCCTAGAGGTAATTGCAAGACGCCTACCTACGCGGCTGCAAAGGAAATGGGTAAAAATAAGCTCTCGTATAGAGGAGGAGGGTATCGAGCCAAGGTTCGATGATATTCTTAGACTGGTGAAGGACAGTGTCAACCAGGCGATGGGCAAATTCGCCAGCATTTTGCATTCTAAGGTAGAACCTAAGGAACCAGTGAATATAAGGAAGGCATTTGTGGTGAAGTCTCAAGACACAACGAGAAAGGATGAGTGTATTGTCTGCCATAACATGCATCAATTGAGTGATTGTAATCGCTTTATCGCTATGTCACCCGTAGAAAGGTTAAAAATGGCAAAGCAGAAGCGGCTGTGTTTCAGTTGTTTAAAGATTGGGCATACAAAGTGGAATTGTAAGGCGACAAATAAAGGAAGTAGTGGTTTAACGGATATGCACCCACTTCTGAGAACAGTGAACGAACCTGGGAGTTCGGTTAATTGTAATAGTATCTCTAGACCCCTTGACATCCCACAAGTTTTCTTAGGGGTATTACCAGTTAAGGTGAAAGGACCGAAATCTTCAGTAGAGACTTATGCATTGTTGGATAATGGTTCAGACGTTACATTGATAGATGCTGAACTGGCTGGTTGCTTGGGTATTAAAGGCCCAAAGCAACCCTTGGTTGTAAATACTTTCAATTCTGCGAAAACAGTAGTATGTGAGCGAGTGTCATTTCAGTTAGAATCCTTGGCTACTGGGGAGACCGTGGAAGTGGATACTGCTTACACTACCTCCAGTATGAAACTTGGCGAAGCTATAGTACCTAGTCGTGAAACGGTTGTCGGTAAGCCATACCTGTGTGACATACCTCTTCCAACATTGCAAGATGGAAGAGTGAGAGTACTCATTGGATGTAGTGTGCCAGAAGCTCACAAGGTATTAGAAGAGAGATTTGGAGGTAGAGATGATCTGTTTGCGACAAAAACACCACTGGGATGGACAGTGAGAGGACCTATACCCATAGTCCACATATCATCATTAGTTACAAACGATGGGGACAAACTAGAAACTATGATTAAAAATATGTATGACAAGGAGTTTTGTGACTGCGGTGTCCCAGGGAAAGGTCGTTCTGTAGAAGACTTGAAAGCAGTTAAAATAGCCGAGGACTCTTGTAAATACGAAAACGGGCGTTTCAGCGTTGGCCTACCATGGAGATTCAAAGATAGACAGTTGTTTGTAATAGGAAAGTTGCTCTTAAGAGACTAATGGGTTTACAGAAGAAATTCCTGTCAGATGCAGAACTCTGGTCCAAATATAAGGAAGTCGTCGATAAACATATAGTGAAGGGTTACGTTGAAAGACTAGTTGATCAAAGTGAGCCAGGGAAGTGGTATTTGCCCCATCATCCCGTCTTTAACCCGAGGAAGCCAGGTAAACTCCGTGTGGTGTTTGATTGTTCTGCGAAACACGAAGGAGTCTCTTTAAATGATAATCTGTATAGTGGCCCAGATTGCGTGAGCTCATTAGTGGGACTGCTATTGAGATTCAGAAAGTTTACAGTTGCTGTCGCGGCGGATATTGAGGAAATGTTCCTTCAGGTGAAGGTGCCAGAGAGTGACAGAGATCACTTGAGGTTTTTGTGGTTTGATGACGGTCCTTGTGGTAAGGTGTCAGAATATAGGATGACAGTGCATCCATTTGGTGCCACATCCTCCCCATTTTGTGCTAATTTTGCTCTACGAAAGGCAGTGTCCACATTTGGTTCTAATGATTTGCTGGACGTCATAGATTGTTGCTTCTACGTGGATGATTGTTTAGCCTCCTTCGATGATGATAAGTCTGCAGTTAGATTTGCAACAAGCATTACTGAAGTGTTAGCTAAGGCCGGCTTTCGTCTAACTAAGTGGGTCTCGAACAGCCTAGACGTTTTGAAGCATATAGATCCAGAAGACAGAGCACCTACCGTACGAGATTTGCCTGTTGATACTCTACCAGTTGAACGCACATTAGGTATGCGATGGGATGTGAACTCTGATACCTTTGGATTTAGTGTTGGTGATATTGATAAGCCAGTTACTCGGAGAGGTGTGCTCTCTGTGTTGTCGTCCGTGTTTGACCCACTTGGATTAGTAGCACCTTATCTACTTCCGGCTAGGAGGTTATTTCAAGAGACATGCAGGAAAGGGTTACAGTGGGATGAACCATTAAGTGAGAGGCAGAGAGAAGAGTGGAAGGGGTGGGTTAACAGTTTAAGAATGCTGAATCTACATTCCGTCTCACGTCCACTTAAGCCGTCGAGAAATCATGATATAATTGACTTCCATGTTTTTTCTGATGCCTCTGAGGTTGGATTTGGTGCAGCCGTATACATCAGAACCACCTTAAGGAATGATATAGATGTTAGCCTGGTGATGGGTAAATCCAGAGTTGCACCTCTAAAGACGGTTTCGATTCCGAGATTAGAACTTAATGCCGCCTTACTAGCTGCGCAGTTATTCACAACAGTGTGTAAAGAGTTGGATTACCCCAAGCATCCCGTAACGTTTTGGACTGATTCGATGTCTGTGATATATTATATACGCAACGAGTCAGCAAGATATGCATGTTTTGTAGCTAACAGAGTATCTCAAATTCGTGAACTAACACTGTTGAGCAGTGGAGGTACGTACCGTCTGGAAAAAATCCAGCTGATCTAGCATCGCGAGGAGTTATTGATATGAATGTGTTAAAAATAAGTGGTGGAAAGGTCCAGAGTTCTTGCTAAGGGCTGATAGTATGTGGCCTCGTAGAGAAGATGAACCACCGATAAACGAGTGTGCCTTGGAGTTGAAGACAAGTGTCAGTTTAACATCTACTCAAGAAAGACATTCAGGTTTACATCCACTTTTTAAATATTATTCTTCTTGGTACAAACTACTGAAAGCGGTTGCGTGGTTGACACGATATGTTACGTATTTAAAGGTCATGCATCTTGCGGGATACGAAAATATGAATGTGGGGCCTTTGAGAGTCGAAGATATTAGAAATGCAGAGTTACGATTTTGAGGGCTGCTCAGTGGGAAGCGTGGGGTGAGATTACCAAGGAGGATAGTCCCGATTTCGCAGATTTCAAGGTGCGGTTAGATAGATTATCTCCGATAGTTTCCGAAGGGATCGCTAGAGTTGGTGGACGTCTACAAATGTTAGAATCGTCATATGAGACCCGTCATCCGGCTTTATTACCTTGCTACCATCCAGTCACTGATCTCATTATAAGACACTACCATGTTCTTGAAGGTCATTTGGGTACTTCGCAAGTACTATCAAGTATTCGATGTAAGTTCTGGATAGTGAAGGGAGGTACTGCTGTCCGTAAAATAATTGATAAGTGCATGGAATGTAAACTCCGAAATGCTCGTCCAGTACAGCAGATAATGGCACCACTGCCAGCGTGGCAAGCTTCTGAAGGGAATTATCCATTTGAGTACGTTGGGGTGGATTTGTTCGGACCTTTTGTAGTGAAGAGAGGCAGAACCCTATGTAAAAGATATGGCTGTTTATTCACCTGTTTGAAAATGAGAGCTGTGCATATTGAGATGGTTCATACGCTAACTACTGATTCATTCGTGCTAGCATTACATAGATTTATAAATCGCCGGGGTGTACCGAAGATGATGTTCAGCGACAGAGGGACTAATTTTGTTGGCTGTCACGCCGAGCTTAAAGAATACTTCGAAGGTCCTCAAACGAGAGTTCAGGAAGAGTTACTGAAAAGGAACATCGAGTGGCACTTCAATCCACCACATGCCAGCCATAGAGGTGGGCTATGGGAAAGACTTATAGGAATTATCAAGCGTATTTTAAGCTCCATAATTAAAAACCAGAGTTTGAATGACGAAACGCTGGAGACATTTTTTTGTGAAGCTGAACGAATATTAAATGACCGGCCGTTATCACCTGTGAGGGACGACGTCAAGGATTTTGATGTGTTAACCCCAAATAAATTATTGTTATTGAGAGGCAACCCTGGCATAGAGGACGCAAGCGGGGAAGGAATACCTACGATTAAAAGATGGAAACAAGCCAGGCACATGAAAGATATATTTTGGAAAAGATGGTTAAAGGAGTATGTTCTAACATTGCAGACCAGGGACAAGTGGAAAAAGTTGTGCCGAAACTTAAAGGTTGGTGACATAGTATTAGTAGCAGATAAATGTGCCACAGGTAGGTGGCCTTTGGGAGTGGTAGTAAGGCTGATCTGTAGTGGTGATGGATTGGTGAGGACGGTTGAGGTGAGAACTAGTTGTGGCATGTTGGTGCGAGATATCAGAAAACTGTGTCTCCTGGAAGGTGCTGAGAGTAGAGAGTCGGAGGATGAAACAATAGATGATTTTCCAACCTAGAGCGTCAACCTGAGAAGGGTTGTAGGCGTACTGCTGTAAGTCCTACAATTCTTCAAAGGGTAGCGCATCAATGAGCAGTCTAATGTGCTCGGTGTGTGATTTTGTACATATGTTCATATTGTATATACTGAATTGATATCATCTGTCATCTAGCTGTTGGTAATTCTGTTTGTGTCCGGACATTCCACAACTTACAATGGTCAACCTGTGAAGGGTTGTAGGCGTACTGGTGTAAGTCCTGCAATTCTTCAAAGGAATTCCACCAAGACATGATCTGCGAGGTTTTGTGTACTGTTTGTATATATGTGTGGTGTGTCATATCAATTGGTGTTTTTGGATTCATTGTGTTTACTCGTTGTTTTCGTACCTTGTTTTTATTGCATAATTTTGTTAAAATTTTCGTCGTGCTTACTTCTGAAGTTGTTTCGAGTCTTCTACATCCGTGAGTGAAGCGATTTGATGTTAGGGACAGCAGATGGGTCGTGGAGGCTAGTGCTAAGAATGACATGCACACAGAGATAAGGATTAGCTGTGGAATCAATGGTTGAGAATGAACGTTTCTATTTAGGCTGTGGTCCCACACGCCGGGGAGCAAGTGTAGACGACTGAGGCTTGCATAAGTCACCGTTACTAGGACTGAGGCAGAATGAGTGACAAGAGATCACAGTGGTGATTGGTAGTGAATAGATAAGAGGATGTGTGAAGAGTATCGTGAGGCGTTGCTTTGGTCACGTTGCATTCTGCAAGTCACTCTAGCAAGTGGCTATTGTGTTGCAAGATGTCAAGAGGATGCCTTTAATTGGAAGGCGTAGGTCGTCATCGGTGAGTGTGATTGTGCTGTGTGTGCTTGTGGTGTGTTGGCTTTTTCTGTTTTTTCCATTTTATCCATTCCGTGTGTCGCAGTTTCTCGCAGTGGTATGCGAGTCAACGCGTATTGGTGGTTATTGGATAGAATGATATATCGCATTTTTACTGGGAGTGTGAATTTTGTTGAAGATTGAACGATGTTTTCATGGTCGTTTGCTGAAACCAACTCAACGTTTTCCGCGGGAGTCATCAATACGCCACTCATCGTCCCATCGTTCCCTCTTCGTTGGAAGAGAGAAAACTATCAGAAGTATTATCGTGACTTATTGTTATAACATTTGTTCTCAGACCTTGTGTACAAAAGCCTAATTTTTAGTTACATATTGGCACGATAATACAGGATTCTCGAGTCACCAATCTGTATCCTGGTCCTTCGCGTTGGTTATTACACATTGTTTCTGAGAGTTTTCGATTGGCAGCGTGAAGTCCATTGTAGTACGTTTTGGATACTGACAATATATGTGTATATATCTTGTGTTTGGTAACCGTGATTATTTTGGCGCACTAACCAACTTGTCCTGTTATGCTTTCATATTATGTCTGAACTAATATTAATATCCTGTGTTGGAGTGTTAATCATAATCCTCGAAAATTAGTAGATTTCTATTGAGTATCAGAAAGTGAGCGGCAGCTATATTATTATATCTTGACGTTTTTAACAACATTAATTCTTGATTAGGTTTAGGGTAACATGACTGAAACAGCATTATCCATGTTATTTCAAATTTTCGCATTCCATGGACGAATGAATTTTGAGTTCCTCTCTGCCTGGATTTGGAAGACCACCAGACCTTCAAGCATATATAAAAACTTATAATGTCCATGATCCAGGATTTCAACACTGATGCTCGTTTGCATACTTGATTATGAAACAAGGATAAGTTCTACGAAATCAAGGAGCTAAGCTGCTTGACTGACCTCAAGCTCTCCTTCAGTTGGCATCGACTAGAAAAACACTCAAGACTGATATATGTCCATATATCCTTCTAGATATGAACATTGGTCACACCACCTGCTTACTGTTTTGCCTGGCCTACCTAACCTGGTGAGACTTATTAAAACTGCCCCAACTAGAGAAGGGGGGATACGACAATTAAGGCTGCTCAAAGGAGTATTTATTGACGATGATTTGAAGAGAATGTGGTGTGTCACAACGGAGAGGCCAAGCTATTGTCCCTTGAAAATCAAGTGGTCCACCTATTTGAATCTGTATAGATAAACAAGTTGGTCGGCCAAGGTTTCATTGATTGAGCGAAACTCTTTGATCCCCTGCAGAGTAATCAGATCTGTTGCCGCTCACATTCTGTAAACCACATTGCCATACTCAGTTTCACTATTTCTCTTTCATGTCACAGGATATCTCTCCAGGTCCAAATATGTGGAAAAATTACCTATGAACATACCCTGACATTTTACTATCACATTCACCAATTATTTATTCTTTTGTTTTTTGTTTGGTCAGCGAAGTACTCTTCAGGGTGTGGTTGAATTGTTCACTTCTTTAACTAGTGTCTTCTTTCCTTTGTGTGTTACAAGGCCCCCCAGGGGCAGGCAAAATCCCACCTTACCAGTCCGGTATTGGATAGCCTGCTCGCGGCAGTTCCTCAAATATTCTCTTTCTTAACTTGACCATGTTCTACCTTGTCTCCATCCACAGATAATATTTTATTTCTAGAAATCACACAGTGTTAAACACTAATATCAACTGATGACGTTTCGAGCACAAGCTATTGCTCATAATCACACCAAGTCACCCACATTAGGTTCTCGTTTCCATGTGGCAAGGTGAACTTCCGTATCAGTGTGAGTGTATCAGTCACTGTTCTAGACACAGTACATGGACAGTCAAACGGAATATACCAGGTGGTCAACCTTAGTTGTAAACATTACCGTGGTACCAGCGCAGCGAACGACGAACATAACATCGCCGTAACATCAAGATGTTCATGGTGTAAAGCTCCAGTTCTGATGGCTAGAAGTAAGTTCTGTGGAATTCGTCGCTCATACGATTTTCAAGGGCAAATCTTTTCATCACGTACATGAACTTTAACATGAATAAACCTTAAAGCAAATTCACATCATAGAGTCTCGGAACGTCATGGGCCCGTGCTGACTAGAGAGGATCGAGAAAACCCTGCTGGATGGTTTTGGATGAACATACTCCCGGCAGAAACTTCGACCCGCAGATATTTAATATTGAGCAGCGGCAGATGGTGATGAAACTAGAAAGCAACTGTTAACAGTTTAGTATAGCGATTTCGATAGAAAACGTTGGCGGTAAACTAATTTAAGGAATTGCATTGTTACATCTCTTCGTGAAATCCTAAGTTAACAACCTTAACCTGTTCCATGTAGATGTACTGCGTATATTCAGCATCTTCACGTCGGGTAAATTCGAAGTAACGATTGGTCAGCTGATATCATAACCATATCATTGGAAAATCCAAGGCAAATCAAACCAACGTTCATGGGACTTTGTTTGTAAGGGGGAGCTGATTTGGGCCTCTGCAGCGCTGTATGCTATTGCCACTTAGATGTGGCAAGTAAATGAGGAATTCAGAAGGATGGAACGAACAGGAAAGTGGGAACCATGTGCTCTATATGATCTGTAAGGCTTTCTTTATCTGTCTTCGATCGGCAGTTTCAACGATTCTTCACTAGAAAATGCGGTTTCAGTATAGTGATTTATTTTTGGGATTGGTGGTGTCGGGTTCCGTCTAAATTAATATCGTGGCACATCGGAGACTATGTACATTGTCCTAAGTTTGGGATATAGAATATGTCTGTGAAGGTTTACTCATTAGGAGTTCTGTCCTAACCTCTGTTTCGCTAGTCGACTTTATTTTCCCTGGGAACCATGTGCTACAGTGAGTCCGCGATGTTGCTGCCTTTCCCCCAGCTCGGTTTGAATAAAAGAGAAAACATAGCGACGTGAGGAAGAAAGTATATTATAGCATAAACCATAGGGTGATTTATGCAGTAATGTTTGATTCAAAAGGTCACCAGGCATATGTCAATTAGTCTGTAACCATGATTAATTAAATAGTGGGCGTTATTTTACGGGGGCTAGTTCACATTGGTTGTTTTAGATCAGCCTTAACAGTCGTACTACCAATAAAGGATAATCCATTGTTTATCTGTTTATATGCTAATTTAGCCTTGTTTCGGTACTACCGTCTCCACTATGCTTTGGTGAGTTACTCAAGAACTGTGATGGTGACTTATCACTTACGTCATCGTCTTTAAGCAACTGTTGTGTCCATTGGTATTTTGATTTCAACGGATGGTTTACCACCTCGCACCCAATTACAGTGCATGGAAGCCATGTCTCGAGTGAAGCATGAGGTCCCACGCCTCATTGAGGGGATAATAAGGTAACTGAAAAACACGTGCCTACACCTGGTGCTCACAGACTTGATGCTGAATCTGTCGAAGTAGTCACGCTGGGCAAACTTAATTGTGGATCATGTCGATCAAATCCAGCTAGTCTAAATCTCGTGGTTACTAAAAAACCTGCCTCATCAGAAATGTTTTTTAGAACCATCCTCCTAAAATGTTAAATAAGACGTCGTGGTGAACAAAAATCAAACAAAAAGTACGTGCAAATGGAAAGATGTGATAAAGGACAACCATCAAATATTTACAGTTAACTGTAATAAAGTGGATAGTGTACTGTAAGCGAACTGGGGTTACCAATTTGGTGACAAACCCTTCTATCAAAATAATCACCCAAATTATCTACTGATAGCGCATATTATCACAAAAGGAAGCTGTAACTTTCCATCGTTTCCATCGTCAAACTCACGGAAGGGCATTCATCATTGAATATCGCTTCGTAGATACAAAGAGCCTTACTCCCCATCCGGTCACTGACTACCTGTGAGTGACTACACGATTTAATGTTGAAAGGACCCCACATGTAAAACAAATATCGTCACCTTAGCAATTATTTTCATACATGCTGCCTCAGGACTGGCAGCCTGCGAAATAGGTTAGAAATATCTGTGCTCAGTAGCTATTCACATATCTGGAACTAAGTGGAGTTTCATCCACTGGTGTGGGCAGATTAAATTGCCTACCCCACCCATCCTCACTCAGTAAACCACGATTTGCGGCACTAAACTTAGAATTGTCACACACGTTGAGCAACTATCTTTAAGCGAGGTACACGGTTAAAGACAATAAGAGCAGCAACATCCTATGGTGAAAAGCGGTCTTAGAGCTGTGCGGCGAAACTCGAGAAACGCTGTGTAACAAACGGAAACTTGCATGAGTGTATATCAGGCAGCAACTGCTCCTAACGTCAATCGAAATCCCCAGAATACTGGGCCAAGGACTGCAGCAGTAGTAATGACCAGCCAGTAAATCGCTATCTGATAGGAAACAGGACACCCATGATCATCAAACAAAGCGACTGCCTGATGAAGGAGACCATCAGATGCCTTTACAGCAATGACAGAGCAGTCCAAGGTAAAATGATAGATCTTAGTTCCAAGTGGTTATATTATGAACCTTCAGTAGTCACTCTGTCAGGGACATAGCTGTCATCTGACGCCGGTGGGAATGAAATGACCATGGTCATAGTGGCATTTTATTGAATGAACTGGGAAGGGGAGAACGGTGACATCACAGCATACCTGCGAACCCTGATTAAGTCTAGCCAGTGAAGCATAAATGATACAATCTGCAATGTCTGGTGTTGGTAGACTGTGACTAACTCGGGGCTCATGAATGAAGAAGTTGAATCATCTCCAGCTCACGTGGTGGACCACATGCAGCGAATAATCGAAGCAATCGTAATTTCTGTTTTAATATTTGATTGAATCATTTTCTTTAATGACTTCAATAAGACATTACTCAGAACTAGGGAGGACCATACAACAGGGTTTTTGACTGGGGACTGCTGAAAGCCACCACTAATAATGAATTATATTGAACACGCTTTCGGAGGTTAGCAAACTGTCTTAGGAAAACCGCCTTCTCACCTGAGACCACCAAGTAGAGTTGACGCCACTGTTCAGCAGCGCCGGTAATGTAGTCAAAGTGTGTCTTATTAATCAAATGATAGTTAACTAAAAGTTAACTCTCCTACCAAATGCTGCTGTGCTAAAGCCGAATTTAAGCGCATGAGTGGAGCTTTGGATTCGGCATATTGACCTAAAGAGTACCACTCACCAGTGATGGATATTCACCAGGAGTCGGTCAATGTCAGTTTGTTAACGGTTTGGCCCATATGGTAACTGTAACCCCCGGGAGACACCTCAGAGGATGAGAAGAGCACCAAGCATCCATTCAAGAACACAGAAAGACATGGTCCAAATGAACGGCCTCAGAGAAGAAGTCATGCCACACAATGTACATAGCCTTAGGAGGCGCGGTATTATGAGCACCTCACACCCGTCGGGGTAACAAACGATAGCACGTCTCCCTTTGCTGATACTGGTGTAGAGCACTTTTCCAGCACTGCTAGTAAGTGGCCACCATCTGAGTTAGCACCCACCAAACAATCTGATCTAGACGCCATAAACCTTGGAGAGAATATTTTTTAAGATATATGCGATTTCACCGTCACCCCTAACTCTCTCTCATTCTGTCTTATCAGTGCTCGCTCCTTACTCAACAAAATGTTCGACTTCACGACAGTATGTGGAGACTTATTGGAAGCACTCATTAAGAAAGCTAGGGAGATGGAATATGGGGTACGAACATGTCTGGTACCAAGCAATATATTTGCGGTAGCCATAATAATCATAGTCTCAGAGCCTAACATCAAAAAAGGAGGGAGGGTGGTGCTAGCTGATCAGTAGATATGGTGGGGGTCACTAAGGTGAATCGCCCCATTCTGCAGGAACAGCAATACGCAATTTGACGGCTCGAGATATTTCTGATTTTAATGAGGGCTTAGATCTTAATCTTGAAAAAGATAATAACGAACGCCTAGACAGATCATGCTTCTACCTTTAAATATATACCATTCGCTCAGCCTATTGTTAAGATGCGACCACATGGGCTCTGCACAGATTTATGGGGCATCTTATAAATTAACTTGCTATCCATTGTCAGATCTTTAAATACCAGTTCAAAATGTCTTATCTCACTCATTTTCTAATAACGTCTTTACTTGATCCTCATTTTACTCCATTAAAACTAACATTTTACAGCTCTTTATGACTAATTATATTCCTACTGTCTGAAGGGTACGGTTGTGCACCGAATGCACAAAAAGGTATAAAATAAAAACAACTGGCACAACTGAGGATAAATGTATTAAAACCAAAAGTGGGCATCATGATAGTACGAGATATACGTGTAGCATTATACATTGCAAATGAGCGTTGTCAGCCTAGGGAGTTTCCCTTATAAATGCATTTATTAATGATACTTGCACTTACCTATTTCATTACAATTTTATGATTCACCTTAGCACTTTTGCTTTTCTAAAAACAGCTTTCAATCCCTTGTAAAAGTTGTACTTGCCTCAATATTGGTTGATTATCGTATGCCTACAACCACGGGATGAAAACGAAACGAAGTCGATTTTCCCGCTCAACCTGGAGGACAACTGAACAATTCAACAACTATAAGGCCTGGTTCAGACAATCAGTGTATTTACATATATATGAAATATTTAACAGTTGAAATATGATTAACTTGTAGACAATCTGAGATTTGAGATTATATCATACTTGATCGTGCCTGTAAAAAATGACATGCATTTTCATGTAAATTTGTTTCCTGGTGCAGGTCAAGTCCTCTTTGAACAAGCAATATCTGGAACATTTTTGGAATTGGGTCAAGTTCAACAATGCCTGGGTCAAAGAAGGGACAGAGTGTCTTGGATGCAAACAGGAAAGTAAGTCATGGTGACTTGTCTGTTACTAGTGACGATGTGTCTGATGTTAAGCATGACATGGTTGATGTTACTGTTTCGCCGTTCAGGGATAATAGGAACATCAAACTCCCTAAATTTGAACCACGATGTTTCGATGGAAACCCGACTGATTATTTACAATTTGTGAAGGAGTTTGATATCATGTTGAGTGGTTTTTTATTAAATGATGAATTGAAGTTAATGTATTTGATGAGATATTGCACTGGAGTTGCTTCAAGAGCTATACAGTGCTGTACGTTTATGAAGCCAAAAGAGGGCTACTACGAGGCTCTGAGCATATTACGTCAAAGGTTTGGAAGACCTTCGATGATTGCAGGGAAATTATTCGAGACTGTTAAGGGTAATGGTGGTCAATTACAGGATGACTCCCAGGCACTCACTGAGTTTTTAGATAATTTGCTAATTTACAAGAATGGAATGATTTCGATGAATCGCATGAGTGACCTCAACTCGTGTTTTATACTAGAAGTAATAGCAAGACGTCTACCTACTCGACTGCAAAGGAAGTGGGTGAAGATGAGCTGCCGTATGGAGGATGAGGGTATCGAGCCAAAATTTGATGATATCCTGAAACTGGTAAATACTAGTGTCAATCAATCTATGAGCAAGTTTACCAGTCTGTTAGATCTCACCCCTAGGATAGAGCAGTCTGAGGGTAAAATGCAATCATTGATGACGAAAGGGCATCAGAGAGGTGGATATCGAGAAGGCTCCATGATGTCTAGTAATGCATATAGACCTAGTGAGTGTAACAGGTTTCGTAGTACATCCTCAACAGATAAGTTACAAGATGCAAGACAAACACGGTTGTGGTTTACACGTGTGCAAGAGGTGCATACAGAAGTGAACTGTGAACCAGCGAGCAAGTTCAGTGATAAGCTAAATGTAAACTCCAGGTCTGACTCCGAATTGTGTGACGATAACGGTGCTGTGAAGAAGTCTGTAGTTGCAACTGGTAAGCCATTGTTGAATAGAGTGTCACAGAATACAGTTACTGCTTCAGGGTGCAGTTCTGACCCTACAAGTTTACAAGGTATAACTAGTCAGAGTGAGGATATAAAACCTTTTAGGATTTGCGAGGAGGAAACAAAATTGTCAACTTCTGTTATTAAAGAGTTTGAAAATGATGAAGTTGACGGTAAAGTGAATATTCGTGATAATGATCATGATACTTCACAGTTGTCTTTGGTTGATCATGATGAGATGATAGATATGCCTACTACTGCTAAGTTGAACAAAGGTTCTGTACAACTTGAACGTGAAGTAGAAATAAATGCAGGTGCAGTTGCAGAAGGCATGCATACTTGTGAGACCGTCAGTGTAAGTGATCAGCATGTAGCCCACCTATCATCAGATGCTAGTGCTAAACCTGAGCTGATAGTAAAAGACGGCAGTGGTGGTGGTCTTGGAGGTAGACAACTTTCTGAAAGTCGATCAACAACAGCTTTTGATCCACCGCTAACTTCATCAACTGATATCAAACAGTCGTCGTTGGTGCTGTCATCCACAATGAGAAGGACGCCCATCAACTCAAGTATCTTGTGCAATGACTATGCTAGTATCAGTTCGTTTGAAAGGACGAATATCAATGGTCAGTTTGGTGAGGATAAGCCAAGTGTAAACGAGAGAGTAATTGTTGAATTGACTTGCACGAATAAAGGCATTTCTAGTTTCAAGTTACTATTTGAATGTTATTATCTTTGGTGTAAATTACTCTGTTTCTACGCTTGGTTGACCAGATACGTCGTATGTTTGTTCGTCATCTATATTCTACGATACAATGACATTAGCGAGTTACCGTTCAGATTTGACGATATAGATGATAGAAGGAAATCAGCAAATGAACTCTGCAACGATTTTCCAACCTAGGGCGTCAACCTGAGAAGGGTTGTAGGCGTACTGCTGTAAGTCCTACAATTCTTCAAAGGGTAGCGCATCAATGAGCAGCCCAATGTGCTCGGTGTGTGATTTTGTACATATGTTCATATTGCATATACTGAATTGATATCATCTGTCATCTAGCCGTTGGTAATTCTGTTTGTGTCCGGACGACTTCCACTTGGATCATCAACCTGAGAAGGAGTGTAGGCGTACTGCTGTAAGTCCTACAGTTCATCAAGTGTAGTTTGTTGTACCAGAATCCACAACATTTGATGTGTTGATTGTACATATGTTTGTGTTAAATAATTGTGAGTTCCGATTATCGCAATTGTTGGTTAATCTTGTTTGTGTCCGGACATTCCACAAATTACAATCGTCAACCTGAGAAGGGTTGCAGGCGTACTGGTGTAAGTCCTGCAATTCCCAAAAGGAATTCCACCAAGACATGATCGGCGAGGTTGTGTGTACTATTTGTATATACGTGTGGTGTGTCATATCAATTGGTGTATTTTGGATTCATTGTGTTTACTTGTTGTTTTCATACCTTGTTTTCATTGCATAATTTTGTTAAAATTTTCGTCGTGATTACTTATGAAGTTGTTTCGAGTCTTCTACATCCGTGAATGAATTGATAGATGTTAGAGACAGCAGATGGGGCGTATACGCCAGAGAGGCTAGGCTATTGCTGAGAATGAAATGCACACGGAGATAATTGTTAGCTGCGGTCCGACACGCCGGGGAGAAAGAGTGTAAACGACTGAGGCTCGCATACGTCACCGTTACTAGAATTGAGGCAGAATGAGTGACAAGCGATTGCAGTGGTAATTGGTAGTGAGTGGATAAGAGGATGTGCGTAGAGTATCGTGAGGTGCTGCCATGGTCACGTTGCATTCTGCAAGAGTCATTCTAGCAAGTGGCGATTGTGTTGCAAGGTGTCAAGAGGAGGTCTCTGTCTGGAGGCGCAGGTCGTCAGCGATGTGTGAGATTGTGCTGTGGGTATGCTTGTGGTGTGTTGGCCTTCCTGTTTGTTTTCCATTTCAGCTCTGTCCGTGTGACCCAGGTTCCCGCAATGGCATCCAAGTCAACGTGTATTGGTCGTGGTGGAAAAAAGGGATGGATCCGTATTTTGCCGGGGAGTGTCAATGTAGTTGAAGATTGAACGATCAATTCATTGTTGTTTGCTCAAAACCAACTTCCCCAATTTTCGCGGAGGCATCAATACACCAGTCACCGTCTCATCGGTCGCTGTTCAGAAAGAAGAGTGAAACATCGTCAGAAGTAATACAAAGATTTATTATTGTAATATTTGTTTTCAGACCTTAGTTCGCTTATTCCTTTTATATGTTGGTGTAACAATACAGAAATATCAAACGGCAGATCGGTGTTTTGGTTATTTTGTCCGTTATAACCAAGCGTTTCTGAAATCTTCGAAGAACAGCGTGGGCCCGATCGTAGCGAGAGCTGGGCATTAACGGTTTATGAGACGTGATTGACAACATTATTATCCCTAATTTGCAATCCGTCTCTCATAATGATTACTGAGACTTGGTGCACTCCTTAGATTTGCGCTAAAGATATTTCTATTGATAACTATTATATATTCAGAGGCGACAGAATCTATGGTAGAGGAGGAGGATCTGCTATGTATATCAGGTCTGATATTAAGGCCACACAGTGCTTCTAACCAGAGCTCATCACAGATGACGATTCAGTGTGGGCTATTCTAAGACTGTCTCACTCCAGTTCCTATCTTATAGGTTGCATCTATCATCCCCCGTGCTCAACTGTTGAAGGTAATATGAGGCTTGCTAGCATGTTCGCTTACGCCACTTCACTAACTCACACGGCTAAAATTATATGTGGAGACTTTAATATGCCCGATGTAGTCTGGCAACCACTTTCCTCACCAAAACGGTACAATGAATTTATCAACATAATAGACACAAAAGAATGGCAACAACATGTACAGTATCCTACCAGGCTATCTAAGATTTTAGATCCAGTTTTCACTAATGGTATCATCATCACTACCCTTCGAGTAGGTAAAGAGTTTCCTGGCAGCGACCACAGAGTAGTATTTGGTACATTTAATATTTGCAATAGCATGAGTTCGACAATAAGCGCCAACAAAGTATTACTCAGGGGTTACAGACATGCTCAGTGGGATGACCTGAAACCATACATACGCACCCTAGACTGGGAGCCATACTTTACATGCAGCTCGGCTATAGAGACAAACAAATAACTCTATGAGAACCTAGGATTTGCACACGACTTCATCGCTGCAGTAAGACTTGTGAAAACGAGGCCTAAACAGCCCGACTTCATCCCCGTAAAGATTCGAATCCGACTGCGTAGGCATGCTAGGCAATTCTACAGATGTAATGACTTTTCATCACTCATTACACTCAAGCAAACTTATGATTCATACAAATCTAATCAGTTATCTGAGTACATCAAACTAGGACGCATCCTCCACTCACGATCTGATAACACAGAGGCATTAGTTGAATTAATTAAGTCACGAATCAACAACAACAGAATAAGTATCCCAAACTTATGACTAGATGGAGAAAAACTACACGAAGACCCGCAGGAGATATGTGAGATATTCACCTCCCACTTTTATAGCTACTATACTGTCGAAGAAACAGTAGATGGTCTTGAAGTTCCGACAATACCAAATAACCTTTTGGGTAAAATAACTGTCAATGTAGTTGAAGATTGAACGATCAATTCATTGTTGTTTGCTCAAAACCAACTTCCCCAATTTTCGCGGAGGCATCAATACGACAGTCATCGTCTCATCGGTCGCTGTTCAGAAAGACGTCAGACCAAAACTGTCAGAACTTATATTGTGATTTATTATTGTAATATCTGTTCACAGACCTTAGTAGAAATATTTTTTATATGTTGGTGTTACAATAAAGAATTCTCAAGCAGCAGATAGGTGTTTTGGTTTTTGCGTCCTTTATTACTAAGCGTTTCTGAAAAACTTCAAGGAACAGCGTGAGCCCGAGCGTAGCAAGAGCTGGGCATTAACGGTTTACGAGACGTGATTGACAGTTTCTGACGATAGAAACAGATCTGGCTGATTTAGATAGTTGGTGAAAGTTTGGATAGTCACCGTTCATCTTTCCTGGTGCCGGTCAAGTCCTCTTTGAACAAGCAATATCTGGAACATTTTTGGAATTGGGTCAAGTTCAACAATGCCTGGGTCAAAGAAGGGACAGAGTGTCTTGGATGCAAACAAGAAAGTAAGTCATGGTGACTTGTCTGTTAATTATAACGATGTGTCTGATGTTAAGCATGACATGGTTGATGTTATTGTTTCGCCGTTCAGGGATAATAGGAACATCAAACTCCCTAAATTTGAACCACGATGTTTCGATGGAAACCCGGCTGATTATTTACAATTTGTGAAGGAGTTTGAGATTATGGTGAGTAGTTGTTTATTAAGTGATGAATTGAAATTGATGTATTTGATGAGGTATTGCACTGGAGTTGCTTCAAGAGCTATACAGTGCTGTAAGTTTACGAAGCCAAAAGAGGGCTACGATGAGGCTATGAGCATCCTACGTCAAAGGTTTGGAAGACCTTCGATGATTGTAAGGAACGTATACGAAGCTGTCAAAGCTAACGGCGGTCAACTTCGAGATGACTCCAAGGCACTTACTGAGTTTTTAGATAATCTTATGACTTATAAGAATACCTTGATTTCGATGAATTGCATGAATGACCTCAACTCGAGTTTTATACTAGAAGTAATAGAAAGATGCCTACCTATTCGACTGCAAAGGAAGTGGGTGAAGATAAGCTCCCGTATGGAGGATGAGGGTGTCGAGCCAAAGTTTGATGATATCCTGAAACTAGTAAAAGATAGTGTCAATCATTCTATAAGCAAGTTCAGTGATAAGCTCAATGTAAACTCCAGGTCTGACTCCGAATTGTGTGACGATAACGGTGCTGTGAAGAAGTCTGTAGTTGCAACTGGTAAGCCATTGTTGAATAGAGTGTCACAGAATACAGTTACTGCTTCAGGGTGCAGTTCTGACCCTACAAGTTTACAAGGTATAACTAGTCAGAGTGAGGATATAAAACCTTTTAGGATTTGCGAGGAGGAAACAAAATTGTCAACTTCTGTTATTAAAGAGTTTGAAAATGATGAAGTTGACGGTAAAGTGAATATTCGTGATAATGATCATGATACTTCACAGTTGTCTTTGGTTGATCATGATGAGATGATAGATATGCCTACTACTGCTAAGTTGAACAAAGGTTCTGTACAACTTGAACGTGAAGTAGAAATAAATGCAGGTGCAGTTGCAGAAGGCATGCATACTTGTGAGACCGTCAGTGTAAGTGATCAGCATGTAGCCCACCTATCATCAGATGCTAGTGCTAAACCTGAGCTGATAGTAAAAGACGGCAGTGGTGGTGGTCTTGGAGGTAGACAACTTTCTGAAAGTCGATCAACAACAGCTTTTGATCCACCGCTAACTTCATCAACTGATATCAAACAGTCGTCGTTGGTGCTGTCATCCACAATGAGAAGGACGCCCATCAACTCAAGTATCTTGTGCAATGACTATGCTAGTATCAGTTCGTTTGAAAGGACGAATATCAATGGTCAGTTTGGTGAGGATAAGCCAAGTGTAAACGAGAGAGTAATTGTTGAATTGACTTGCACGAATAAAGGCATTTCTAGTTTCAAGTTACTATTTGAATGTTATTATCTTTGGTGTAAATTACTCTGTTTCTACGCTTGGTTGACCAGATACGTCGTGTGTTTGTTCGTCATCTATATTCTACGATACAATGACATTAGCGAGTTACCGTTCAGATTTGACGATATAGATGATAGAAGGAAATCAGCAAATGAACTCTGCAACGATTTTCCAACCTAGGGCGTCAACCTGAGAAGGGTTGTAGGCGTACTGCTGTAAGTCCTACAATTCTTCAAAGGGTAGCGCATCAATGAGCAGCCCAATGTGCTCGGTGTGTGATTTTGTACATATGTTCATATTGCATATACTGAATTGATATCATCTGTCATCTAGCCGTTGGTAATTCTGTTTGTGTCCGGACGACTTCCACTTGGATCATCAACCTGAGAAGGAGTGTAGGCGTACTGCTGTAAGTCCTACAGTTCATCAAGTGTAGTTTGTTGTACCAGAATCCACAACATTTGATGTGTTGATTGTACATATGTTTGTGTTAAATAATTGTGAGTTCCGATTATCGCAATTGTTGGTTAATCTTGTTTGTGTCCGGACATTCCACAAATTACAATCGTCAACCTGAGAAGGGTTGCAGGCGTACTGGTGTAAGTCCTGCAATTCCCAAAAGGAATTCCACCAAGACATGATCGGCGAGGTTGTGTGTACTATTTGTATATACGTGTGGTGTGTCATATCAATTGGTGTATTTTGGATTCATTGTGTTTACTTGTTGTTTTCATACCTTGTTTTCATTGCATAATTTTGTTAAAATTTTCGTCGTGATTACTTCTGAAGTTGTTTCGAGTCTTCTACATCCGTGAATGAATTGATTGATGTTGAGGACAGCAGATGGGGCGTATACGCCAGAGAGGCTAGGATATTGCTGAGAATGAAATGCACACGGAGATAATTGTTAGCTGCGGTCCGACACGCCGGGGAGAAAGAGTGTAAACGACTGAGGCTCGCATACGTCACCGTTACTAGAATTGAGGCAGAATGAGTGACAAGCGATTGCAGTGGTAATTGGTAGTGAGTGGATAAGAGGATGTGCGTAGAGTATCGTGAGGTGCTGCCATGGTCACGTTGCATTCTGCAAGAGTCATTCTAGCAAGTGGCGATTGTGTTGCAAGGTGTCAAGAGGAGGTCTCTGTCTGGAGGCGCAGGTCGTCAGCGATGTGTGAGATTGTGCTGTGGGTATGCTTGTGGTGTGTTGGCCTTCCTGTTTGTTTTCCATTTCAGCTCTGTCCGTGTGACCCAGGTTCCCGCAATGGCATCCAAGTCAACGTGTATTGGTCGTGGTGGAAAAAAGGGATGGATCCGTATTTTGCCGGGGAGTGTCAATGTAGTTGAAGATTGAACGATCAATTCATTGTTGTTTGCTCAAAACCAACTTCCCCAATTTTCGCGGAGGCATCAATACACCAGTCACCGTCTCATCGGTCGCTGTTCAGAAAGAAGAGTGAAACATCGTCAGAAGTAATACAAAGATTTATTATTGTAATATTTGTTTTCAGACCTTAGTTCGCTTATTCCTTTTATATGTTGGTGTAACAATACAGAAATATCAAACGGCAGATCGGTGTTTTGGTTATTTTGTCCGTTATAACCAAGCGTTTCTGAAATCTTCGAAGAACAGCGTGGGCCCGATCGTAGCGAGAGCTGGGCATTAACGGTTTATGAGACGTGATTGACAACATTATTATCCCTAATTTGCAATCCGTCTCTCATAATGATTACTGAGACTTGGTGCACTCCTTAGATTTGCGCTAAAGATATTTCTATTGATAACTATTATATATTCAGAGGCGACAGAATCTATGGTAGAGGAGGAGGATCTGCTATGTATATCAGGTCTGATATTAAGGCCACACAGTGCTTCTAACCAGAGCTCATCACAGATGACGATTCAGTGTGGGCTATTCTAAGACTGTCTCACTCCAGTTCCTATCTTATAGGTTGCATCTATCATCCCCCGTGCTCAACTGTTGAAGGTAATATGAGGCTTGCTAGCATGTTCGCTTACGCCACTTCACTAACTCACACGGCTAAAATTATATGTGGAGACTTTAATATGCCCGATGTAGTCTGGCAACCACTTTCCTCACCAAAACGGTACAATGAATTTATCAACATAATAGACACAAAAGAATGGCAACAACATGTACAGTATCCTACCAGGCTATCTAAGATTTTAGATCCAGTTTTCACTAATGGTATCATCATCACTACCCTTCGAGTAGGTAAAGAGTTTCCTGGCAGCGACCACAGAGTAGTATTTGGTACATTTAATATTTGCACTAGCATGAGTTCGACAATAAGCGCCAACAAAGTATTACTCAGGGGTTACAGACATGCTCAGTGGGATGACCTGAAACCATACATACGCACCCTAGACTGGGAGCCATACTTTACATGCAGCTCGGCTATAGAGACAAACAAATAACTCTATGAGAACCTAGGATTTGCACACGACTTCATCGCTGCAGTAAGACTTGTGAAAACGAGGCCTAAACAGCCCGACTTCATCCCCGTAAAGATTCGAATCCGACTGCGTAGGCATGCTAGGCAATTCTACAGATGTAATGACTTTTCATCACTCATTACACTCAAGCAAACTTATGATTCATACAAATCTAATCAGTTATCTGAGTACATCAAACTAGGACGCATCCTCCACTCACGATCTGATAACACAGAGGCATTAGTTGAATTAATTAAGTCACGAATCAACAACAACAGAATAAGTATCCCAAACTTATGACTAGATGGAGAAAAACTACACGAAGACCCGCAGGAGATATGTGAGATATTCACCTCCCACTTTTATAGCTACTATACTGTCGAAGAAACAGTAGATGGTCTTGAAGTTCCGACAATACCAAATAACCTTTTGGGTAAAATAACTGTCAATGTAGTTGAAGATTGAACGATCAATTCATTGTTGTTTGCTCAAAACCAACTTCCCCAATTTTCGCGGAGGCATCAATACGACAGTCATCGTCTCATCGGTCGCTGTTCAGAAAGACGTCAGACCAAAACTGTCAGAACTTATATTGTGATTTATTATTGTAATATCTGTTCACAGACCTTAGTAGAAATATTTTTTATATGTTGGTGTTACAATAAAGAATTCTCAAGCAGCAGATAGGTGTTTTGGTTTTTGCGTCCTTTATTACTAAGCGTTTCTGAAAAACTTCAAGGAACAGCGTGAGCCCGAGCGTAGCAAGAGCTGGGCATTAACGGTTTACGAGACGTGATTGACAGTTTCTGACGATAGAAACAGATCTGGCTGATTTAGATAGTTGGTGAAAGTTTGGATAGTCACCGTTCATCTTTCCTGGTGCCGGTCAAGTCCTCTTTGAACAAGCAATATCTGGAACATTTTTGGAATTGGGTCAAGTTCAACAATGCCTGGGTCAAAGAAGGGACAGAGTGTCTTGGATGCAAACAAGAAAGTAAGTCATGGTGACTTGTCTGTTAATTATAACGATGTGTCTGATGTTAAGCATGACATGGTTGATGTTATTGTTTCGCCGTTCAGGGATAATAGGAACATCAAACTCCCTAAATTTGAACCACGATGTTTCGATGGAAACCCGGCTGATTATTTACAATTTGTGAAGGAGTTTGAGATTATGGTGAGTAGTTGTTTATTAAGTGATGAATTGAAATTGATGTATTTGATGAGGTATTGCACTGGAGTTGCTTCAAGAGCTATACAGTGCTGTAAGTTTACGAAGCCAAAAGAGGGCTACGATGAGGCTATGAGCATCCTACGTCAAAGGTTTGGAAGACCTTCGATGATTGTAAGGAACGTATACGAAGCTGTCAAAGCTAACGGCGGTCAACTTCGAGATGACTCCAAGGCACTTACTGAGTTTTTAGATAATCTTATGACTTATAAGAATACCTTGATTTCGATGAATTGCATGAATGACCTCAACTCGAGTTTTATACTAGAAGTAATAGAAAGATGCCTACCTATTCGACTGCAAAGGAAGTGGGTGAAGATAAGCTCCCGTATGGAGGATGAGGGTGTCGAGCCAAAGTTTGATGATATCCTGAAACTAGTAAAAGATAGTGTCAATCATTCTATAAGCAAGTTCAGTGATAAGCTCAATGTAAACTCCAGGTCTGACTCCGAATTGTGTGACGATAACGGTGCTGTGAAGAAGTCTGTAGTTGCAACTGGTAAGCCATTGTTGAATAGAGTGTCACAGAATACAGTTACTGCTTCAGGGTGCAGTTCTGACCCTACAAGTTTACAAGGTATAACTAGTCAGAGTGAGGATATAAAACCTTTTAGGATTTGCGAGGAGGAAACAAAATTGTCAACTTCTGTTATTAAAGAGTTTGAAAATGATGAAGTTGACGGTAAAGTGAATATTCGTGATAATGATCATGATACTTCACAGTTGTCTTTGGTTGATCATGATGAGATGATAGATATGCCTACTACTGCTAAGTTGAACAAAGGTTCTGTACAACTTGAACGTGAAGTAGAAATAAATGCAGGTGCAGTTGCAGAAGGCATGCATACTTGTGAGACCGTCAGTGTAAGTGATCAGCATGTAGCCCACCTATCATCAGATGCTAGTGCTAAACCTGAGCTGATAGTAAAAGACGGCAGTGGTGGTGGTCTTGGAGGTAGACAACTTTCTGAAAGTCGATCAACAACAGCTTTTGATCCACCGCTAACTTCATCAACTGATATCAATCAGTCGTCGTTGGTGCTGTCATCCACAATGAGAAGGACGCCCATCAACTCAAGTATCTTGTGCAATGACTATGCTAGTATCAGTTCGTTTGAAAGGACGAATATCAATGGTCAGTTTGGTGAGGATAAGCCAAGTGTAAACGAGAGAGTAATTGTTGAATTGACTTGCACGAATAAAGGCATTTCTAGTTTCAAGTTACTATTTGAATGTTATTATCTTTGGTGTAAATTACTCTGTTTCTACGCTTGGTTGACCAGATACGTCGTGTGTTTGTTCGTCATCTATATTCTACGATACAATGACATTAGCGAGTTACCGTTCAGATTTGACGATATAGATGATAGAAGGAAATCAGCAAATGAACTCTGCAACGATTTTCCAACCTAGGGCGTCAACCTGAGAAGGGTTGTAGGCGTACTGCTGTAAGTCCTACAATTCTTCAAAGGGTAGCGCATCAATGAGCAGCCCAATGTGCTCGGTGTGTGATTTTGTACATATGTTCATATTGCATATACTGAATTGATATCATCTGTCATCTAGCCGTTGGTAATTCTGTTTGTGTCCGGACGACTTCCACTTGGATCATCAACCTGAGAAGGAGTGTAGGCGTACTGCTGTAAGTCCTACAGTTCATCAAGTGTAGTTTGTTGTACCAGAATCCACAACATTTGATGTGTTGATTGTACATATGTTTGTGTTAAATAATTGTGAGTTCCGATTATCGCAATTGTTGGTTAATCTTGTTTGTGTCCGGACATTCCACAAATTACAATCGTCAACCTGAGAAGGGTTGCAGGCGTACTGGTGTAAGTCCTGCAATTCCCAAAAGGAATTCCACCAAGACATGATCGGCGAGGTTGTGTGTACTATTTGTATATACGTGTGGTGTGTCATATCAATTGGTGTATTTTGGATTCATTGTGTTTACTTGTTGTTTTCATACCTTGTTTTCATTGCATAATTTTGTTAAAATTTTCGTCGTGATTACTTCTGAAGTTGTTTCGAGTCTTCTACATCCGTGAATGAATTGATTGATGTTAGAGACAGCAGATGGGGCGTATACGCCAGAGAGGCTAGGCTATTGCTGAGAATGAAATGCACACGGAGATAATTGTTAGCTGCGGTCCGACACGCCGGGGAGAAAGAGTGTAAACGACTGAGGCTCGCATACGTCACCGTTACTAGAATTGAGGCAGAATGAGTGACAAGCGATTGCAGTGGTAATTGGTAGTGAGTGGATAAGAGGATGTGCGTAGAGTATCGTGAGGTGCTGCCATGGTCACGTTGCATTCTGCAAGAGTCATTCTAGCAAGTGGCGATTGTGTTGCAAGGTGTCAAGAGGAGGTCTCTGTCTGGAGGCGCAGGTCGTCAGCGATGTGTGAGATTGTGCTGTGGGTATGCTTGTGGTGTGTTGGCCTTCCTGTTTGTTTTCCATTTCAGCTCTGTCCGTGTGACCCAGGTTCCCGCAATGGCATCCAAGTCAACGTGTATTGGTCGTGGTGGAAAAAAGGGATGGATCCGTATTTTGCCGGGGAGTGTCAATGTAGTTGAAGATTGAACGATCAATTCATTGTTGTTTGCTCAAAACCAACTTCCCCAATTTTCGCGGAGGCATCAATACACCAGTCACCGTCTCATCGGTCGCTGTTCAGAAAGAAGAGTGAAACATCGTCAGAAGTAATACAAAGATTTATTATTGTAATATTTGTTTTCAGACCTTAGTTCGCTTATTCCTTTTATATGTTGGTGTAACAATACAGAAATATCAAACGGCAGATCGGTGTTTTGGTTATTTTGTCCGTTATAACCAAGCGTTTCTGAAATCTTCGAAGAACAGCGTGGGCCCGATCGTAGCGAGAGCTGGGCATTAACGGTTTATGAGACGTGATTGACAACATTATTATCCCTAATTTGCAATCCGTCTCTCATAATGATTACTGAGACTTGGTGCACTCCTTAGATTTGCGCTAAAGATATTTCTATTGATAACTATTATATATTCAGAGGCGACAGAATCTATGGTAGAGGAGGAGGATCTGCTATGTATATCAGGTCTGATATTAAGGCCACACAGTGCTTCTAACCAGAGCTCATCACAGATGACGATTCAGTGTGGGCTATTCTAAGACTGTCTCACTCCAGTTCCTATCTTATAGGTTGCATCTATCATCCCCCGTGCTCAACTGTTGAAGGTAATATGAGGCTTGCTAGCATGTTCGCTTACGCCACTTCACTAACTCACACGGCTAAAATTATATGTGGAGACTTTAATATGCCCGATGTAGTCTGGCAACCACTTTCCTCACCAAAACGGTACAATGAATTTATCAACATAATAGACACAAAAGAATGGCAACAACATGTACAGTATCCTACCAGGCTATCTAAGATTTTAGATCCAGTTTTCACTAATGGTATCATCATCACTACCCTTCGAGTAGGTAAAGAGTTTCCTGGCAGCGACCACAGAGTAGTATTTGGTACATTTAATATTTGCACTAGCATGAGTTCGACAATAAGCGCCAACAAAGTATTACTCAGGGGTTACAGACATGCTCAGTGGGATGACCTGAAACCATACATACGCACCCTAGACTGGGAGCCATACTTTACATGCAGCTCGGCTATAGAGACAAACAAATAACTCTATGAGAACCTAGGATTTGCACACGACTTCATCGCTGCAGTAAGACTTGTGAAAACGAGGCCTAAACAGCCCGACTTCATCCCCGTAAAGATTCGAATCCGACTGCGTAGGCATGCTAGGCAATTCTACAGATGTAATGACTTTTCATCACTCATTACACTCAAGCAAACTTATGATTCATACAAATCTAATCAGTTATCTGAGTACATCAAACTAGGACGCATCCTCCACTCACGATCTGATAACACAGAGGCATTAGTTGAATTAATTAAGTCACGAATCAACAACAACAGAATAAGTATCCCAAACTTATGACTAGATGGAGAAAAACTACACGAAGACCCGCAGGAGATATGTGAGATATTCACCTCCCACTTTTATAGCTACTATACTGTCGAAGAAACAGTAGATGGTCTTGAAGTTCCGACAATACCAAATAACCTTTTGGGTAAAATAACTGTCAATGTAGTTGAAGATTGAACGATCAATTCATTGTTGTTTGCTCAAAACCAACTTCCCCAATTTTCGCGGAGGCATCAATACGACAGTCATCGTCTCATCGGTCGCTGTTCAGAAAGACGTCAGACCAAAACTGTCAGAACTTATATTGTGATTTATTATTGTAATATCTGTTCACAGACCTTAGTAGAAATATTTTTTATATGTTGGTGTTACAATAAAGAATTCTCAAGCAGCAGATAGGTGTTTTGGTTTTTGCGTCCTTTATTACTAAGCGTTTCTGAAAAACTTCAAGGAACAGCGTGAGCCCGAGCGTAGCAAGAGCTGGGCATTAACGGTTTACGAGACGTGATTGACAGTTTCTGACGATAGAAACAGATCTGGCTGATTTAGATAGTTGGTGAAAGTTTGGATAGTCACCGTTCATCTTTCCTGGTGCCGGTCAAGTCCTCTTTGAACAAGCAATATCTGGAACATTTTTGGAATTGGGTCAAGTTCAACAATGCCTGGGTCAAAGAAGGGACAGAGTGTCTTGGATGCAAACAAGAAAGTAAGTCATGGTGACTTGTCTGTTAATTATAACGATGTGTCTGATGTTAAGCATGACATGGTTGATGTTATTGTTTCGCCGTTCAGGGATAATAGGAACATCAAACTCCCTAAATTTGAACCACGATGTTTCGATGGAAACCCGGCTGATTATTTACAATTTGTGAAGGAGTTTGAGATTATGGTGAGTAGTTGTTTATTAAGTGATGAATTGAAATTGATGTATTTGATGAGGTATTGCACTGGAGTTGCTTCAAGAGCTATACAGTGCTGTAAGTTTACGAAGCCAAAAGAGGGCTACGATGAGGCTATGAGCATCCTACGTCAAAGGTTTGGAAGACCTTCGATGATTGTAAGGAACGTATACGAAGCTGTCAAAGCTAACGGCGGTCAACTTCGAGATGACTCCAAGGCACTTACTGAGTTTTTAGATAATCTTATGACTTATAAGAATACCTTGATTTCGATGAATTGCATGAATGACCTCAACTCGAGTTTTATACTAGAAGTAATAGAAAGATGCCTACCTATTCGACTGCAAAGGAAGTGGGTGAAGATAAGCTCCCGTATGGAGGATGAGGGTGTCGAGCCAAAGTTTGATGATATCCTGAAACTAGTAAAAGATAGTGTCAATCATTCTATAAGCAAGTTCAGTGATAAGCTCAATGTAAACTCCAGGTCTGACTCCGAATTGTGTGACGATAACGGTGCTGTGAAGAAGTCTGTAGTTGCAACTGGTAAGCCATTGTTGAATAGAGTGTCACAGAATACAGTTACTGCTTCAGGGTGCAGTTCTGACCCTACAAGTTTACAAGGTATAACTAGTCAGAGTGAGGATATAAAACCTTTTAGGATTTGCGAGGAGGAAACAAAATTGTCAACTTCTGTTATTAAAGAGTTTGAAAATGATGAAGTTGACGGTAAAGTGAATATTCGTGATAATGATCATGATACTTCACAGTTGTCTTTGGTTGATCATGATGAGATGATAGATATGCCTACTACTGCTAAGTTGAACAAAGGTTCTGTAGAACTTGAACGTGAAGTAGAAATAAATGCAGGTGCAGTTGCAGAAGGCATGCATACTTGTGAGACCGTCAGTGTAAGTGATCAGCATGTAGCCCACCTATCATCAGATGCTAGTGCTAAACCTGAGCTGATAGTAAAAGACGGCAGTGGTGGTGGTCTTGGAGGTAGACAACTTTCTGAAAGTCGATCAACAACAGCTTTTGATCCACCGCTAACTTCATCAACTGATATCAATCAGTCGTCGTTGGTGCTGTCATCCACAATGAGAAGGACGCCCATCAACTCAAGTATCTTGTGCAATGACTATGCTAGTATCAGTTCGTTTGAAAGGACGAATATCAATGGTCAGTTTGGTGAGGATAAGCCAAGTGTAAACGAGAGAGTAATTGTTGAATTGACTTGCACGAATAAAGGCATTTCTAGTTTCAAGTTACTATTTGAATGTTATTATCTTTGGTGTAAATTACTCTGTTTCTACGCTTGGTTGACCAGATACGTCGTGTGTTTGTTCGTCATCTATATTCTACGATACAATGACATTAGCGAGTTACCGTTCAGATTTGACGATATAGATGATAGAAGGAAATCAGCAAATGAACTCTGCAACGATTTTCCAACCTAGGGCGTCAACCTGAGAAGGGTTGTAGGCGTACTGCTGTAAGTCCTACAATTCTTCAAAGGGTAGCGCATCAATGAGCAGCCCAATGTGCTCGGTGTGTGATTTTGTACATATGTTCATATTGCATATACTGAATTGATATCATCTGTCATCTAGCCGTTGGTAATTCTGTTTGTGTCCGGACGACTTCCACTTGGATCATCAACCTGAGAAGGAGTGTAGGCGTACTGCTGTAAGTCCTACAGTTCATCAAGTGTAGTTTGTTGTACCAGAATCCACAACATTTGATGTGTTGATTGTACATATGTTTGTGTTAAATAATTGTGAGTTCCGATTATCGCAATTGTTGGTTAATCTTGTTTGTGTCCGGACATTCCACAAATTACAATCGTCAACCTGAGAAGGGTTGCAGGCGTACTGGTGTAAGTCCTGCAATTCCCAAAAGGAATTCCACCAAGACATGATCGGCGAGGTTGTGTGTACTATTTGTATATACGTGTGGTGTGTCATATCAATTGGTGTATTTTGGATTCATTGTGTTTACTTGTTGTTTTCATACCTTGTTTTCATTGCATAATTTTGTTAAAATTTTCGTCGTGATTACTTCTGAAGTTGTTTCGAGTCTTCTACATCCGTGAATGAATTGATTGATGTTGAGGACAGCAGATGGGGCGTATACGCCAGAGAGGCTAGGATATTGCTGAGAATGAAATGCACACGGAGATAATTGTTAGCTGCGGTCCGACACGCCGGGGAGAAAGAGTGTAAACGACTGAGGCTCGCATACGTCACCGTTACTAGAATTGAGGCAGAATGAGTGACAAGCGATTGCAGTGGTAATTGGTAGTGAGTGGATAAGAGGATGTGCGTAGAGTATCGTGAGGTGCTGCCATGGTCACGTTGCATTCTGCAAGAGTCATTCTAGCAAGTGGCGATTGTGTTGCAAGGTGTCAAGAGGAGGTCTCTGTCTGGAGGCGCAGGTCGTCAGCGATGTGTGAGATTGTGCTGTGGGTATGCTTGTGGTGTGTTGGCCTTCCTGTTTGTTTTCCATTTCAGCTCTGTCCGTGTGACCCAGGTTCCCGCAATGGCATCCAAGTCAACGTGTATTGGTCGTGGTGGAAAAAAGGGATGGATCCGTATTTTGCCGGGGAGTGTCAATGTAGTTGAAGATTGAACGATCAATTCATTGTTGTTTGCTCAAAACCAACTTCCCCAATTTTCGCGGAGGCATCAATACACCAGTCACCGTCTCATCGGTCGCTGTTCAGAAAGAAGAGTGAAACATCGTCAGAAGTAATACAAAGATTTATTATTGTAATATTTGTTTTCAGACCTTAGTTCGCTTATTCCTTTTATATGTTGGTGTAACAATACAGAAATATCAAACGGCAGATCGGTGTTTTGGTTATTTTGTCCGTTATAACCAAGCGTTTCTGAAATCTTCGAAGAACAGCGTGGGCCCGATCGTAGCGAGAGCTGGGCATTAACGGTTTATGAGACGTGATTGACAACATTATTATCCCTAATTTGCAATCCGTCTCTCATAATGATTACTGAGACTTGGTGCACTCCTTAGATTTGCGCTAAAGATATTTCTATTGATAACTATTATATATTCAGAGGCGACAGAATCTATGGTAGAGGAGGAGGATCTGCTATGTATATCAGGTCTGATATTAAGGCCACACAGTGCTTCTAACCAGAGCTCATCACAGATGACGATTCAGTGTGGGCTATTCTAAGACTGTCTCACTCCAGTTCCTATCTTATAGGTTGCATCTATCATCCCCCGTGCTCAACTGTTGAAGGTAATATGAGGCTTGCTAGCATGTTCGCTTACGCCACTTCACTAACTCACACGGCTAAAATTATATGTGGAGACTTTAATATGCCCGATGTAGTCTGGCAACCACTTTCCTCACCAAAACGGTACAATGAATTTATCAACATAATAGACACAAAAGAATGGCAACAACATGTACAGTATCCTACCAGGCTATCTAAGATTTTAGATCCAGTTTTCACTAATGGTATCATCATCACTACCCTTCGAGTAGGTAAAGAGTTTCCTGGCAGCGACCACAGAGTAGTATTTGGTACATTTAATATTTGCACTAGCATGAGTTCGACAATAAGCGCCAACAAAGTATTACTCAGGGGTTACAGACATGCTCAGTGGGATGACCTGAAACCATACATACGCACCCTAGACTGGGAGCCATACTTTACATGCAGCTCGGCTATAGAGACAAACAAATAACTCTATGAGAACCTAGGATTTGCACACGACTTCATCGCTGCAGTAAGACTTGTGAAAACGAGGCCTAAACAGCCCGACTTCATCCCCGTAAAGATTCGAATCCGACTGCGTAGGCATGCTAGGCAATTCTACAGATGTAATGACTTTTCATCACTCATTACACTCAAGCAAACTTATGATTCATACAAATCTAATCAGTTATCTGAGTACATCAAACTAGGACGCATCCTCCACTCACGATCTGATAACACAGAGGCATTAGTTGAATTAATTAAGTCACGAATCAACAACAACAGAATAAGTATCCCAAACTTATGACTAGATGGAGAAAAACTACACGAAGACCCGCAGGAGATATGTGAGATATTCACCTCCCACTTTTATAGCTACTATACTGTCGAAGAAACAGTAGATGGTCTTGAAGTTCCGACAATACCAAATAACCTTTTGGGTAAAATAACTGTCAATGTAGTTGAAGATTGAACGATCAATTCATTGTTGTTTGCTCAAAACCAACTTCCCCAATTTTCGCGGAGGCATCAATACGACAGTCATCGTCTCATCGGTCGCTGTTCAGAAAGACGTCAGACCAAAACTGTCAGAACTTATATTGTGATTTATTATTGTAATATCTGTTCACAGACCTTAGTAGAAATATTTTTTATATGTTGGTGTTACAATAAAGAATTCTCAAGCAGCAGATAGGTGTTTTGGTTTTTGCGTCCTTTATTACTAAGCGTTTCTGAAAAACTTCAAGGAACAGCGTGAGCCCGAGCGTAGCAAGAGCTGGGCATTAACGGTTTACGAGACGTGATTGACAGTTTCTGACGATAGAAACAGATCTGGCTGATTTAGATAGTTGGTGAAAGTTTGGATAGTCACCGTTCATCTTTCCTGGTGCCGGTCAAGTCCTCTTTGAACAAGCAATATCTGGAACATTTTTGGAATTGGGTCAAGTTCAACAATGCCTGGGTCAAAGAAGGGACAGAGTGTCTTGGATGCAAACAAGAAAGTAAGTCATGGTGACTTGTCTGTTAATTATAACGATGTGTCTGATGTTAAGCATGACATGGTTGATGTTATTGTTTCGCCGTTCAGGGATAATAGGAACATCAAACTCCCTAAATTTGAACCACGATGGTTCGATGGAAACCCGGCTGATTATTTACAATTTGTGAAGGAGTTTGAGATTATGGTGAGTAGTTGTTTATTAAGTGATGAATTGAAATTGATGTATTTGATGAGGTATTGCACTGGAGTTGCTTCAAGAGCTATACAGTGCTGTAAGTTTACGAAGCCAAAAGAGGGCTACGATGAGGCTATGAGCATCCTACGTCAAAGGTTTGGAAGACCTTCGATGATTGTAAGGAACGTATACGAAGCTGTCAAAGCTAACGGCGGTCAACTTCGAGATGACTCCAAGGCACTTACTGAGTTTTTAGATAATCTTATGACTTATAAGAATACCTTGATTTCGATGAATTGCATGAATGACCTCAACTCGAGTTTTATACTAGAAGTAATAGAAAGATGCCTACCTATTCGACTGCAAAGGAAGTGGGTGAAGATAAGCTCCCGTATGGAGGATGAGGGTGTCGAGCCAAAGTTTGATGATATCCTGAAACTAGTAAAAGATAGTGTCAATCATTCTATAAGCAAGTTCAGTGATAAGCTCAATGTAAACTCCAGGTCTGACTCCGAATTGTGTGACGATAACGGTGCTGTGAAGAAGTCTGTAGTTGCAACTGGTAAGCCATTGTTGAATAGAGTGTCACAGAATACAGTTACTGCTTCAGGGTGCAGTTCTGACCCTACAAGTTTACAAGGTATAACTAGTCAGAGTGAGGATATAAAACCTTTTAGGATTTGCGAGGAGGAAACAAAATTGTCAACTTCTGTTATTAAAGAGTTTGAAAATGATGAAGTTGACGGTAAAGTGAATATTCGTGATAATGATCATGATACTTCACAGTTGTCTTTGGTTGATCATGATGAGATGATAGATATGCCTACTACTGCTAAGTTGAACAAAGGTTCTGTAGAACTTGAACGTGAAGTAGAAATAAATGCAGGTGCAGTTGCAGAAGGCATGCATACTTGTGAGACCGTCAGTGTAAGTGATCAGCATGTAGCCCACCTATCATCAGATGCTAGTGCTAAACCTGAGCTGATAGTAAAAGACGGCAGTGGTGGTGGTCTTGGAGGTAGACAACTTTCTGTAAGTCGATCAACAACAGCTTTTGATCCACCGCTAACTTCATCAACTGATATCAAACAGTCGTCGTTGGTGCTGTCATCCACAATGAGAAGGACGCCCATCAACTCAAGTATCTTGTGCAATGACTATGCTAGTATCAGTTCGTTTGAAAGGACGAATATCAATGGTCAGTTTGGTGAGGATAAGCCAAGTGTAAACGAGAGAGTAATTGTTGAATTGACTTGCACGAATAAAGGCATTTCTAGTTTCAAGTTACTATTTGAATGTTATTATCTTTGGTGTAAATTACTCTGTTTCTACGCTTGGTTGACCAGATACGTCGTATGTTTGTTCGTCATCTATATTCTACGATACAATGACATTAGCGAGTTACCGTTCAGATTTGACGATATAGATGATAGAAGGAAATCAGCAAATGAACTCTGCAACGATTTTCCAACCTAGGGCGTCAACCTGAGAAGGGTTGTAGGCGTACTGCTGTAAGTCCTACAATTCTTCAAAGGGTAGCGCATCAATGAGCAGCCCAATGTGCTCGGTGTGTGATTTTGTACATATGTTCATATTGCATATACTGAATTGATATCATCTGTCATCTAGCCGTTGGTAATTCTGTTTGTGTCCGGACGACTTCCACTTGGATCATCAACCTGAGAAGGAGTGTAGGCGTACTGCTGTAAGTCCTACAGTTCATCAAGTGTAGTTTGTTGTACCAGAATCCACAACATTTGATGTGTTGATTGTACATATGTTTGTGTTAAATAATTGTGAGTTCCGATTATCGCAATTGTTGGTTAATCTTGTTTGTGTCCGGACATTCCACAAATTACAATCGTCAACCTGAGAAGGGTTGCAGGCGTACTGGTGTAAGTCCTGCAATTCCCAAAAGGAATTCCACCAAGACATGATCGGCGAGGTTGTGTGTACTATTTGTATATACGTGTGGTGTGTCATATCAATTGGTGTATTTTGGATTCATTGTGTTTACTTGTTGTTTTCATACCTTGTTTTCATTGCATAATTTTGTTAAAATTTTCGTCGTGATTACTTCTGAAGTTGTTTCGAGTCTTCTACATCCGTGAATGAATTGATTGATGTTGAGGACAGCAGATGGGGCGTATACGCCAGAGAGGCTAGGATATTGCTGAGAATGAAATGCACACGGAGATAATTGTTAGCTGCGGTCCGACACGCCGGGGAGAAAGAGTGTAAACGACTGAGGCTCGCATACGTCACCGTTACTAGAATTGAGGCAGAATGAGTGACAAGCGATTGCAGTGGTAATTGGTAGTGAGTGGATAAGAGGATGTGCGTAGAGTATCGTGAGGTGCTGCCATGGTCACGTTGCATTCTGCAAGAGTCATTCTAGCAAGTGGCGATTGTGTTGCAAGGTGTCAAGAGGAGGTCTCTGTCTGGAGGCGCAGGTCGTCAGCGATGTGTGAGATTGTGCTGTGGGTATGCTTGTGGTGTGTTGGCCTTCCTGTTTGTTTTCCATTTCAGCTCTGTCCGTGTGACCCAGGTTCCCGCAATGGCATCCAAGTCAACGTGTATTGGTCGTGGTGGAAAAAAGGGATGGATCCGTATTTTGCCGGGGAGTGTCAATGGAGTTGAAGATTGAACGATCAATTCTTGGTTGTTTGCTTAAAATCAACTTCCCCAATTTTCGCGGAGGCATCAATACACCAGTCATCGTCTCATCGGTCGCTGTTCAGAAAGACGTCAGACCAAAACTGTCGGAACTTATATTGTGATTTATTATTGTAATATCTGTTCACAGACCTTAGTAGAAATATTTTTTATATGTTGGTTTTACAATAAAGAATTCTCAAGCGGCCAATCGGTGTTTTGGTTTTTGCGTCCTTTATTACTAAGCGTTTCTGAAAAACTTCAAGGAACAGCGTGAGCCCGAGCGTAGCAAGAGCTGGGCATTAACGGTTTACGAGACGTGATTGACAGTTTCTGACGATAGAAACAGATCTGGCTGATTTAGATAGTTGGTGAAAGTTTGGATAGTCACCGTTCATCTTTCCTGGTGCCGGTCAAGTCCTCTTTGAACAAGCAATATCTGGAACATTTTTGGAATTGGGTCAAGTTCAACAATGCCTGGGTCAAAGAAGGGACAGAGTGTCTTGGATGCAAACAAGAAAGTAAGTCATGGTGACTTGTCTGTTAATTATAACGATGTGTCTGATGTTAAGCATGACATGGTTGATGTTATTGTTTCGCCGTTCAGGGATAATAGGAACATCAAACTCCCTAAATTTGAACCACGATGTTTCGATGGAAACCCGGCTGATTATTTACAATTTGTGAAGGAGTTTGAGATTATGGTGAGTAGTTGTTTATTAAGTGATGAATTGAAATTGATGTATTTGATGAGGTATTGCACTGGAGTTGCTTCAAGAGCTATACAGTGCTGTAAGTTTACGAAGCCAAAAGAGGGCTACGATGAGGCTATGAGCATCCTACGTCAAAGGTTTGGAAGACCTTCGATGATTGTAAGGAACGTATACGAAGCTGTCAAAGCTAACGGCGGTCAACTTCGAGATGACTCCAAGGCACTTACTGAGTTTTTAGATAATCTTATGACTTATAAGAATACCTTGATTTCGATGAATTGCATGAATGACCTCAACTCGAGTTTTATACTAGAAGTAATAGAAAGATGCCTACCTATTCGACTGCAAAGGAAGTGGGTGAAGATAAGCTCCCGTATGGAGGATGAGGGTGTCGAGCCAAAGTTTGATGATATCCTGAAACTAGTAAAAGATAGTGTCAATCATTCTATAAGCAAGTTCAGTGATAAGCTCAATGTAAACTCCAGGTCTGACTCCGAATTGTGTGACGATAACGGTGCTGTGAAGAAGTCTGTAGTTGCAACTGGTAAGCCATTGTTGAATAGAGTGTCACAGAATACAGTTACTGCTTCAGGGTGCAGTTCTGACCCTACAAGTTTACAAGGTATAACTAGTCAGAGTGAGGATATAAAACCTTTTAGGATTTGCGAGGAGGAAACAAAATTGTCAACTTCTGTTATTAAAGAGTTTGAAAATGATGAAGTTGACGGTAAAGTGAATATTCGTGATAATGATCATGATACTTCACAGTTGTCTTTGGTTGATCATGATGAGATGATAGATATGCCTACTACTGCTAAGTTGAACAAAGGTTCTGTACAACTTGAACGTGAAGTAGAAATAAATGCAGGTGCAGTTGCAGAAGGCATGCATACTTGTGAGACCGTCAGTGTAAGTGATCAGCATGTAGCCCACCTATCATCAGATGCTAGTGCTAAACCTGAGCTGATAGTAAAAGACGGCAGTGGTGGTGGTCTTGGAGGTAGACAACTTTCTGTAAGTCGATCAACAACAGCTTTTGATCCACCGCTAACTTCATCAACTGATATCAAACAGTCGTCGTTGGTGCTGTCATCCACAATGAGAAGGACGCCCATCAACTCAAGTATCTTGTGCAATGACTATGCTAGTATCAGTTCGTTTGAAAGGACGAATATCAATGGTCAGTTTGGTGAGGATAAGCCAAGTGTAAACGAGAGAGTAATTGTTGAATTGACTTGCACGAATAAAGGCATTTCTAGTTTCAAGTTACTATTTGAATGTTATTATCTTTGGTGTAAATTACTCTGTTTCTACGCTTGGTTGACCAGATACGTCGTATGTTTGTTCGTCATCTATATTCTACGATACAATGACATTAGCGAGTTACCGTTCAGATTTGACGATATAGATGATAGAAGGAAATCAGCAAATGAACTCTGCAACGATTTTCCAACCTAGGGCGTCAACCTGAGAAGGGTTGTAGGCGTACTGCTGTAAGTCCTACAATTCTTCAAAGGGTAGCGCATCAATGAGCAGCCCAATGTGCTCGGTGTGTGATTTTGTACATATGTTCATATTGCATATACTGAATTGATATCATCTGTCATCTAGCCGTTGGTAATTCTGTTTGTGTCCGGACGACTTCCACTTGGATCATCAACCTGAGAAGGAGTGTAGGCGTACTGCTGTAAGTCCTACAGTTCATCAAGTGTAGTTTGTTGTACCAGAATCCACAACATTTGATGTGTTGATTGTACATATGTTTGTGTTAAATAATTGTGAGTTCCGATTATTGTAATTGTTGGTTAATCTTGTTTGTGTCCGGACATTCCACAAATTACAATCGTCAACCTGAGAAGGGTTGCAGGCGTACTGGTGTAAGTCCTGCAATTCCCAAAAGGAATTCCACCAAGACATGATCGGCGAGGTTGTGTGTACTATTTGTATATACGTGTGGTGTGTCATATCAATTGGTGTATTTTGGTTTCATTGTGTTTACTTGTTGTTTTCATACCTTGTTTTTATTGCATAATTTTGTTAAAATTTTCGTCGTGATTACTTCTGAAGTTGTTTCGAGTCTTCTACATCCGTGAATGAATTGATTGATGTTGAGGACAGCAGATGGGGCGTATACGCCAGAGAGGCTAGGCTATTGCTGAGAATGAAATGCACACGGAGATAATTGTTAGCTGCGGTCCGACACGCCGGGGAGAAAGAGTGTAAACGACTGAGGCTCGCATACGTCACCGTTACTAGAATTGAGGCAGAATGAGTGACAAGCGATTGCAGTGGTAATTGGTAGTGAGCGGATAAGAGGATGTGCGTAGAGTATCGTGAGGTGCTGCCATGGTCACGTTGCATTCTGCAAGAGTCATTCTAGCAAGTGGCGATTGTGTTGCAAGGTGTCAAGAGGAGGTCTCTGTCTGGAGGCGCAGGTCGTCAGCGATGTGTGAGATTGTGCTGTGGGTATGCTTGTGGTGTGTTGGCCTTCCTGTTTGTTTTCCATTTCAGCTCTGTCCGTGTGACCCAGGTTCCCGCAATGGCATCCAAGTCAACGTGTATTGGTCGTGGTGGAAAAAAGGGATGGATCCGTATTTTGCCGGGGAGTGTCAATGGAGTTGAAGATTGAACGATCAATTCTTGGTTGTTTGCTTAAAATCAACTTCCCCAATTTTCGCGGAGGCATCAATACACCAGTCATCGTCTCATCGGTCGCTGTTCAGAAAGACGTCAGACCAAAACTGTCGGAACTTATATTGTGATTTATTATTGTAATATCTGTTCACAGACCTTAGTAGAAATATTTTTTATATGTTGGTTTTACAATAAAGAATTCTCAAGCGGCCAATCGGTGTTTTGGTTTTTGCGTCCTTTATTACTAAGCGTTTCTGAAAAACTTCAAGGAACAGCGTGAGCCCGAGCGTAGCAAGAGCTGGGCATTAACGGTTTACGAGACGTGGCTGACAATAACATTCACCCAACAAAGGATTTCCTCGTCTATATCATCCCTCCGGACATCATGTAACGCTGGGCCCGATGGAATTCCATCTATCTTCTTGAAAAGAGGTGGTGAGGACATACGCATTAACCTTTTAATGTTTTTCAATCTGTCCTTAAATAGTGGCAGTTACCCAGAGTGCTGGAAGCTGTCGTTTATAACTCCTAGGCACAAAAGAGGACCAACTTCTAATATCGAAAGCTACCGACCGATTAATATCACGTCATTAGTTTCCAGGGTTATGGAAAAGGTTATAGGGCAAGATACTGCTTCATACCTCCACCTTCACAAAGTGTTTACTCCAGCACAACACGGCTTCTTGAAAAATCGATCATGCTCCATCTGCCTACTCGACTACTTTGATGATGTTACCGCTAAGCTTGATCATGGTTTGTATGTCGCAACTCTCTTCTTTGACTTCAAAAAAGCCTTTGATAAAGTCCCACACAAGAGACTAATCCTTGAGCTAAAGTCATACGGGTTCCAAGGCCCCTTGTTATCCTGGCTCATTTCTTTCTTGGAAGATCGTTCCCAAGTTGTGAAATTTGCAAATAATTACTCGTCACCCAGACCTATACGAAGCGGAGTGATTCAGGATAGTGTACCAGGTCCACTGCTTTTCGTAATCTACATTAACGACATCTGCAGTGTAATTAAGCATGGTACCCCATACCTCTTTGGTGACGACTTAAAGATTGTATACAGCTTCCCTTATTTTACACTGAACGAAGGATTCGCACATTTTCAAGATGATCTGGATAGGTTACATAGCTGGAGCAATGACTGGCAACTGCCATTCAATTCTGATAAATGTGGTGTCCTATATTTCAATAACTCCCATCCGAATTTCAGGTTACACCTACGTAACACTTTTCTCCAAACTCTCAGTTCCATAAAAGACCTGGGAGTTACCTACTCACAAAACTTAACATTCAGTCAGTACGCAAAAGCACTTGTTTCTAAATGCCGAAGACTCACAGGCTTGTTACATCGAAAAATGTACACAAATGAGGCTAAAGTCCTTTTATGCAAAGTCATGGTTCGTCCAGTACTTGAATACTGCACAATTGTCTTCGGTTTCATGCATGGGTATGACAGGGTTTGTATTGAAAATATTCAGCGAAGTTTTACTCGACGCCTATTATACAAACATGAAGGACTGACTTACGCTGATAGGTGCGAAATATATGGACTTCAGCCAATTTTGTTAAGGCGCCTGAAACTCAACCTTACATTTTTCTTTCGCCTTTTACACGGCTACACCAAAAGCAGTAATCCAATAGCTTTCAACAATTTGCCAATAAATACTCTTAGGAATCGTGAAAATACTCTATCCATAAGCCGGTACCAGACAAAACTGCGATCACGTTTCTTTAAAATACAGTACAGTGCATTATGGAACGAACTTCCACTTACTGTACGAAGTTGCCGATCTCCTACTGAATTCCAGAGTCTACTTAACGAGTTCCTGTCAACAAAAGAGCCTCGGTCTACTTATCCAAATGTCAATGGAGTTGAAGATTGAACGATCAATTCTTGGTTGTTTGCTTAAAATCAACTTCCCCAATTTTCGCGGAGGCATCAATACGACAGTCATCGTCTCATCGGTCGCTGTTCAGAAAGAAGAGTGAAACATCGTCAGAAGTAATACAAAGATTTATTATTGTAATATTTGTTTACAGACCTTAGTTCGTTTATTCCTTTTATATGTTGGTGTAACAATAAAGAAATAACAAGCAGCAGATCGGTGTTTTGGTTTTTGCGTCCGTTATTACTAAGCGTTTCTGAAACTCAAAGGAACAGCGTGGGCCCGAGCGTAGCGAGAGCTGGGCATTAACGGTTTATGAGACGAGACAGACAGTTTCTGACGATAGAAACAGATCTGGCGGATTCAGACAGTTGGTGAAAGTTTGGATAGTCACCGTTCATCTTTCCTGGTGCCGGTCAAGTCCTCTTTGAACAAGCAATATCTGGAACTTTTTGGAATTGGGTCAAGTTCAACAATGCCTGGGTCAAAGAAGGGACAGAGTGTCTTGGATGCAAACAGGAAAGTAAGTCATGGTGACTTGTCTGTTAATTGTAACGATGTGTCTGATGTTAAGCATGACATGGTTGATGTTACTGTTTCGCCGTTCAGGGATAATAGGAACATCAAACTCCCTAAATTTGAACCACGATGTTTTGATGGAAACCCGGCTGATTATTTACAATTTGTAAAGGAGTTTGAGATCATGGTGAGTAGTTTTTATTAAATGATGAATTGAAGTTAATGTATTTGATGAGATATTGCACTGGAGATGCTTCAAGAGCTATACAGTGCTGTAAGTTTATGAAGCCAAAAGAGGGCTACTACGAGGCTATGAGCATATTACGTCAAAGGTTTGGAAGACCTTCGATGATTGCAGGGAAATTATTCGAGGCTGTTAAGGGTAATGGTGGTCAATTACAGGATGACTCCCAGGCACTCACTGAGTTTTTAGATAATTTGCTAATTTACAAGAATGGAATGATTTCGATGAATCGCATGAGTGACCTCAACTCGAGTTTTATACTAGAAGTAATAGCAAGACGTCTACCTACTCGACTGCAAAGGAAGTGGGTGAAGATGAGCTCCCGTATGGAGGATGAGGGTATCGAGCCAAAGTTTGATGATATCCTGAAACTGGTAAATACTAGTGTCAATCAATCTATGAGCAAGTTTCCAGTCTGTTAGATCTCACCCCTAGAATAGAGCAGTCTGAGGGTAAAACGCACTCATTGATGACGAATAAGCCTCAGAGAGGTGGATATCGAGAAGACTCCATGATGTCTAGTAATGCATATAGACCTAGTGAGTGTAACAGGTTTCGTAGTACATCCTCAACAGATAAGTTACAAGATGCAAGACAAACACGGTTGTGTTTACACGTGTGCAAGAGGTGCATACAGAAGTGAACTGTGAACCAGTGAGCAAGTTCAGTGATAAGCTAAATGTAAACTCCAGGTCTGACTCCGAATTGTGTGACGATAACGGTGCTGTGAAGAAGTCTGTAGTTGCAACTGGTAAGCCATTGTTGAATAGAGTGTCACAGAATAGAGTTACTGCTTCAGAGTGGAGTTCTGACTCCAAAAGTTTACAAGGTATTACTAGTCAGAGTGAAGTTATAAAACCTTTTATGATTTGCGAGGAGGAACCAAAATTGTCTACTTCTGTTATTAAAGAGTTTGAAAATGATGAAGTTGACGGTAAAGTGAATATTCGTGATAATGATCATGATACTTCACAGTTGTCTTTGGTTGATCATGATGAGATGAGGGATATGCCTACTACTGCTAAGTTAAATAAAGGTTCTGTACAACTACAACGTGAAGTAGAATTGAACGCAGATGCAGTTCCAGAAGGTGTGCATACTTGTGAGACAGTCAGTGTAATTGATCAGCGTGTAGCCCACCTATCATCAGATGATAGTGCTAAACCCGAACTAGTAGTGAAAGACAGCAGTGGTGGTAATCTTGCAGTTGGACAACTATCTGAAAGCCGAAAAAGAACAGCTTCTGATCCACCGCTAAGTTCATCAACTTGTGTCACACAGTCATCGTTGGTGCTGTCATCCACAATGAAACAGACGCCCATCAACTCAAGTATCTTGTGCAATGACTATGCTAGTATCAGTTCGTTTGAAAGGACGAATATCAATGGTCAGTTTAGTGAGGATAAGCCAAGTGTAAACGAGAGAGTAATTGTTAAATTGACTTGCACGAATAAAGGCATTTCTAGTTTCAAGTTACTATTTGAATGTTATTATCTTTGGTGTAAATTACTCTGTTTCTACGCTTGGTTGATGAGATATGTCGTGTGTTTGTTCGTCATCTATATTCTACGATACAATGACATGGGCGTGTTGCCGTTCAGATTTGAGGATATAGCTGATAGAAGGAAGTTAGCAAATGAACTCTGCGACGATTTTCCAACCTAGGGCGTCAACCTGAGAAGGGTTGTAGGCGTACTGCTGTAAGTCCTACAATTCTTCAAAGGGTAGCGCATCAATGAGCAGTCCAATGTGCTCGGTGTGTGATTTTGTACATATGTTCATATTGTATATACTGAATTGATATCATCTGTCATCTAGCTGTTGGTAATTCTGTTTGTGTCCGGACGACTTCCACTTGGATCATCAACCTGAGAAGGAATGTAGGCGTACTGCTGTAAGTCCTACAGTTCTTCAAGGGTAGTTTGTCGTGTCAGAATCCACAACATTTGATGTGTTGATTGTACATATGTTTGTGTTAAATAATTTGTGAGTTCCAATTATTGTAATTGTTGGTTAATCTTGTTTGTGTCCGGACATTCCACAAATTACAATCGTCAACCTGAGAAGGGTTGTAGGCGTACTGGTGTAAGTCCTGCAATTCTTCAAAGGAATTCCACCAAGACATGATCGGCGAGGTTGTGTGTACTATTTGTATATACGTGTGGTGTGTCATATCAATTGGTGTATTTTGGATTCATTGTGTTTACTTGTTGTTTTCATACCTTGTTTTCATTGCATAATTTTGTTAAAATTTTCGTCGTGATTACTTCTGAAGTTGTTTCGAGTCTTCTACATCCGTGAATGAATTGATTGATGTTAGAGACAGCAGATGGGTCGTATACGCCAGGGAGGCTAGGCTATTGCTGAGAATGAAATGCACACGGAGATAATTGTTAGCTGCGGTCCGACACGCCGGGGAGAAAGAGTGTAAACGACTGAGGCTCGCATGCGTCACCGCTATTAGAACTGAGGCAGAATGAGTGACCAGCGATTTCAGTGGTAATTGGTAGTGAGTAGATTAGGATGTGCGTAGAGTATCGTGAGGTGGTGCTATGGTCACATTGCATTCTGCAAGAGTCATTCTAGCAAGCGGCGATTGTGTTGCAAGATGTCAAGAGGAGGTCTCTGTCTGGAGGCGCAGGTCGTCATTGATGTGTGAGATTGTGCTGTGAGTATGCTTGTGGTGTGTTGGCTTTTCTGTTTGTTTTCCATTTCAGCTCTGTCCGTGTGACCCAGGTTCTCGCAATGGCATCCAAGTCAACGTGTATTGGTCGTGGTGGAAAAAAGGGTTGGATCCGTATTTTGCCGGGGAGTGTCAATGGAGTTGAAGATTGAACGATCAATTCTTGGTTGTTTGCTTAAAATCAACTTCCCCAATTTTCGCGGAGGCATCAATACGACAGTCATCGTCTCATCGGTCGCTGTTCAGAAAGAAGAGTGAAACATCGTCAGAAGTAATACAAAGATTTATTATTGTAATATTTGTTTACAGACCTTAGTTCGTTTATTCCTTTTATATGTTGGTGTAACAATAAAGAAATAAAAAGCAGCAGATCGGTGTTTTGGTTTTTGCGTCCGTTATTACTAAGCGTTTCTGAAACTCAAAGGAACAGCGTGGGCCCGAGCGTAGCGAGAGCTGGGCATTAACGGTTTATGAGACGAGACTGACACCATACCTTATCCATATAGGCTGCTCAACTAGCTTTAGTTCTACAGACCCCAGTGCAATACCCCCAATTTGAGGAATCTCATTTGCCCTGACAACCGTACCGCATCTATAACGTGATAAAACCAACCTAATCTCTCCCACAGGCCTTTACCTAAGGTTTGGTTATTTAGCTTATTAGAGATCCTATCGATATTTCTTCAATCGGGTTTATAAACTCATAAGACTTTCTATAATTTTCCTGGATGTATAATCCCAAATTAGTTGTGATAGTTCTTCCATAATATAAGAAAACTGGTACTTTGTAATGTCTAAAGCATGCCATATGAAAAGTGGCCAGGAATACCTAGCAATAACAAACTCAACCAACCAACCATTTTCCCCAAGTTCATTCAACCTACCCTTATCCCTAATCGTACCACTATTCACTACATTCTACTCAGTAGAATATGACTTAATTTGCTCCGGTGCTCAAAACTCTTCTACCCTTTACTTTTTAAAAAAGACGTTTCAACTACTAACTGCACAGTAGCCGTTTAACTAACTTTCATAATATGTTTAGACACGTTACTTTGCAATGTCAGATGTTTATTATATACAAGACTGTCATGATAATTTAGTACACTAAGTCCTGCCAACCGACCTTACCTTCAGTTCATACTACCTACATTGAATCGTAACTATAGTGTTCTGCTGAATCTTGCTCCACTATTCACGAAACCTATTCTTTTTATTCTTTAAGGTTTTGACTTCTTATAAAGTAATCTGTTCATTAGGATGCATGCACACATATATAATATGTTCATAAAGATGTACGTGGAGACCTATTGGAAGCACTCATTAAGAAAGCTAGGGAGATGGAATATGGGGTACGAACATGTCTGGTACCAAGCAATATATTTGCGGTAGCCATAATAATCATAGTCTCAGAGCCTAACATCAAAAAAGGAGGGAGGGTGGTGCTAGCTGATCAGTAGATATGGTGGGGGTCACTAAGGTGAATCGCCCCATTCTGCAGGAACAGCAATACGCAATTTGACGGCTCGAGATATTTCTGATTTTAATGAGGGCTTAGATCTTAATCTTGAAAAAGATAATAACGAACGCCTAGACAGATCATGCTTCTACCTTTAAATATATACCATTCGCTCAGCCTATTGTTAAGATGCGACCACATGGGCTCTGCACAGATTTATGGGGCATCTTATAAATTAACTTGCTATCCATTGTCAGATCTTTAAATACCAGTTCAAAATGTCTTATCTCACTCATTTTCTAATAACGTCTTTACTTGATCCTCATTTTACTCCATTAAAACTAACATTTTACAGCTCTTTATGACTAATTATATTCCTACTGTCTGAAGGGTACGGTTGTGCACCGAATGCACAAAAAGGTATAAAATAAAAACAACTGGCACAACTGAGGATAAATGTATTAAAACCAAAAGTGGGCATCATGATAGTACGAGATATACGTGTAGCATTATACATTGCAAATGAGCGTTGTCAGCCTAGGGAGTTTCCCTTATAAATGCATTTATTAATGATACTTGCACTTACCTATTTCATTACAATTTTATGATTCACCTTAGCACTTTTGCTTTTCTAAAAACAGCTTTCAATCCCTTGTAAAAGTTGTACTTGCCTCAATATTGGTTGATTATCGTATGCCTACAACCACGGGATGAAAACGAAACGAAGTCGATTTTCCCGCTCAACCTGGAGGACAACTGAACAATTCAACAACTATACGGCCTGGTTCAGACAATCAGTGTATTTACATATATATGAAATATTTAACAGTTGAAATATGATTAACTTGTAGACAATCTGAGATTTGAGACTATATCATACTTGATCGTGCCTGTAAAAAATGACATGCATTTTCATGTAAATTTGTAAATTTTTATGAAATACATTATTATTAATTTTATGTTTTAGAGACTGACGGTATCGACGTTCGCAGATTGTACGGAGTGTACTAACGCTAGGTCTAATATCAACAACTTCTGTGGTATTCTTTCGTCGTGTACCAAAGGCAAAGCAAAAGACCAGAGTTGATCGTCCAAACTACGAGATATATTTCGGCACCAAATCATGGACTGAGGTGAATGTTTAGCTGGCTAGTGATCGTGCACGAACGTGACACGACTGAGTACCAAATGGCATGGATGTTTGACCGGAAGCCTTCAGTTAAAATAATCAACCTAAACAGTGAGGGGCTGCATCCAATGTACAGCGGTGATTGCTGTGGTCAGTAGTTTTGGGGAATTGTTTACCGCTACAATGTAATACTAAATTTCTAGGAGACAGAAGAACTCAGTCGGGAAACCGATGCCATTCATGCACCTTGGAAACAAGTGTGGCAACTAGACTTATAAAAGGTCATGTTTTTATAAAAGAAGAGTAATTAGCACATTTCAGCAGTATTGCTGCCCTGCTACTACCCATACACTCCCTCCAAAATAAACTAATGTAGCTATTCTCATTGCGTTCAGTTTAAGATGTGACTGTCAAGGGAAAAGAGTTATTGGCACCCATCAACTACCTTTTCTCAAAAGAAGAAGTAGTCTTCAAGAAATCATAAGGTTTATACAGGTTTATCAGAAAGCGATTAGATATTGGAACCTCAGGTTGGTTAGGGCGGCCTTCAAAGTTGGCGGGATTGTAGTGACATTAGTTTTTCGACCGAGTATTTATGTTCGACGGGGGAGAGTCCACGTATAGGAAAGGAAATACTATCTAGCATCGGATTTAGTTACTTTTAAGTGTGCTTGCTACAGTTGGTTTCATCCGAATAAACTGTTCCATCGACATAGATCTTTTATGTCATCTAAGCGATTTTTATAACGCTGCTAAGCACATGCTATAAATCAAAACCCGTAGTTTAAGAATGACGACAAAGCACATTGGGTGCTCTAATCCGCGAAATTTCAAGGAGAAAATCGAACTACTTAAGATGAAAGAAGCTGCTTCAACGGCAAATTTTGCTGCTGCTATGAGAGATGCTCAAGAAATTTGTCAGGTATTTTGTTGCTCATTGGTCACTATGTAACAAATCTCACTTAGATTGCGTATGCTTACGACGCTCTGCCACTCTCTCTTAACCACAGTCACTTACACGGAAATGCTACGGATCGTTCAATGCTGATGAAAGCTCATTCTTTATCGGATATCAGTGAATCAGGCCGCCAAATGGCCAGTAAGCATTCTGACCTCCCTATGATAGATAATGCGCTGCACTCAAAAGTTATTCCGGTAAGTGCTACTAATAGTAACATTAAAATTACTTAAATAAGCCACACTGCATGTGTAAAGAATTAAAAATAACGCCTAGCTTTTTTGAATGGAGAAGCTGGAGTAGGGCTGAAAATCCAAAACCCAGTGGCTCACTGCTAGACATTGAAGTCTTATGTTTGATTGACTCACTCTAGTAAACAGGCTACTTGTTTGGTTCGTTGTGAGACAAAAACTTGGAGAAATCTGCACGAAATACAACTATCAGATTTGAGGGTGATATTGTGGGTTACAACAAAATACTTGGTACCTATTCTTTATCATTTTGATTAATATTATTTTCACTCTGAATAATTTCCCTTTTGGTCCTTTATTCAATTCAAAGTAATTTTCCTCAGCAGTATTGTCGTATCGAAATTCTCACCTTGTTGCATAGTTCCACTTGCCGAATAATTTAATAGTTCTGTACCCCTTTCTAAGATTTATACATTACAAAAACTATTTTGCAAATTAGCTCTAGGATACTCCAAAATCCAGACATACAATCAAACAAAAATGACCAGTTGACGTAACTAAAGGCTGCTATGTGCAACGTGAGGTTCCCGATTTCTAATGGCTTAAGAATTCTGACTTCCTAACTTTCTGGGTGTATGTATCGTGTGCTGATTCTTAGACCTAACAAGCAGGATCCTTTCCTCGGTATGGTCCATCGTAATTTTCTTTGTAACTAAAGGTTTATTTAATTTTACACCTAGCTAGTGGTGTCGGCTCATCATGCGTAGTGCAGGTTCATAAGTCCACAGCTAACTAGTCATATTAAGCATTACATGCTCAGTTTTGTTTCTCGTCAGGTGGTATAATATGGTCATTAATAGTGGACTTAAGGGTAGCGCTAAGTAGGGAGGCAAAATCAGTCGTACGATATATATTTGTGAGCATGGATTACGAATATCGAGCCACTGTTTTCCGCAATGAGCAATTTTAGCTGATTTGGAACAAGGCCGTCAAGCCAAGGAATAGTACCAATCCATGACCGCTTTGACTACAGATCAGAGGCATTTAGGGAGGTGTAGACTTTTCCAGGTGGGTGTGTCGAGACGCCAAGAATAAATGCCTAGGGACTGTTGGCGATGTGGATCAAAACCGTTGTCCTTTGACACAGACGCATTCACCTCTAGTGATCTCTTAGATTCATTAAAGTTTCATTATTCTTCGTGTCATCGTTCCTTCTCTGATACATTTCAGATCATCATAGTTTCTTTGCATTCCCTTTTTCTACTTTTATATGCGGTTTTATAGAGTATGGTCACTTGAACTTCTGGACTTTTGTACAGTTCTCTGTTGAAAATCCAGTCAATCAGTGACGTTTAGTTTAAAAAAAACAACAACCTCACGTGGCAAATATTGTTCTTAGTATTAATTTCTTCGCAGCTATCTTAAGGCATCCTTCCTCTTGCTTTTCAGCTTATTAGTTTAAACAATGGTTTTTCTGTCACTGGGTAGTGTGTTCAAACTCTACTTTACCTATAGAAGTTTAAGCAACTTGGTAGTGTGGATTACCTGCAAACAATAACCGTGGGGCAGTGCCTAGAAATTTGAGATGAAGGATTATGGCTTATGGAACTCCGCAGCCTTCACTCCACTTCCTTTAGCCTAGATAGTCGGTTAGTATCATAAGCTCCCGCGATACGTGTAGTTTATAGCTGAGTGCAATACACACAAATACATCTACTAACGGAATTATTTCTGATATTTTGTTTCCAGGTCATAGAGGAAGGTAGTATATGGCATTAGTTTTTACTGAGACGGTTATTCACTAAGTAAATACATAAATCCCATATTGTATATCAATTTATGTGTATATGTGTGTAGATATGTAGGCTTGAGTAATCGCAGATTTCACTTTAAGGTGGGGAATATATACCCGACCGGCTTGAAAGAAGATGGAACTCCGAAATGCAGACAAACAGACGGCGGTCTACTAGCCTTGTATATAAAAAAGCGGATTATTGATATGGATCATGAGATTAATATCGGAAGAGGTCTTAAGATTATAGATAAAACTGTTAAGATATTCTGAGACGATAGCTACCGTGAAATTAAGCCCCACGTCACATGTGCACCCTTAACCTAATTTGGTAAGCCTTATCTAGTTATATTATGAAGCTATTATTATTTCCTTGGGTATCGAGCGAAAAGTAGTGCCTCAACCGCATACCTCCAATTTTTCCTATTTTCTGCGGTCCCCTTTAGCTTTTTACCATGACCGCCCATAGTTTTATCCCCTCGCACGGTCTCCGTGTTACCCTCAGACGCTCTACTCGTAGTTTCCCATCTGGGTTCCACTCGACGACGTGGCGCGTGGTATTATTCGATGGTCCTCTCAGTGTGTGCCCTATCCATTTCTATTTTCCCCTATATGTTTGTTCAGCAATAGGTTCTTGGTTGCTTCCTTGCCTTCCAAAGTTTCTTGTTGCTAATTCTTTCTGGCTATTTGGTCTTCAATATGAAGCGAGGGCAGCTGTTGAAAAAAGTGTGCAGCAGGCTGTTGGAAATGTTTTTTGTGACTCTAAGTGCAAGTTTCTGACTCACAGAAAAATTGACTGACTTACCATTGATGTTGAAAATCCGGATCTTGTTCTTTATGCTGAATTAAGGAAACGTGGTGTCACTTATTATCCTTTTTACTCTTAGATTCCTTGTAATCTTGTTTACTTTATGTAATATTTCATTTTTTTCTCGTAAATTCAGCTGACAAATCAGTATGTAGTCAGATTACTCAAATACCTCACACTTTTCAGCATTAATAATGCTGTGTGAACACCTGTTATATCAGTTTTATGTAACCACAGATGATTGAATCGGGGGATTAGTCACGGAATAAATACATGAATTTCATGTCTGACCACGAGTTGATTGGTATCCATTAGACAACCATTAAAAACTGGGGAGTACTGGACTACTGTTTCATCCTATCCTCTTGGTTCTCACCGGCAGCACACACCCACCGGGGTTTGAACACAGGACCTTGAGGTTACAAGTCAAGCTTGTAGACCTTCCAATCACTCGCACCTGATTCAGTGGCCAGCTCATCAATGATAACTCGTACCAGTTCGTGATTTTAAGACGATTAGCACTAGTTAGTGTCATTGGTAAGTATCTTTCCTCACTCCCAACCTTGTGGTGGACCCTGCTGATCACAAATTCTCACTAGAACTCTATTCAATATCAATCCGTGGTTAAACTGAAGTTGAATCCCTACAAACCAAGTCTTAAAAATACATGAATTATCTTAATTTTTAGTTTTGTTATCTTATTAACTTTTTGATATTGTAGGAAAGTTTAAGGTTTGATCCTATGAGAAGTCATTAAAGTTAAGGCTAATGAATTCATAATGTTGATAGGCTGTAGTATTACTGTTGACAATAATTAATATGAGAAAGTAGGACAGTATTTTTTGTGTCTATTGCATGAGGTTTTTGAAGAAAGCGCTAAGCTGTGCTTTTCTTTTTGTTCAAAGGTATTTCCACTATTACAGTGGTATCCTATTTTGTTACAGGATTTCATCATGAGCTGATATTGGTTAGAGAACCATTGGAGACCTGGGAGTATTGGACAGCTGTTTCGTCCTAGTCTCTTGGGACTCTTCAGGATTACGCACCCACCACCGGGAGGTTCGAGCCCAGGACCTTGTGGTTACAACGAGCTCGTAGACCATTCGGCCACCGGGACCCGATCCAATGGCTCATGAATTCTAACTTCTGCCAATTCACGACATAGCGTGACCACTAGCCGATGTCTTCTTTGGGTATTTGTCCTCACACCCGATATACTGCACCCTGCTGGTCATGACTTCTCACAAGAACCCCAGGTAACTACCTACCTGAATAGGGCAAGTCGCTAGTGAGCATATCATCGATATTCAAGTATTGGTTTGTAGGGATTTGATTGGTGACAGGATTTCATCAAGAGTTGACATTGTTTAGAGCTCGCCTTGTAACCTGGGTTCGAATCCCGGTGGGTGCGTATTGCTGAAGATTCCCAAACTAGAATGAAACAGCTGTCCAGTACTCCATTGCTGGTTTTCCAATGGTTCTCTAACTGATGTCAGCTCATGATGAAGTCCTGTAACCAGTCAATCAAATCCCTTACAATCCAACACTTGAATATCCTATTTCTGATTCACTGTGCTGATTTGTCGGCAGAACTTCTTGTGTGAGATTGTATTTAATTTTAATTCTTCCATTTTTCTTTAGGTGGATCGTAAACGTGTATGCGGCAGTTCTACAATATCTAGTTCTCATTCAGGAATCTATCCTATAAGCTCAGCAGTATCCAACACATGTGATGAAAGAGTCAGTGAACGTGTACCGACTGGTGGTGTTCAAACAAAAGAGCATATATCAATTAAAAAAGATGACGAAGAACAAGAGACTACATCAAAAACTCCAAATATTTGTCCATTTCCGTATAATTCTTCAATTGCTTCATCAAGTGATTCATCTTTTGGATATAAACGTAACACTTATGGTGGAGGACATGATTCTGATTATAATAATAATACATCGACGACTAGTTCATATGCTTCTTCATGGTCTACCACTGGACCTTTTCAGCATCATTCTACACAGAAAAGTTGTATAGAGTGAGTATCGTTTTTATATTGTATAAATATTGTGAAAAATAATTAATGATAGATGTTTATGTAGTTAACACTTAGGTGGGGAAAAGTTTCTTGATTGTAGATCTTTGTGTAGAACTTAAGAATTTCGTGGTAGAATGTTATTCCATATTAGATAAAATTTATTTGAAATAACACACAATGACGCAGCTTTAATAACTGGATGACGTCGGTATAAGATGGTGGGAAGCAATCGGCTACAGGAAGCATTGAACCTAAGTTTTGTGCTAGCTGCCACTCACCAGTAGTCAACAAGGCGTATCTGCAAACTCGAAGGTGCACTCATGTCCCTTCTGAGATTCGAACCCGCATCATCCAGTGCTGCATGCAGTCAGAGGCGTTGCCATTGAGCTAGGTATTCAGGCTCGCGATTGACCTCCTGTAGGACTGTATTGGATATTTTTTATTGGACGCTGGTCACTAACTGTTGTGACGTGTCTAGTCCTTTATTCGTTTGGTGCAGACTGAATTCTGTCAGTCAGGTTTGCAATGTGGCCACCATTCTAGGTAGCTCGCCATTACGGTGCATCGAAGATAGGACTAGACACATCACACTCGTTACTGACTAGTGTCCAATCAAAAAATGAAACTGGATGACGTTTCACGGCTTCATAATTTGTCTTATACACATATCTTTTTCCCTTTCCCTTCTGGTGTTCCTCTTTCGATACCTAATAAAAAAAGAACACGAGAAGCCTTACGTAGGATTCGCATTGAGGTTGAAATTAAGGTGGCTTTTAAACTAACCAACTAGCCAACCAACCCCAATCAGAGATAGACTTTGTCACCTTAAGGACCCAATAGATCCAATCAAGAAATATTATATAATTTACTAATCACTGTGTAATGACTGTTAGGGATGTCAATTACATACGGTCAAACTAGTACGTCGGGGTCAACTGGATTATTGAGACATAAAAATTTAGCTACATGTAGAGAACGATTGACCCTGGTGAGTTAAGTTACCTAGAAAAAAGCTCAACACTGCATTGGATTACATCTACTTGCTTATAATCACATAATACGGTAAGACCGAGGTTATTCGCTGAATCTTTGTTTATCAATTCATCACTGCACACGTATCTAAGGACCTTACTCTGAGTCAGGTTTGTTTTTTGCTTCATAACTTTTCAGTACAGTTTCTACCATTGTTGGATTATCGATTAATCTACAGTCTGTCATTTTGGTGTAGTGCGACGGAATGTATTATTTACAATGTTTCCGAATCATTGATGGTGTATGTCTGAACGTAACAATGAAGTTCAGGTGATCTGTAGTTGTTTACCACTAAAAAGTGTCATGGATGTCATGCTTCCAAATTTTACCGATTTTGAAAAAGGCGCGTAAAGTCGACCATGAAGGAAAGTAATAGTGAACCGACGATTTGACCGAAAATTATTTCAAGATAACAATCAAGAGTTATTGGCAAGATTAAATACTTATTCAGAAAGTGTTGCAGATATGGAATAGTTCCAATGAATTCTTATCGATTGTTGATGAAATGATTTTCTTTTAGAAACGAGGCAGGTTTTGTGATAATCACAAGGTAATCATGCGATATGTAGTCATATGGACAATAAATAGAGTTCGGGATAAATCCGTACCGGAGAGTTTTATTGGTCAAATTCCCACTTCTCAACGTATTTTAAAACGTATACCTATTAAAGTCTATGTGTTGGTTGTTAAGCACGTGTATGGTCTCAGGTTCCCTAAGCCAGTAGTAAGGCAGGTAAAGAGGGGGGGGGTAAGGATGTGAGGCTGGCTACCTTACCCCATTAGAAGAACCACTACTGTCGTACGTTCAAAGATGTAGCTTGAAGCTGTATGTTCCACTCGGAATAAAATTACAAAAAAACCCCACTGGAGTCTAATAATTGTAGAATTTCACTTTAGCAATCAGGATGTGTTTTGGTAGTTTGCGACCGTAAAAGTGTCATGAGGTGTGCTGTGCTAAATCGGATTAAATTACCTGGAGAAGTTCTTTCATGCGCCAGGCTATGTGGCGTGCTTCATTTGTGAGGGCTGGTGATACTACCCAATTGCCCAGGTTGAACTAGGCGCAGTGGGATTCGAACTTTGGACTCATGGACTTGAAGCTGATTGTTGAAGGCAATGAACCGCACATCTACTCGTAGATGACAGTCGTTCTGGGTAGGAGTGCCGGTGCTGTCCTACTATGCAGCTCAGGTCTTACTACTGAAGGAGAGATTGTAAGTAATTTCGTTTAGATAAAATGTAGTATTCGGCAAGTGAAGTATGTTGGTTCAGCTACCTGTTGCGATTCTACTTCTTCAACCATTGCCTTTCAGTTGTTGAAGCGTTTACTACGGAAGCAGTGATAATTTCTTCGACTGTAACTTTTCGAGATTATAGGGTCTGTCTGAGTCCACTGTTGAGTTGGTTACGATAGTATCCATATTCTTCTTATTCATTCCTTGAATTCTGAGTGGTACGTCTTCATTACACTCAGTTCTCTGACATCATTTTCAATTGGCACCACGACTTCCTACAAGTTTTCACTTTCTGTTTACATGATCTTCTGCATGTAAGTCTCGGATACCCAACCTGTTGCTTCCCACTTGTATTCTGTCGAGTACTTATGGTGTGATGTCACTCAACGATCTCCTCAGCGTATTTCCATTTCACTTACATTTCTTTCTGCTTATTTGTATGGCAACAGGTTCTTGGTTGGATTCTCTACATGTGCCAGTTACCTGCTGCTTATCTTATCCACATGGTATTCCTACTTCTAAAATTAATATTCTCTAAACACTGGTAATTATCTGGATGCATCTGTAGCAAGCGACTATCGCTGTCGATTCAATCAATTGTTTGAACTCAATGTTTCACCTTAATTACCATCCGTACCAGGCCAGGCTAAGAGCCACACTTACAGTTTGAGAGCCGATATTGTTGCTCAGTCGCACAGACTGATATTAGTAGAGTTTAACTCAAATCTGCGAACCTTTGGCTAAAGGCGCCTGTGAGCCATATCTCAACACATGCTATCGTATAACATTCGAAAATCACTCATAATCATTTCTGTTTGGTTTAACACGTTTTAAGTATGACTCTGTTTCGGTAAAGTTGTGTTTACAATTGATATTATCCGATTTCTCACGTGACATGACATTAGTTCTTGTTCATGCACATGCCAAAAATGTTAAATTATCATGGATAGTCTCATTAACTTGAAACTTTGATCACGGATTGAAAACATCTGGATTTTTCATACCAATTGTGATTTAAACGCTATTGTGGTTTATCCAGACTGCCAATATGCACCACTTCATGGAGTCCAGTAAATATATCAATTTTGTAACTGACCATTTCTATAATCTCTGAGAGAATAAAAGAAGCATAGCTTGAGACGCTTAGTATTTTCAGAAAATATATTAATTCTGTTACTGTACTGATTGTTCAGTTAACAATTGGAGTGAGTCACTTCTAATCACATCATTTATCGATCGACCTCCCTGGGGTATGGTGGCGTTTCTAGCTGCATATGATTCAACCTGTAAAGTAGTGGCGTTACGATTAACAAACTTAACCGCTAAATTAGGATATCAGCTGTGCTTGTGAACATACAACTTAATTATAGTGTATTTAAGCCGCGTTTATTGTAATTAATCTGTTGCCGAATTTCAATTGTCAATTTGAATGATTTATTTTTTTATTCTGTGCGTATAGGATGACGAAAAATGATGAATAATAGTACAGCTGGAAACTCCAACTGGTAAAGTCAGCTTTAAACACCTAAAAGGTGCAGACGCACCAGTAAACTTGGAACGCACAACTGCGCCAAGAGGACCCCGTTCCTTAACATAGTCTGAATCTTTCCGTAACTCTGACCATAATATTTCCTTTATTAGGTTAATTTAATGTTAACCTAATCCTAGCCTAAGTGTCTGACTGACTGACTGGTTTCAACGTAGAACCTTGCACCGATGTGCAGCACTTCAAGTCGCCACACTTCACTTAGAGCACAAAGCAAGAGAAGAAAGTAAAAAGAAATGCAAAACAGCGACAATAAACAGAGATATTAGGCAAAAAAAAATAGTTATATCGAAGAGCAATATCATTTTATAGGATATAAGTCATAAGGAATGGATGCATCTGCGCCAGCTTTTGAGAACGATTTTGAGCCATATCACCAATTGTATCCAGCTTTCATTGGTTTTTACCGTCGCGAATACCCCAACCAGGAAGTCTTTACCTTCCCACATGACTTAAACAAGCTGTTGTGAATTTCATTGACTGATGAAGCCATGTTTCGGTTTAACCACCTCTAGCTCTTTTCCGACTCGAGTAAGGCGATGGCTAAGCATATGTAACACATCCTAACCATCTCAGTCGATATAACTTCACAGCCTCGTCGATTGATTTCCCCTCCTTACGTAGTACTCGACCAAAGCCTAACCCCAATACTGCTCACTCTAATATACCACTTCACACGGGAGATAGAAAGCAAGTATCTATGATCGAAGACAGCTAACCCCTTCATATCTTCCACTTTCACTGGCCAGGTCGCACAGCCAGCCATAAAGGAGGAGGACGAAGCGGACTTTTGAGCAGTACACACACGCTTTGGTCTATAGCCGGATTGACCTAAATCTAACCATAATCTTCTGTTAACCTAGTTTAAAAGTAAGCAGATATCCCGTGGAATATCATTACAATTCATTCAAGACTGTTTGAATATAAATATGGTGTTATTTTATATAAATTTATTTTTATTTGACACTCAGTGATGCAATATTAGTAACTGAATGACATTTCGAGCACAAATTTTTGCTCATAATCATATCATTTTAGTCACACCGCTTCATAATTTGCTATATATATATATCCTCTTTTCCTTGCTGTTTGTTGCCGCTTTCCATATCTCCAGCATAGCCGTTGTGACATTTCGATTGCATGTGTGCGGTGTTGGATCGATAAACAGAGATAAAATGATTGACCTCTCTCTCTCTCTGCACCTAACTATATTACTTTTCATTACTTTCACCCTGTCTCTCCTTATTATGTGATGATTGCATGCATGTGAATGCAATCCAATGCGGCGGTTGAGGTTTTTCCTAGGTTACTTAACTCACTAGCATCAATCGTTCTGGCCGTAGCTAAATTTTCATGTTCCATTACTTTAATTGACCCAGGTGTACTAGTTTTACCATACTTTATTGACCTCAATAACAGTCATTACATGGTATTTGGTAAATTATATTTTTTTCTTAGTTGTATCTATCGGATTCCTAAGGTGACAAAGTCTATCTCTGATTGGGGTTGGTTGGTTAGTTAGTTTAAATGCCACCTTAATTCCAACCTCATTGATAATCCTACCTATAAGCCCTGTGATGTTCATTCTTTCTACAGCAGTACTACTACAGGGCTTTGAGTCCACAACCAACTGTTCATAAATGTCTGCTAACTAATACAGTTATGGGTGATCCCATTGCCACCCCATGTTTTTGTTGATTTTATTTTGAAATTTTGAATACACACATAAGCTAACACCTAATATTATTTCATCAAATGAAAACTTCGTTCTCTCTTAGAGTTCAAGATCATTACCGAGTTCATTTCCAACTGCCTTCAGACCTCTATTAATCAGAAAATTAATGGTAGTCAAACTGCTTACATCTAAACTATTCATTTTGTTATCCTCTAGCTTTTGTTTCACTACTGTGGAATTAGTTAGCCTAAAGTTTGTTATTTCTCTAACTGGGCACAAATATTCTCATGTTCGAGGTGTTCCGAGGTGGTGTAATAGGATCTCCTACTTTCTAAATTTTTATAGTGCTGTCATACATTCCATTTAGATTATTAGTTTTAGACATTAGATCAAACCATTTTGGCTCACCCAAAAATGATTTCATTCGGGGTACTGGATCGGTTGTAGATATTATCATTATTTCCTTTAGTTCCTGGAGGAACATAGAGCTTCAGCTGTACGTCTCTATTACTCTCGGTTCTCTGCCAACCTTTTCATCACCTGGCTTCACGTCTGCCCACATGCTTTCATCTCCTCTTCACATGACCTCCTCCATGTCTCCCTTGCACTGACGATCAACTCGCCGCTTCCCGTTAGGGCTCCACTCGAGCTATGGCCTGGTGTGTGATGTCACTCACTTGATGATTGTAGATAAATTTTTTCTTATTCGCAGTTTAATTGTGCTCGAAGCGTCACTGTGTTAATTCAGATACATTTACTGAGTATAAAATTACATTCTACCGCAGTGCCTGAGTGTTTGGGGTAATTGGCGCCTTTGCGCTTCTTGGGTGTCCAAATTCTAACTTCTCCATTTTTCGTTTAATTAACTAAATCCTAGTTTCATTTTGTTATGTACTCGTCGAGTAGTTAATAGTCCTGACGCGAAAAGATGGAAATCAGAAGACCACCAGGTTTACGATGATACTTGTATCTTCCAGACAAGGAAAATAAATGTCACACAAGTGTGTGAGTGAAGCGGTACGTATGTACGAAAACGTGTGAACAAGAATGAACAAGAATAATAAAGCAAGAGTATATATAAAAATGGCTAATACACATGAACCAATAAGATAGCGTCTTACCACGATTGGTTGTAATGTCATGTGATAACAAGGTCATACATGTTTATTTAGTTAGTGGACAGACAAAAGCGTATTGTCAGTTATAATGAAATATCAATCCATATACACATAGCAAAATATAATAGACTGTCAAAAATAAAACACACATCATGTGGATGCATATCACATTTCACAATCAATTCGTCGGAAGAATAATGACTTTGATACTTTCTTTTTTTTTCTATACAGAAATTGGAGTAACGAGTGTTCAGGCGGAGTTGGCAGTCATCAACAAATTCATCAAAAGAATTTTAGCCCATACAATAATAATAATAATAATGATGTAAAGCAGCCTCATTATCAAGGTGGTGTACATCAAAAACCGCATCTTCCGGCAAATCCATACTTATTCTCTGCATCACATTCAGATGCTGAAGTTGCTGCCACCAGTTTGAATACACAACAACCATTGGCTAATTCATCAAGTCAGTATACATGTGAATCAGGCTATTTTAGTGTTGGTGATAGTATTGGTACACCGGTTGGCTTTCGTAGTTTTCCTCCAACAAATAATTTACAACATTCAAAAGTTCCATTCTCTGTTAATTTCACTGAACAACTTGGACGTACACCAACACCGTATTCAGTCGTCGATTGGAGAAGGTAACTCTGCATTTATTATTATTATTATTGCTAATTATGCAATCAACATTGATTAACTGATAGAGATTGAGTTGCAATATGGAACAGCAGCGCATCATTTCAACTGGTCACATTCTATATAGCACTCAAAGGAAGACAACAGGGAGTAAACAAGAGATTCGACTGAACTATTATAGTTTGGGAATCATCGGCAGTATGCACCCACCACCAGGGCTCGAATTCAGGACCTTCCGGTTACAAGGCTGGCGAGCTCGTATACCATTCAGCTACTGGGACCCGATTCAATAGCTCATGAATTCTAACTTCTACAGGGTGGAGTTTCTTGGAGTTCTAGTGAAAAGTCGTGACCAGTGAGGTCCATCCAGAACTATTATAATCAGATATGTGAGGTAGAATGGTAACATGGAAAAGCAATAGCGTTTTAATGGATATGAGAGGTCATAAAGAGCGAATGAATCTGCACCAGTGTCAATGATTTTGAGCGATGTCATCGATTTTCTCCAGCCATTGATTCTTATCATCCCGAGGATCTCAACCAGCCTGGTAGTATACACCTTCCTATGTAGTTTAAACTAGCTATCGAGGGTTTTGTGGACTTATGAGGCGGTGTTTTGGTTTGGCCACCTGTGGCTCTTTTCCAACCTGATCCATCCTATGTCAGTTAACACATGTCCTATCCATTTCAAACGATTTAGCTTCATAACCTCATTGTTTGGCTGACTTCCCGTCCTAATCTAACAGTCGACGCGTAACCTCAATATTATTCGCCTTATTGTACTACTTAAGGTTGGAGACAGAACGAAAACACCTCTGATCAAGGAGAGGTAGCTGTTTCATGTCCGCCACTTTCAATGGGCATGTCTCACTCACAGCCATAAAGGATGACAGCTAAACTGTAGTGTGCTGTTCCTAGAATTTTGACGAAATTTTATTTTGTTGTGTGTGTGTGTTGAATTTGCGATATGTGAATAAGGTATACCAGCATATGGAGATTCAAAACTGAATATTATTTTTGATTGTATTCCCTTGCGTTCCAGGTGAAGCATAGAGCTTCCAGCTTGAACTTGGAGGTTTCATTAGCACTGTTAGTTTATTTTCTACGGGCTAGGGTCGATAGCCTTACGTCCTACCTCCTGTCTTATCTGGGTTTATTAGCAGCCGCTGGGCGAGGTTTTAGAGTGCGTCGGCAGGAAGCTCGAACTCCAAACCACATGCCTGTTTGGCGAGTACACTCTACCTGTGCACCACAGACGCACAAGAGTTCGGGTTTACAACCGAACATCAATTAGAGAGACGGAATTATTCCGGAGGTGTTTAAATATGGGGGTGACATACTAGTTTGTAGATTAACTGAGGTACTAGGCAAAGTGTGGGAATCAGAGACAGTTCCATCAGACTGGGGTAAGTCACTTATTATACCGATATTCAAGAAGGGAAATAAGTCCTCGTGTGATAATCATAGGGGGATCAGCCTAACGAACATAGTCTCTAAAATCCTAGGCTCAGTAATCATGCATAGACTAAGCAGAACTCGGGAGGAACAGACAAGGGAAAATCAAGCAGGCTTTAGACCAGGTAGAGGGTGCATAGATCATATCTTCACTCTTCGACAGATTCTAGAACATAGACACACTTTTCGGCGTCCAACAATTGTCATATTTCTTGACTTGAAGGCGGCCTTCGACTCAGTGGATCGAAAGGTACTATGGCAATGTCTGACTGTGAAGGGAGTGCCAAGAAAGTACGTTGCACTAATCAAGGCACTCTATTCAAACTCACGTAGTCGTGTAAGGGCTTATGGGGAATTGTCATCTGAATTGGTAACAACCAGTGGTGTCCGACAGGGATGTCCACTTTCCCCATTTCTGTTTAACTTCATCATAGATATGCTAATGGAAGTATCCTTAACTGAACGTAGTGACTTAGGAATCGACTTGTTACCAGGGAATAATCTAATGGACTTAGAATATGCAGATGACATAGTCCTGTTAGGGGAGGATGCTGACAAAATGCAGAGTCTTCTGAACACCTTGAGCAGCAATCTTCGTATGTTTGGCATGCGATTCGCCTGCTCCTGTCAAAAATGCAGTTTTTTTGAACACCTTGAGCAGCAATCTTCGTATGTTTGGCATGCGATTCGCCCCTGCAAAATGTAAGATGCTGCTACAGGACTGGACCACGTCAACTCCTAACTTAGTGATAGGGAGGGAAGTGATAGAACATGTTGACCACTTCACCTACTTGGGAAGTTGTATTAGCACCAACGGACTGATTGGCGATGAAATCTCAGCACGGATCCGAAAAGCTCGAGCTGCTTTCGCTGACTTACACCATGTCTGGCGTAGGCGTGACATCCGGTTATCAACCAAGGGACGTGTGTACTGCTCATCAGTTCGCTCCGTCCTTCTCTATGGCTCTGAAACATGGCCAATACGCGTTGAAGACATGAAAAGGTTGACTGCTTTCGATCGTAGATGTCTGCGATCTCTGTCTCACGTTAGGTGGTTTCACAAGATAAGTAATGTTGATGTTAGGCGGAGAGTGTTGGGCAAAGAGGGAAAATCAATCGACGAGGCTATAAAGTTACATAGACTAAGATGGCTAGGTCACGTGGTGCGCATGCCTAACCACCGCCTCCCCCGACGGGCTTTGCTAGCTGATATAGGTTCAGGTTGGAAAAGAGCCAGTGGTGGCCAAACAAAAACATGGCATCAATCCATGAAATCCTTGACAGTTAAACTGAGTCAGGTAGGGAGATGCAGACTCCCGGGTTGGGGCCCTCGGGACTCTAGGAATCAATGGCTGGAGACAATAGGTGACATGGCTCAAAGTGATCGTTGTCAATGGCGCAGATGTATTCAGTCTCTGTAATCTTTCATATTCCTTTCTACCATTACCCATTCTGTTTCACTCTTATACTTGTCAAACTCTATTAATTCTCTTCACTCATCTTCTTGTCTACCTCTGTGTGCTATTTGGAACGTGGCAACTCGAACTGCTGCACTTCGGTGCCAAGTTCTATGTTGAATCCAGACAGACAGAGAACCATTGAAAACCATCAGGGATTTTTGGAGAGCTGTTTCGTCCCAGTCTGAGACTCGTAGACAGTACGCACCCACCATCGCGGTTCGAATCCCAGGACCTTCCGGGTTACAAGGCGAGCTTGTAGACCATTCAGCCATTTGGGGGGGGGGGGTTGGACCCTCAACATTTAGTAATTGATGTTTCATTTACTTTATGATATCATATGTACTTTCTGTTATTATGAACTCAGTGTTTATTTATTAACGTTTATCACAGGACAGCTTCAGATTCCTCTATCCACAATACACTATCAGGTATTCAATTGAATCCAACGGAACAGTATACATATGGTGGAAAAGCAGAAAAATCACATATGTTCAGCCCTAGACCTGTTCTATCCAGTGATCATCAGTATTTTAGACCAGCGTGTAAACTGAGAGGTGTTGAGGAAGAGAATGCGAATACTTCACTGGCACCGCCTATGCTCGATGATACAGATACAAAACGCGGTTGTATTTTTCGACGCCAGCGTGATGCTCATCTTTTAGATAATAATAATAATAATAACAATAATACTGGTAGTAATCGGTTTGTTCACACAGAAATGCTTACAACTGAGCCTCATGTGGTACCTGCTAAAAGACCATATACTTGTTCTACTGACCCCCATTCAAATGGATTCGAAGCAGCTGCCTCACAGATGAAAATATGCTCGTAAGTTGTCGTTTGGAATAAAAATTATTGGTATTATATATATATATATATATATATATTTATCATATTGATTTGATTGTGTTCTCTAAGCTGGTTGATTTAATTGTACAGCTCTCATTGCCCTTCTTCTAGACAATGTCGCTTCAGTACAACCTTTCGTATAAAGTGAATTTGTCCGAATTTTTCATATGAATGGTGATACAATTGTATCTCTGGCAAGAGTAAACAATAGACACCAAAGTCAAATGACCTTGATTTGACGAATTAGCCTTTGTCGTGATTGGTTGTTAATTTGCATCTTTTTTCGATTATTTTACTGACTTGGAATTTTAACCTTCTTGTCATGTTGCTTAGTTGATTAATTTGATCTATAGTAATGTGTGTGTGTGTGTGTCTGATAACCTCTGGTTCACCTTGAGTACCGACTAGGCTTCTGGAAATTCCCTGAAGTATCCGGTGGCGTCGGTGGCACAGTGGTTAGGACTCTCGCCGACCATGAACATGGTCTGGGGTTCAATCCCCTGCCGACGAACACTTGATATCTATGGTTGACCAGCAAAATTTGGGCTACCGATATCACATGCTGAAAATTCCATACCTGTACCAAAAAATACAGTGTGGAATCAAGCTGTAATAAAAAAAAATTATAAAATAATTTCTCCCAATGAAATTGGTGCGCATTGATATGGAAAAATACAACATGTCGAGTCTTTTGGCGGCTAATTTATGATCTTGGATTTTGAGTCGTAGAGGACACCTAATTTGACCAATGTAGTAGTGTTTATTACAGTTTGTGAAATTTGCGTCTTGCAGGTGGTATCGATTTTGTCTTTTTTTTGCTGTTGGTTGAGTGGATCCTTTAGTTTGCACAATATTGAATGAAATGATTGTGTCGGTTTGCGTGGTAAATCTTTTTCAAGTGGTTTTAATGTGGTAAGAGCTGGCTACTAGCCAAAATTGATAGACAGTAATGTTTATGTCCCCAATATTGGTCGTGAGAAAAATAAGAACAAAGGCTTCGCGTAGGCGGATGCAGTTAGCATATAGATGATCTGACATTCCAGAAATAGCCACAAAGAGATGAAAGATTAACTTTCAATGAGGAACAACCAATCAGAAGACTGTTTTTCTGCCAATCTATAATAATGTACATGAAAATCCATAAATATGTGTTGGTTTCCTAAATAAACGATCTGCTGCCTGGCCCTTGTCTTCTGTTGTTACATTAGTATTCTAGCTGTTTTTTCAGAGATATGCTTTATATTTATGGTGAAATGAATTCTTGCGCGGTTTTTGAGGATGGGCTTTTGTTGGTGTTATTTCTATTTGAGTTTACAAACAATTTTTGATGGAGTTACATAGATGTTCATTCTTCCTGAAGACAGTTAGTAGATATTTCCCATCTATCCCGTAATAACGAAGAACAATACAGTTTCATTGGAAATCACAAGTCACAAGGAGTGGATGCATCTGCACTAACCATCACTGAGAACGATTTTGAGCCATATCACCGATTGTTTCCAGCATTCATTGGTTTTTACCGTCCCGAGGGCCCCAACAAACCAGTCAGGAAGTCTACACCTTCCTACATGACTGGCTGTCTGGCTTAAACTAACTGTTTTGGATTTCATTGACTGATGAAGCCATGTTTTGGTTTGACCGCCGCTAGCTCTTTTCCAGCCTGATCCTATGTCAGCTAACATTGCCCCTCGTTCGAGGAAGGCGATGACTAGGCATACGTAACACATGTCCTAACCGTCTTAGTCGATGTAATTTCAGTCTCGTTGATTGATTTCCCCTCCTTACCTAGTACTCGACGCCTAACCTCAATATTGGCGATTAATTCGTGGGTGTATTCAAAATCACATTTTTAATTATTACAAATGTTTCGTCAGTCTAACGTACTCAGATTTTTGGTTTAATTATGGATGGGACTCCATATTAGTTTGTGTAGTAAGTATATTAGACAATGAAACAGTAATATTTAACTGGATCACACAGTTTCGAACAAAATTCATTATTGTTCATAATCAATGGATAGGACTATTAATTTCAATCCTTCCATAACAGTTTTAGCTATTAATCCTGATCCAGGCGATTCCTTTGGTGTTCCTTTTATCTGTTCTTATATATATGATGATTGAATTGGCAGCATGCTGTAAGACATAATTCTATGACTTCCATCCTAGTTGAACGTTGCATGTTCGTGTGTTCGTCGCTATAGAATAGTGGTTGCACATGGTTTTTTTAAACTATTTTTTGACCAATTAAAGTGTATAGTGCTGTAACACATCATCGTCAGATGACACCATGACTTCATTGTCATCGACTTGAATGTTTGTGATTTTTCTACAATAAAAAAATCATCAATAAACATGTGAACTAATAATCAATGACCAAAATGTTTGTCATGAGGTGCAATTATATATATCATCATTCACATGAGGAATTCAAGCCAGTTCACTTCATGGTAAAGCCTGTGCTGAAGACGATGCTGTCTAGACGGATAACGAAAGCTTCGCTAATTAAATCAACCAGTTCAAAGAACACAAATCAAAATCATCCACCTGAGTTACCAGTCTTCTGTGTTATTTCTTTATATATATATATATATATATATATATATATATATATATATATATTAGATATTTGGAGGTAATCGGCTACAGGAAGCCTTGGATCCAGGTTTCGTGCTAGTTGGCACTCACTAGTCAGCAAGGCGTATCTGTAACCTTGAAGGAACACTCATATCCCTTCTGAGTGAGATTCGAACCCGCATCATCCAGTCCTGCATTTATATTATTTGAATGAAAACAAGTCAATAGAGCTGAATTCACATTCGGAGTACATTGGTTTTTATCCATACGAATTTGAATGTCCGTCTAAAGTAGAAAGTTATTCTTCTTCTTGCACAGTAGTACACATTTTCAACCTGCTCTCATATATTGTGTTGTATTTGTTAATTCATACCACTGTGTAACTGTTAAAATGAATATTTACTGACCGCTTCTTCATATGTAATTGTTATTTATCTGGTTGCCATTTCGCTTTAAGATGTCATTTGTTTACCCTAATTTTTCTCTCTCTCTCCAAATCTTCATTTCCTGTGATTTCACGAAAAAAAAATTACCAAAGAATAAACATTTCTTTTAAAGAGCATTTCTTGACTGTGCGCGTGTCTCTAATGAGAGTATTGTCAGTAGGTAGGAAGTAGTGATCTGTTTTCTGCTCTTAGACCATAACGAGTCAGTTTTGGGTCACTGCTTGTTAGTTAGTTGGCGCGCACGCGTGTAGACGTGTGTGTTTACTTAGTTTTCAAGGCATACAAGAGGTAGTTGTGCAGCCTTTATCTATGAGGGATCTGCACATAATGAAAGTTCTTTTCTTGAAAAGCACAAGACGTAAAACTTAATAATTTACTGGGGGGAGGGGGGCGACTGGTAGTCGGTATACTTTTCGTGACTGTATCAATTTCAGGGGTTGTAGCAATGTCTGACTGGGAAGTGAGGGCTGGACCTTACATAGTTATATGCGAGGTTATGCCAACCGACCAATTGTGTGTCTTTATTTGATTTTGATGTGTGAAGAAGCTATACTTTTGAGAATTTTTTTGGGCTCTGTTGGTTGGTAGTCATCACCGAGGTCAACGAGACATTCTACAGTGTTAAATTGTTCTAAATAATACGGTGTCTTATGAACTACCTAATTTTGCCTACAGCCTTTGAGCGTTTTAACGCCTATGTAGTTTGATTAGTAGTCTAGACAAGTGCATATTACTACTTATAAGTAGTATGGTTAACTTTTTCATATAAGGATAAAACTTGGGCACTGTGTTATAGTATAACCCCAGTATGGATAAAATTTTATTTTGATAAAATCACACAGTGTGTTATACAGTAAGTAATATTTGCTGATGACCATGTTTTGAGCACCTCTCAACTTATTGCCGCTCATATTCATATCAAGGCACTACTTACACAATATTCCAACTTCGTTTATATAATTCCATTATTTTTCATCGCTTGACTTTATATTGGTAGGTATTATTTTCCATATTTCCGGTATGAGTGATGCGTCATTCCTGTTGCACTGGTTGGGTGTAGATTCACTCGATGAACAAAGATTCGGTAATCCGCCTCTCTCTCTCCACCTACCTGTATTACTTTATAGAATTTTAACCCTATCCCATCCTATTGTGTAATTGTGTGTTGATGCATGAAGTGTTGTTGCTGAGTTCTTTTCTAAATTACTCGTCTTCATGGGATCAACCATTTTTACCTTAGCTAAATTCTTATGTTCTGACGATCCGACTATTCCTGATCTACTAGGTATCGACCTATATAGTTGACCTCACTCACAGTCATTGTAAGGTATTTTGTAAATAATATTATTCTGTCTAATTGAGTCAACTTAAAGGTTGTTTTGACCCACAGAGCTTGTCCATGAGTAGTGAGTTTGTAGTTTTGAATGCCACCCCGATTCCTGCTTTATTATGAATCCTACCACGTAGGGTCTTAGACATCCCCTCCTTATATGGTATAACACTAGATGCCTTATATTCTTTTTTATTTATGTTATCATTATTAGTTTCACCATTATTTTCATTTTGCTTTTGACCTTTTTTGATATTCCTAATGAATTTTATAGGATGGTTAGTTATTTAACACCAAGTGTAATCAATTTTTACTCAGTATATAAATGAAGCAAGGGAGTTATGTGAGTCGTGCCTCGATATGATTATGAGCAATACTAATTTGTGCTCGAAACGCCATCAGTAGATATTATTTTTAAAATTTTTTTTGATTACAGCTTAATTCCGCATACAAGTATAGAAATTTCAGCATGTGATATCGGTAGCCCGAATTTCGCAGGCCGACCATAGATATCAGGTATGCGTCGGCAGGGGATCGAACCTCGGACCATGTGCATGGTCGGCGAGTGTCCTAACCACTGTACCACCGACGCACATTACTGTATAATGCTGTGTGATTTATCAAAATAAAAATCTGCATAATGGGGTTAACCTTTTCAGGTTAAACTACTGCTTGTCACCACCATTACGGACATTGAAGCGTATGAAATTCTTTATTAGCGCATATTTAATTTGCCGGAATTTTTCATTATGAAAGTAAGGATACATACGCAAGTTATTTAGTAAGAATGTGCGGTACAAATCGTCTTGTTCTTAGGTAATAGATTTTTCTTTCATACTTTGTATGCCTAACTTCTTACTGAGGTGTGTTGTGCAATTGCTTTATGCATTCACCAGGCTTTTATTTTAGTCAATTTTTTTGTGTTATCGATAATGTCTTCGATCATAAGTGAATAATCATTTTATTCTCTGATTTTAGACCCCGTTTGGATAACCTTACAGGTGGTGGAGGTGGTGTTGGTGTGGAGCAGAAGAATATGGTGAGTGGAGATTTTCATGTGGTTTATATTTGCTTTTCAACCTTCTTGAAGTAATTTGATGTATGTATGGTGATTGGCAGCAGAATCCAAGGAATGCGCCTTTCGTCCCATTTCGGGGTGGTGGTGGTCGTCGTTTCAAAGAGGCGAAAAAGCGTTATCCACTAGATACTTTGAGCCACATGAGTCGCTTCTTATGCAACGGGGGTGTCATACATTATTGAATTTTTAATTCACAATTTTGATTTTCCCGTTGAATGATTTTGGATTGAAATATGTTCGACATCTGTTGACGTATGTGTCAGCTATTAGTGCGGATGCTTCGACGATGTTTGCGAATTATTAACATGAAGTAATTCGGTGGTTGGTGACTCCCAGTGAGGAATCCTGGATATGTATTTCCTTATCTTTGGGACTTGTTGGAGCGCCCATAGTACTAGGAGCTGATATACATTTCTGTATCCTCTCCACTTTGGTTTTTTATAGTTGTGTAACGCTGGTGTTCGCCGTAAACAGGCGTAACGCCATGCGTCACATTCTATTTTCTTCCATGTTGTCATGCATTTTTATTCCTACTGATAGTGATGCATGATGAGGAACACTTATTAATCAGTCTCAAAATTATAACCATTAATACGTTTATCAAATCAATTCGGACAGGCTGCGTAATTGGTTGAAGTAGGCGTCAATACATGTGCTATATGCTATATTTTGTAAAATACAATAAGTTCTGTTTAACTGATTTTTCTAGATAAGAAGGGCCAATCAATCGATGAGCAGGCTGCATGTGACTGGCTCCAAGCAGTTGTCCCCTGGGCTCTGCGGTCACGCAACCAACTTCCACGGTGTGGGCAGCCGGGAAGTAACAATCGCCCTCACAATCCGAAACGCACGCGAAACCTCTCTACTACTCACTCATCTTTGTCTTCATCTTCATCTCTATCATCTTGCCTTCCTTCCACTAATGCAACTCCTCGGCTTGATAGCTCCTCACTTCCTCTCCACTCTGCATCCACTAAAAACAATGGAAGCCAAAAAACCACCACCGACGGCCTCCTAAAGCCACTCCATCAATTTCATATAGGAGCTTTTAATGTTAGGACACTTTGCCAAATAGGACAACAAGCATCACTAGCCAAGACCCTGGCATCTCGAGCCATTGATGTATGCTGTGTTTCAGAAACACGCATACAAGACCCAAGTGTGGTTATTCACCTAACGCCACCTGGCCAACAGGTTGAGTCTGCAAAATTCACCTTGAGGGTGTCAGGAGATGCCACAGCTAGTTCACGAGGATTAGCTGGTGTAGGGATAGCTTTGAGTACTAGGGCAGAAAAGACATTGCTTGACTGGATCCCGGTAGATAGCCGAATGTGTGCTGTCCGTCTGAACGGGTCAGTAAAAAAGGAGAAAGGACTTCAGTACTCGCCGATGCCTTTTCGTAATCTCCGCCTACGCCCCCACTGACTGCAGTTCGGATGAAACGAAGGACGAGTTCTACCAAAAGCTGTCTAGTTTGGTGGGAAAGGCTAAACGCTCAGACATAGTCGTTCTAGCTGGTGACTTTAATGCTCAAGTAGGGAAATTGTGTCAATCTGAGAAGGATGTCGGTGGCACCTATGGAGCTCCGTGCCAGCGAACCGACAACGGTGACCGTCTCCTACAGTTCTGCTCTGATAATCATTTGTTTCTTGTAAGCACTAACTTTAAACACAAGGAGAGACACTGTTTGACTTGGAGACCTCCTTCATCAAACCAACGCTGGACACAAATAGACCACATAGCAATAAGCTATCGTTGGTGTGGGTCGGTAGGAGATTGTCGCTCCTTCTGGAACACGTGCGTAGATACCGACCATGCACTGGTCCGTGCTCGGGTGTGCTTACGACTGAACGGACGTAGGAAACAGCTGGCGGTAAAACCATCACGTCCCCAGCTCGATCAGGAAACTAAATCCGTATCTGAGGAAGAACTAGGTAAACACATATCTGTGTTCGACAGCTGTGCTCACCCTGAAGAAGCTTGGAAGAATATCCAGGCATCCATAGATACAGCTGTAAAAGCTGTGAATAAGGTAAATCCAAAGGTGAGTAAAAACCACTGGATATCCACCGCCTCATCCGAACTGATAGATGCTAGAAGACTTATTCCGGCGAGCTCCGAATTCAATGAGGAGCGAAAGCTGCACAAGAGGAAACTTACGAGAAGTCTCCGAAAGGACCGTGAACAGTGGTGGGTGACAAAAGCCAAAGAGATGGAGAAAGCTTTGAGGATAGACAACACCAGGCAACTATTTAGACTCATTAGGGAAACGGGTGGGAGAAGACAAATCATTAGTGAAACAATCTGTGCGTCGGTGGCACAATGGTTAGGACTCTCGACGACCATGCGCATGGTCCGGGGTTCGAGCCCACACCGGCGCACACCAGGTATCTATGGTCGGCCTGCGAAATTTGGGCTACCGATATCCACGCTGAAAATTCCATACTTGTACCGAAAATACAGTGTGGAATCAAGCTGTTACCAAAAATTAAAAAAAAAATTAAAAGAAATTAATCTCGGAGAAAAATGGCACTATAATTAGCTCCCAGGATAGACGACTGGATCGCTGGAAAGAGCATTATGAGGAGCAGTTTAATTGGCCCATAGCCACGCTCAACCTTCCGAGCATCCAACACCTCCCTGAATGGGATATAGACACAGGTCCTCCATCCCTAACTGAGGTTACTAAAGCTGTCACTAATCTGAAACTAGGCAAAGCAGCGGGACCTGATGGAATGACTCCCGAGGTATTTAAGTACGGTGGAGACAGTTTACTGTCTGGATTAACTGAGGTACTAGGCAGCGTCTGGGAATCAGAAGAAGTCCCATCGGGTTGGTGTAAGTCACTGATTATCCCCATATACAAGAAGGGAGACAAGTCTTCCTGTGATAATCACAGAGGGATTAGCTTGACTAATATAGTATCTAAAGTCTTAGGCTCAATAATCATGCGTAGACTGAGTGGTGCTCGGGAGGCACAGACACGAGAGAGCCAGGCAGGCTTTAAACCAGGAAGAGGGTGTATTGATCATATCTTCACCCTCCGACAGATTCTAGAACATAGTCATTCCTACCGGCGTCCAACAGTCATTATATTTCTTGACCTAAAGGCGGAATTCGACTCTATCGACCGAGAAGTTCTCTGGAGATGCTTGGCTGTAAAGGGAATTCCAAGAAAATATATTGCACTGATTAAGGCACTCTACTCGTACTCATACAGCCAGGTGAGGGCTTACGGGGAGTTTTCATCTGAACTGGTGACGACTAGTGGTGTCCGTCAAGGATGCCCATTATCTCCTTTTCTATTCAACTTCATCATAGATGTGTTAATGGACTTAACCCTAGGTGACTTCAGCGACTCAGGGATTGACTTGTTACCAGGGAATAATCTCGTTGACTTGGAATATGCAGACGATATAGTCCTTCTAGGCGACGACGCTGACAAAATGCAGAGTCTTCTAAACACCTTGAGCCGCAATCTACGAATGTTTGGCATGCGATTCGCTCCCGCCAAATGCAAGATTATGTTACAGGACTGGACTACATCGACGCCTAGTTTAAAAATAGGAAGTGAAGTGGTAGAGCACGTTGACCGCTTCACTTATTTGGGAAGCACCATCAGCCAACGCCAACGGGTTGATCTCTGACGAAATCTCAGCACGAATACAGGGGGCTCGTTTCGCATTTGTTAGTTTACGCCGACTCTGGCGTAGACGAGATGTTCGACTATCGACCAAAGGGCGGGTGTACTGCTCATCAGTCCGCTCCGTCCTCCTTTATGGTTGTGAGACCTGGCCACTGAGAGTGGAAGACATACGTGCCTGCGCTCTATTTCCCGTGTAAAGTGGCATAATAAGGTTAGCAACATGGAGGTTAGGCGTCGAGTTCTAGGTAAACAGGGGAAATCAATCGACGAAGTCGTGAAGTTACAAAGACTGAGATGGTTAGGACATGTGTTACGTATGCCAAGCCATCGCCTCCCTCGACGAGCTATGTTAGCGGATATAGGGTCAGGCTGGGAAAAAGCTAGCGGCGGTCAAACAAAAACTTGGCACCAGCCAATGAAATCCACAACAGTTGGTCTAAGCCACGTAGGAAGGTGTAGACTTCCAGGCTGGGATCCTCGGGACGGTAAAAATCTATGGTTAGAAATGTTGCGAAGGTGACTGAGTCTTAGAACGATGAGTGATGCTTGAATCTTGAAAAGACGAATGAACCAAGAATTTAGGCTTTATTCATTTTACAATGAAGCCGGAATGGCTTAAACATATAAAGGAAAAAAGAGTGTTAATAGCGGTAGAGATATGAATATGACTAGATACGTATTATAAGAAAAGTTCACAACATTCACTGCGGCTTGAAAAGGAATGAGCCATTATGTCACGCTTCTCTGGTACGCAAATTGTAAGGCCGTACACGTTGTTGTTTTTCCAAAAGAATACGCCCGTTGTTCGTTTCAGTTGTATTTTCTTCACGAAGAATATTAGGATCAGTGGTCGCATCCCCATTTACTTGTTGCTCAGGAATTGCGTCGCCCTCCGGTATTGAATTTTCAACTTGATCTATATCTTCGCCTTTGGGTGCCAGATGATGAAGAGCAACTGTATCTTCACGTCCATTACCGAAGCGAACGTGAGCGAATTGCGGGTTACAATTCAATAGCTCCACCTCTTCAACCAGGGGATCGAATTTGGACTGACGAACACTCCGCCGGAGAAGTACTGGTCCTGGTACAGTGAGCCAAGTAGGAAGAGTTGTCCCAGATGTCGATCTTCGGTTATAGGTAAACAGTCGTTCGTGTGGCGTGGCGTTCGTTGCAGTACAGAGCAAAGATCTGATGGAATGCAAGGCGTCGAGTAGAACAGACTCCCATTGTGCCGTTGGTAGGCCCCGTGATCTTAATGCTAGAGTGATGGCACGCCAAAGTGTTCCATTGAGGCGCTCGACCTGCCCATTGGCTTGAGGATTGTATGAGGTAGTACGACTGGTTGCTACGCCTTTCTCCAGAAGAAATGCCCGTAATTCGGTAGACATGAAAGCAGCGCCTCTGTCGGTATGTATGTAAGAAGGCATACCGAAAATCGAAAACAGTTGGCAAAGGCAATTCATTACCGTTTGAGACGACATGTCGGGGCAGGCGAATGCAAAGGGGAATCGAGAATATTCATCGATCAGCGTGAGCAGATAGTGATTGCGGCTAGCTGACGGTAGAGGTCCTTTAAAGTCGATGCTTAACCTTTCAAAAGGTTGGGTTGCTTTTATGAGTTTGAAATTAGAGGGATTGTAAAATTGAGGCTTTAACTCACAGCATGTCACGCATTTACTGGTTACATTGCGCACCTCGTCAAGGGAGAATGGAAGGTTTCTCGAGCGTACAAAATGCATCATTCGGACAACTCCAGGATGGCACATAGAGTCATGGAGAAATTTCAAGTCGCACACTGACTGCAAGGAACCGCAGAAACTACGGGAAAATGTATCAGCAGCTTGATTATCCCTTCCAGGACGATAAATGATGTCATATTGATAAGGGGATAGCTCAATTCTCCAACGCATTATTTTATCGTTCTTGATTTTGCCTTTATGAATCTTGTCAAACATGAATGCTACTGAACGTTGATCAGTGACAAGTTTGAAGTGATTTCCGAGAAGGTAATGCTTCCACTTACGAATTGCTTCAACCACGGCATAGGCTTCTTTCTCAACCGATGAATGATGTTTCTCACTTCGAGAGAGGCTTCGAGAAAAGAAGGCGACAGGTTTACCATTCTGGTTTAATGTAGCTGCAATTGAGACATCTGAAGCATCTGTTTCAACAACAAGGGGTGCTTTCGGATCAACTACCACAACGACTGCACGTTCTAAGTCGTCTTTCAGTTTGTCAAAAGCATTTCGAGTTTCGATATCAAGAGGGAAAATCCGATTATTTACCAATGGGTGGATTTTATCTGAGAAGCGAGGGATCCACTGTGAATAATAAGCAAATAATCCAACGGCCCGTTGTTGAGATTTGATATCTGTGGGTGGTTCTAGATCACGAAGAGGTTTTAGCCGATCGGGATCTGGTTTAATAACCCCTTTGAAACTTCATAACCGAGTAATTGTATGCTTCTGCTTGAGATCACACTTTTGGAATCATTAAGGGTTATTCCATAATTGCGTGCTGCTACCATAAACTTGTTTAGATTTTTGTCGTGTTCCTCCTGAGTTTTGCCGCAGATAGTGACATTGTCAATGTAGGCAAACGTGCTTGTGAGTTGTTCTTTACTGATCAATTCATCGATAATGCGTTGAAAACAAGCTACGCCATTGGTAACACCAAAAGGAATTCGGCAAAATTGGTAAAGTTTCCCACAAGCCTCGAAAGCAGTATATGGTTTATCTTCGTTCCTTAGGGCAATTTGATGATAAGCATTCTTCAGATCAAGAGTGCTGAATATGTCATATTGTGCGATTTTTTCTATCATTTCGTCAATCCTAGGTAATGGGTAAGCATCCAGAAAAGTGAATCGATTGATTGTCTGACTATAATCAACTACCATCCTCTTTTTATGGCGTTCGTTTGACGTAACAAGAACTTGAGCTCGCCAAGGAGAATTAGAAGGTTCAATAACACCTTCTTGCAGTAACCGGTTGACTTCGGTGGAAATAAAACTTTCATCTTCACGAGAATAACGCCGGGATTTTATCGCGATCGGTTTACAGTCTTTTGAAAGATTTTCAAACAGGTAGGCAGGTCGACGCGAACACAAGGTAGACCACAGAGAGAAAAAGGCGGCTTTGATCCCCCAAAAGGAATCTCAATGTGTTTGTGAAGTTTTAAAAAATCATGTCCAAGAAGGACGTCTGCACATAAATTATGAAGAATGGAAAATTTGAATAGATCATAAGTGTGGTTTTTATAGCAGATGGATAGAAACAATGTCCTTCAGTATGACTAGTAAGATTCGTACTCGCCATTGTGATTCTGTTTCGAGACTTATGGACTTTCCAGTTATACTTACGAACAACTGAGGAAGAGATGTAGCTCTCACTGCTTCCGGTATCCACTAGAGCTTGCATTGATTTCCCATTGACAGTAAGCTGCGTAACAGCATCAGTGAGACTTTGAGGTGCTGAAGCCACAACGAGAGATGAAATTATAGAGTTAACTGAAGATGGACCTTTTTTCGTAGATGGCGCAGACCTGCAAACCTTCTGAAAATGTCCTTGCTTGCCACAAGCTTTGCAAACTGCATCACGGGCGGGGCATTTGGAACGAGGATGTCTACGATTACCACAGAAAAAGCATTTGGATTCAACGGCAGCAATGGTTGTTTCATTGACGGAGGGTGTGGAATCTGATGAATGAGGTACATCATGTAAAGAAATGGACGCGCAAGGTGTAACAGGATTGTTGTATGACTGCGATTGTTGATGTGCCATCTCTAGAGCTCGTGCTTGATCGTATGCCGCTTGAAAAGTTAAAGTACGCTGTTCTAATAGCCTCTGGCGTATCATCGAAGACTGTATACCTGAGATGAATGAATCACGTAGAGATTCGTTACGATGTTCTTCGGCTGTAACTGCACTGAACAATCTGTAGTCAGCGACTTGAGTCGACGAACAAACTGATCCAGATTTTCGCCAGATTCTTGTTTACACGTTGCTAACAAGTGTCGAGCAAACACTTCGTTGCAAGGCTGCATGTAGAGACTCTTGAGAGTGTCGATAGCTTCTTCGTATGTTTTGCATTCAGAAATGCATTCGTATACAGAAGTAGAAATATGATTGAAGAGAATATGTAGTTTCGAAGGATTTTCGGATCCCATTGATTCAATGAAGTAGGAAAAAGTCGCAAACCAGTGATCCCACTTCTTGGCAGCTCCAACTGCGTTAGGTTCTACGTCGAACCGATCAGGTCGGAAAAATCGTTCCATGAATATTGTAAAATGAATAAATTGTTACGAAGGTGATTGAGTCTTAGAACGATGAGTGATGCTTGAATCTTGAAAAGACGAATGAACCAAGAATTTAGGCTTTATTCATTTTACAATGAAGCCGGAATGGCTTAAACATATAAAGGAAAAAAGAGTGTTAATAGCGGTAGAGATATGAATATGACTAGATACGTATTATAAGAGAAGTTCACAACATGAAACTATTGGTGACATGGCTCAAAATCGTTCTCAGTGGCGCAGATGCATCCACTCCTTGTGACTTATGATCTCCAATGGAACTGTTTGCTCTTCGTTATTACTCCTTTGTCTCACACCTCTGCTCACTGTCTCTATTATGCTTTTCTTGTACTTTCTTCTCTTGCTTCGCGTGCTACACGGAGTGTGGCGACTTGAACTTCCGCACATTTGTGCAAAGTTGTATGTCGGAAACAGACAGACAGAATCAATCGATGATGCACACATTGGTTTAATGTTGTGATAGGTCCATCTGGTATGAATGCTGTAGCAAGGTTTTCTCTTATAGATGGTGCTCATTGAAGTCTGTTGAAAAAGGATGATATGCACTACTGATCGATAGGGGGGTGGTTTACTTGCCCTGCCATTACGATCTAGCCGACTGCTCATATTTATCAACCATGAGTATATGCTATTTTACTTCGTGATAGTTTGACTTACTAAGTGACCGGTTTCAACGAAGAACTTTTCACAGGAGTGCGCCAGTTCAACTTACGAGATAGAGCAAAGAGAAAGACAAAAAAGAGATTTGAAAGAACACTTATAAGCAGAGATGTGAGGGAGAATGAATAAAAACATGGAAAAGCAAAAATAGGGTTTAATGGATAGATCAGATCACAGGGAATGTCTACACCTGACGGAAAGAACACTTACGACTGCCCATTGGGATCCATTAGAAAATGGATTCCTCCTACGTTGCACTCAATGCTGTTCCTACAACCTAAGAGTTCTCGCCAACTAGCCGGAACATCTTTTGGCACCCGTAAGGTCAATTCTGCGGAATCACCCTGTTGCCCAGAGGGTGTGTGTGAGAATAGCCACACTTGTGTTTTGTGTGTGTGTCACCGAAATACCACATATATCCATGTCTCAAGATGTCAGAGTTTTTGCTAGCGATTTGACAAAGTGTCCTGACGTTATGTGCTCTAGTATGAAGTTGGTGGCGTGTTTGTTGTAAGAGACCATTGGTAGAGTTTTTCCAACTGTCGTCGTTGTTATTGGTCACAGGGTATGACAAGAGGATGGGCGAGACCTGTGTGTGTGGAATAGTATTACCAGAAGGAGGAAAGCAAGGTGTTGGTGTGTTATGTACTCGTCGAGTAGTTAATAGTCCTGACGCGGAAAGAGGGAAATCAGAAGACCACCAGGTTTACGATGATACTTGTATTTTCCAGACAAGGAAAATAAATGTCACACAAGAGTGTGAGTGAAATGGTACGTAGTGTACGAAACGTGGGAACAAGTGTATATAAAAGTGTACAAAGCAAGAGTATATATGAAAATGACTAATACACATGAACCAATAAATAGACAGTCTTAACATGATTGGTTGTAATGTCATGTGACAACAAGGTCATACATGTTTATTTAGTTAGTGGACAGACAAAAGCATATTGTCAGTTATAATGAAATATTGATCCATATACACATAGCAAAATATAATAGACTGTCAAAAACAAAACACACATCATGTGGATACATATCATGGTGGGCGATGATCTGGAAGAGCTTTATGTGGATTTGGAAGTGTATGGGAGGTTGTTACTTCCCGGCTGCCCACAGCGTCTACATAATACATAAAAAGGGATGAGAATTATAAGCATTCTTTACAGATGCGCTAGGTATATTTACTCTGAATGATAACGAGATTGTGTAGTCTTTGCAATGCATTTGTCCAGATTTAAACAGATGTTGTGGTTTACTGGAAATGCTTCCTCCGCACTTCTAAGCACACAAGAGTCAGGTACGGGCGTTTTCCAGGCGTCTGTTGCAGCTTCTCAAACTGTTGTAGCGTGTTAATTGCTCACATGCCGTGGAATGTTCCAACTGACATTTTTGGTTGGCTGACGCTACTCCTCTTGTTTCTATAGATTTCAATGAAGGTTTAGTTACCAATGAAGAACATTGGTTGTAACTCGCACACACACATACACACAATTATCTTTATTTCAAGGAAGTGAACAGATAAAGGGCAGAAACTTTTTTTAAATTTTTGACTTATACTACTTCGACTTAACCTTTTGTCATTAATATTATTATTATTATCATTTTCATTGTCCTACTTTGTTCACCTTTCTCTGTAGTGCCTGGATTTTCTTCACTTTACTATAATAAAGTGTGTTTTTACAGAGGTTTTCTTTTGTACTTCAAATTCTTTTCTTTTCTCACTGCATCTTCATCTCTACTTCACATTCCAATGCAGAATCGAATATATGTATAGTATGTTTTGTGATCGGAGTTGTTGTTGTAAGGGGGATTCAGACCGTGTGTGTGTGTGTTAGCTGGCTAAAGACTACTGACTGAAGGTTGTGCGTCAGGAAGGCCTTCTGTGCTTATGGAAGTGTGTGTATGTGTGGACAGATGTATCACTTCCAATCGAGGCTGCCCACACAGTTGAGACTTGAAAACAGATGCGTCGTTAGTAATAAGTGACAACTACTTGAGGTCAGTCCCACACACATGGCCTTTACCGTCCTTTACACAAACCTGCACAAGAAGGTAGGTTGGGATATGAGATGATTTTCGGTGTCCAGTTTTCCTATCCTCCTCCCATCCCCACAGTGGGAGAAACAGCATTGGTTGTCCCGAGGGAGTTAGTTAGATCTCAATTACCCGGTACTGAGTTATAAGCCACACCTTATTGTATGAGGGCTTATAATTATTACCCAGGCTGAAGAAGGTGCGGTGGGATTCGGATCTGGGGCTCAGTGACTGAAAATCCAGTTCTTCAGCCAAAACACAACATCTCGACGGTCGCCTGAGAGAAACATCCGACATCCCTATATGCCAGCAGTATTACGTCACTCTCAGACACCTAACGTAGTAGCTGCTTTTAGTCTGACTGCTATCCAAGTGACCATATCTAGCACATAGTAAGAATTGCAGAAAGAATCGTTCCAGCCAGTGTAGCTTGTTAGGTACATCGCAATGTGCTAGCCAGACTATTGTTCTGTGTGGCTAGAAACAATCGACAAGAAGCCTTCGATTTAAGTTTCATACTTATTGTCAGTCGTCAGTAAAGCACAACTCATAAGCAGTCTTGAAATACTTGATGATGTGCAATCACACAATCGGAGATTTAAAACCACCGTGTCATTCAGTGCTATTGTGGTCGGAGAGATTTTATCACTAAGACAAATATGTAAGCTATAGAATAATATTATGTAGAACTGTAGTAAACACATTGATTGATCGGTCAATTTTTACTGATTGATCGATATTGCCTTTCGTGTCTGATCCGTGGCCTGCATATTGTTAATTTTTACTATTAGTATTTAATAACTAATGGTATATTTCTAATATTATATTAATATGAAAATACTAATACTAACAAAGAAAGGTACCTACTAGTTGAAAGAAGAGATGCCTTGTCAAACTACCAAAGGAAGGCGAATTACCTCTTTGCAAAAACTTGCGTGAAATAATACTCTTGTCCACGCGAACTAAAAGACTAAGTCGCGTTATCCTCGAGAGAATCAAAGATGGACTGAATGCGGAACTCCTCCAGCCCAGAACAAGCTGGATTGAGGAAAGGTATATCATGTGCTGATCAGGTTGCAAATCTACGCATCGTCATCATCGAACAAAGCATAAAGCGACATTCAAACCTGTACCTTAACTTCATCGACTTCGAAAAAGGCCTTCAACAGCGTTGACCGAGAAGTTATTTGGAAACTGCTTCATTCAACAGCTATATGAGAGGGAGAGAGCCGCGTCTCAGGTGATTCACAATGGGAAATTCATAGAAGCGTTCAAAGGGAATACAGAAGTAAGACAAGGCCGCTTTCTACTATCATCACCGATGATATTCTCAATTGGGGTGAACTGGATTATGCGTCACGCTGTGAGGAGCGAAGAGAATGGTATACGCTGGATTGATACTAAAACTATAGAAGATCTGGATTTCGTGGACGATTCATCTGCAGTGTCACAAAAATTCGAAGACTTAAAGGCGGAAACGAAAAGATTGACCAGAAGAAAATGCGAAGATAGGACTCTGAGTAAGCATAGAGAAGACAGAGGTGTTGGAAATAGTCAACCAACAACAACAGCTGGGTATCCAATGATCGAAAACGAAACCTGGTCCGGTAGCTTGCCACCCACATTCGGCGCATATGTAGCCTTGATACTGTGGAAGATTAGTTAATTCTTTTGAGGAAAATCCTAATAGAAAATGGATTTCCACCACGTTTTGTAGACAAGAATATACATGCAAATTCTATAAAACGAGACTAATCATCTGTACCCAAGAAAATATTGTACATGAGCTTGGAGTTCAAAAGTAATTTAGCTTCCGATATCATGAAAAGAAGGATATCACAGTCGCTGAAAAGAAAATTCCCTGCTGCATCTTTGAGAATGACCTTTCCCAGTCGACCATCCCTGTCCAATAACCTGAAGAACAAGATCCCTCTGTTGACCAAATCTGTGTGCGTTTATCAATTCACCTGCTCGTTTGGAGCTAAGTATATCGGTCGTTCGATTCGAGTTTCGTCCAAGAGGGTACAAGAACACTATTCAGCATGGTTACGAAGAGGTGGAAGTGAAGCAATAAGAAGCACGATCATTGAACATCTGGTCGATAATGATCACCTTATCTCTACAGCCTCCGCCTTTAGAGTCATCTACAAGGTAAACAGTAATTCACGGAAATCACTACGTACCTGACTCATATGTACTGCTGAAGCTTTGGCTATCGAAACAGATCTCTTTGTGCAGAAAAAGTTCGTCCAACCATCTTCATCTTGCATGGTCTTTTTCCCTCTACTGTGTTAAAGTATGGCAATCCCCAATCATATTGTGGTTCTTCCAAATTTTTTTCATTTTGTCTATGCGATTTGTATACTCTTCCTTTTACATTTCTCTACATACTTTCTGACCAATTTATAAGGGTTTCTAGGCTTCTGTTGTATGCCTCACTTCCTGTCTTAGATTTTCCTTGGTACTATTCAGTTTTTGTGCTCTATAACTTAAACATTTCACCAATCCTATTTTCACTGACATAAGGTGGGATGATCGGAAGTCCAAGTATCTGTTTGAATGTGTGGGTTTTCTGTAAACACTAGTGTGTTTTAACTTCTCATCTTCTTTCCGTTTTACGCTACAATTTAGCACCGTTTATCGAATCAACTGCAAACATGTGTAATAAGAGTGACTCAACACCTGTGTACCAGGATATTTGGAACATTCTACTACCTCTACGACAAATTTATTTATTTATTTGTTGAAATTCATAAAAACTTGGTACAGTATGGCACCAAGAAGGATGCACCACACGATAATAATAAGACAACATAGATCAAAAGAAAAAAAGAAAGAAGAGAAAAAATATATATAAGTAGAGAACGGATAAAGAACTTCATCTGGAAGGAAAACAGTCATGCTTAACAAGTTTAAACAGTATTCGTTAACTATCATCGGGAAGGGAAAAAAGAAGGAAATTGCAACACGTGTAATAGCACGCGATAAGCTTCATTGATTGTTTGTTACTTCATTTGATTCATTGTGTGAGCGCTGAGATACTGCCCGGGCGCCCAGGCCGAAGCAGGTGGTTTTATTAAGGGACCACCCCACCCCGGAGCCTTTGACTTGGAGTCTAACCCGCAAGGCAGTGGAGCAGAGTCAGGAGCTGGATTCCCATGGTTTCCGGTGACCCATATGCGTTCATACGCCATTTGATCCGATTGGATACTGGAGCCCATGTGCCCCATGGTAACTGCTCTTAGTTTTTAACCGCTATCCAAACAACCTTCCTGACATGGTAGGACCTGCAGGGACAGAGTCCCAGTCAGTTTAGCATGTTGGGTCATTACGGTATTCAAGCCCGACCACCACGACAAGGTAGCAGTTATCGGCCGGGCCCACGACAAATAGGAGAGAACAAAGAAAACTATAAAAACTCAAGTTTCACAGTCGTGTGTTTATATTTGATATGATTATGAAGGATACATTTTGCTTGAAACGTCATTCAGTAAATAATACTGTTTCACTCACTGTGTGATACATCTAATAAACAAACTAATATAAAATTGGAATCAGTAGTACATGTACTGGTTATGTGAACAAATGTTCTTCTCTGGAAGAACGTTTATATGGGTATATTCTGTTTATTGACAATGAATGGTCAATAATTAATAGTAATTCTCTGAGTGCCAGCATCCTGCCCTGCATATCGAGGCTTTAGCAGTGTCACATGGTGTCATATCATCCTACATCCCTTCCTAAAATTGTGAACGTGGTTCTCATTGGTAAATGAATTAATCAATACTACTTACTTCCGGTTGTTAGAAGTAGTAACATTCTTCGTTTTTTTTTAAATTTTAAATTTTAGGATCCTACAGATGCATCATTAAAACATAAAAGTTGGAAAATTCGTTCCGGTGTTGTTTATAATCCACATAATAATAATAATAATAATAATAATTTAGATCACTCATCATTAATTCGACCGACATATCATCAATGTTTGTCTAGTAGTGCTATCCCATCGGATTCAAAGTATGCTGTTGAATTGGCTGATCCATCACGTAATTGTCTTAGTCAAGAGAATCATCATTCCTTTAGTAATCTGCACAATTATTCATCGTCATTATCGTCGTCACCATTATCGTCTTCACAGCAAGCTGCTTGTACTGCGTCTGCTGATATTCTATGTAGAAATAATACAGCTAATAGCAATACTAATATGATGATGATGATGACTGGAAGAAGCGTCAGTAGAATAGCCAGCTCTGTGACAACAACGCCAATAACATCTATGAATGGTAATAGTGGTGCTAGTGCTGGTACCGGTGTTGGCGGTGCCGTTAGCGGTTGTACAGTCATTCGAGACAATGTTGTAACAGACGATTTATTTCTTCGTAGCACTAATGATTTGGATGAATACTTACAATTGCCTAGTTTAATATGTAAAGCAGATGAATCCAATAATAGTTTTGGTAAGTTGATTTATTTATACTTTTATGCATGATTTACTCTTCTTTCATGTTTATCACTGTCTGTTTGTCTGTTTTCGACATAGAACTTTGCATCGATGTGCAGCACTTCAAGTCGCCACACTCCATGTACTACATAAAACAAGAGAAGAAAGTGGAAGAAATGCATAATAGAGACAGTAAACAGAGGTTGTGAGACAGAGAAATAGTAATAATAGTAATAGTTTCATTTGAAATCATAAGTCACAAAGAATGGATGCATCTCAGCCAGCTATTGAGAACGATTTTTAGCCATATCACCAATTGTCTCCAGCCTTCATTGGTGTTTACCGTCCCGAGGACCCCAACCAGTCAGGAAGTCTACACCTTCCTAAGTGGCTAGCGTAAACCAACTGTCGTGGACTTCATTGACTGGTTTTATGTTTTGTTTTGACCGCCGCTAGCTCTTCCCCAGCTAATATTGCCCTTTGTCGAGGAAGGTGATGACTATGCATACGTAACACATGTCCTAATCATCCCTCTCAGTCGATGTAATTTCACAGCCTCGTCGATTGATTTCCAGGCCTCACTGCCATAAAGGAGGACGGATCGGACTGCTGAGTAGTACACACGCCTTTTGGTTGATAGCCAGTCGGATATCACATCTACTAAGCCAGAGACTGGCATATGTGTTTATGACTTGAACTCACAGCCGTGGAAGTGGTTGTTGTAGATAGATAGATAGATAGAGTTGTTATCTGAAGTGATGACAAGCATTAGTGTCCATCAAGAAGGATGTCTACTCTAACTGATTTAGGCGACTGAGGGATTAACTTGTTAACTTAGAATACGCGTATGATACGTGGTCCGCCTTAGGGGGGATACTGATAAAATGCCGGAGTCTTCTCTGAACACTTTAAGCAGCAATCTTCAAATGTTTGGAATACGATTCTTCCGTGTAGCATCTGTTAACTAACCTATGTTATCTATAGCGTAGATGTGATATCCAGTTATCGATTAAAAAGTGTGTTTGTTGCGCAGCATTTCACCCTGTCCTTCTTTACGACTGTGAGGCACGGCTAGCAGCCTTTGACTACAGATGTGTGTGTGTGTGTGTGTGTGTGCGTGTGTTGCGTCATCTGTGTTAAGTAGTATGACATGATTAGGCGTAGGATGTTAGGTAGGGAGAAGGAGGGGGAGTAGTAGTAGTTTGTCGATGAGGTTGTGAAGCTGAAGCTGTATCAGCTGTACAGGACGTCATCATGAGCTGACATCGGTTAGAGAGTCATTGGAAAACCACGTGGGGTAGGTATTGGACAGTTGTTTCGTCCTAGTGTCATTGGGACTCCTCATCAGTACTCACCCACCCACCAGGTTTCGAACACAGGAGCTACTGGTTACAAGGCTAGCGAGCTCGTAGACCATTAAGAAGCCACTGGGACCTGTCAGTTCAATGGCTAGTCCATAAACTCCAACTTCTGCCAATTCACGACATAGCGGGTCCACTGGTCAATGTCTTCGGCAAGTTTTTATCCTCACACCTGACTGGCTTTACGCCACTGGTCACGGCTTCCCACTAGAACCCCAGGTAACTACCTAGCAGTCGCAAACTAGGACGAAACAGCTTTCTAGTACTCTCAGGTTTTTCAATGGTTCTCTAACCGGTGTTAGCTCATGATGCAACCCTATAACCAATCAATCAAATCCCTATATCAGTTGAGATGACAAAGACACGTATAAGGCATGCCAAGCCACCATCACATTCCTTGTCGAGCAATGTTGGTTGATAAAGGATGAAGTTGGAAAAGAGTTAAGCGTGTATGATCAGATCGAAAAACCTGGCGTCAACAATCCATGGAGTGTAGACTGCCAGTCTGGTTGGAGACCTCTGGGTGTGCTAACACTCCAGTGACTGGAGACTAAGTCTCTTGAGACTTGAATCTCTTCTTTCCTTATTGTTTCCACACACGATATGTGTGGTATATGGAATGCGGCAACTTGTGGACTGGCGCCCTTCAGTGTAAAGTTTTATGTTGAAACTTAGATAAGCAATTTTATTGCCTTTCCTGTAGTGGTGTGTACTTGTGTGTGTGTGTGTGTGTGCGGAGGGAGTTATGCTAACCGTGTTTGTAGCTAGGTAGCTAGCTAGCTAGTAAGTAATACGAGATCAATTCAGTAGTATAAAATGCGAGAAATGTGACGCGAGAATAATTGTGTGGTGTTTTTTCTTATTTCTTTAAAAAATATGCACAATTACTTATAGTAACAAGGTGTGACAGATGATTGGTATAGTACAGTACACAGTTAGTTATTCAAACATATTTACAATAAAATGGTGTGTGTGTATTGGTTATATATATATATATATATATATATATATATATATATATACGTGTGTGTCTAATTATCTAATTATCAATCAGTGGGGTGATGAAATGACAGCGCGAAAATTCCTGATGGCAGATTCAAAAATATTCAAAAAATTCCATATGAACGGTGATATTAATGTGATATATATATATATATATATTCATACACATGTAATTTCTCGTTATTAGTTTGTCTGTATTAGGTATGTCGGTCTGTCGATATACGTGTACACGTATACACGACTGACTCTCTTGGCTTATTATTTATTGAAACACCAATTTGGTACTTAATGGGTACCACCAAGTGGATGTGTAGCATAAAAATTGCATTGTTTGTGCTATGACTACTGATATACTGCCACAGAGACTTAGATTGAAGCTCAACTGGTTGTCTGAAAGCGTCACACCCTTCATCAGCTGTTGGCTTGAAGTTTGATCCATATGGCAGTGAAGCAGTGTTAGTGTCAGTAGCGCTGCGTCCTCGATGGTTGACAGGGTCCAAAAGCAGGTTCATGCACGTCATTTCATCTATCCGCATTCTGGAGCCAATGTATACACACACACACCATAGGCAAACCTGCACGTTTGCCAATCTGGTTGTAAGCTCTGGATCACTATGAGGAACACTCCCAAGGCTACGTGAAGGCGATGAATAGGATGTAGCTGACTGGCGGAGGCCATATAGACACTTGACCATATGAGAGCGCGTATTGAGAGGGAAAGGGAAGAATGCCCCGCCCTCTGGCATAAAAGGTAGCCTATGACTATTCATTATCCTGTCTGTCTGTCTGTCTGTTTTCGACATAGAACTTTGCACCAATGTGCGGCAATTCGAGTCGCCACACTCCATGTATCACAAAAACCAAGAGAAGAAAGTTGAAGAAATGCATAATAGAGACAGTAAATAGAGGTTGTGAGACAAAGAAATAGTAATAACAATGAATTATATAGTTTCATTGGGTATTATAAGTCACAAGGTGTGGATGCATATGCGCTAACCATCACTGAGAACGATTTTGAGCCATATCACCAATTGTCTCCAGCCATTGGTTTTTACCACCACGAGGACCCCAACCAAGAAGTCTACACCTTCCTACGTGGCTGTCTGGCTTAAACTAACTGTTGTGGATTTCATTCACTGGTTCCATGTTTTGGTTTGACCGCTGCTAGCTCTTTTCCAGTCTGATCTTATGTCAGTTAACATGGCGTAAACTGGCATATGTGAAACTAGCCCTCTGTATCCGTGCTGAGATTTCGTCAGAGATCAACCCGTTGGCGTTGGCTGATGGTACTTCCCAAATAAGTGAAGCGGTCAATGTGCTCTACCACTTCAGTCCCTATTTCTAAACTAGGAGTCAATGTAGTCCAGTCCTGTAACATAATCTTGCATTTGGCGGGAGCGAATCGCATACGAAACATTCGTAGATTGCGGCTCAAGGTGTTTAGAAGACTCTGCATTTTGTCAGAGTCGTCGCCTAGGAGGACCATATCATCTGCATATTCTAAGTTAACGAGATTATTCCTTGGTAGCAAGTCAATCCCTGAGTCTCTGAAGTCGGCACTTAGGGTTAAGTTCATTAGTACATTTATGATGAAATTGAATAGAAACGGGGATAATGGGCACTAGTCGTCACCACTTCAGATGACAACTCGATGTAAGCCGTCACCTGGCTGGCTGCATGAGTTCGAGTAGAGTGAGTGCCTTGATCAGTGCAATGCATTCCTTTTAACAGCCAAGCATCGTCGGAGGACCTCTCGGTCGACAGAATCGAATGCCGCCTTTAGGTCAGAAATATAACGATTGTTGGACCCCGGTAAGAATGCCTATGTTCTAGAATCTGTCCATGGGTGAAGATATGATCAATACACCTTGTTCCTGGGCCAGAGCCTGTCTGTCTTTATATATATATATATTCTAGTGAATTTCTTTATAGCGTTTGTTCATTTATTTTCAAATTTGTTTTTCACTTTGCGTTTTTTCAACAGCTGCTCGACGGGATAGTTGTACCATGACTGCAGAAATCCTTTCAACACTTTCTAATGTACGTGAAGAGGTAACAGGGAATAGTTTAAGTAGAAGAATTCCTACAGACCAGCACAACAATGATACACAACAGCGTAGTTGTATATACGTTTCTAATACTACTAATTCTATTCCTATTAACAACAACACCGCCAACACCACCAACAACACTCAGAGAGGGGATCATCTTTTGCGTAATCTGATATCTACAGATCCGCTATCCAACAACAACACCATCACCAACAATAATTATGCCTACAATCGTTGTGGTCGATCACAACAACAAAGCTTACATTCGCATTTCATTCAAAGTTTACATGGTAATGACGATGATTCCATTACAAATTCTCTATCGCTAACAATGACGACTCCGACACCGACGCCGGCAACAACTATTGCGACAATAACAAATTCAAGTCTTACGCCTACAACTATCTATTCTTCATGCTTACATCATGTTGGCGATAAAATTGGTATATCTATGTCACCGAATGATTATCGTCTACTGACAGATCCAAGATTAGCTAATTATGTTACCGATAAGGAGACAGAAGCCCAATTGATTGATTAAATAAATTGAGACTACGGCTACTACTATTATTATCACAATTGTTGGTACCCCGGTGGTTGATTCGAATGTTGACCAAATTCCTAACTAACTAACTGACTAATTACCTAATTACTCTTTATCACATATGACAACAAGACAACATATTCACAATGCATGTTTGGCTGTGTGTGTGTGTGTGTATGTGCGTGTTTGTGTTTGGGATTGATCTTATCATTGTCTATTTGATACATTCTTCATGATCATGATAAATATGATGCTTAGATAAGAAAGTATAGTATTATTATTACTATTATTATTAATAAATTATCATTTGACGACATTTACGTGTCATTCTTTCACGGGGAGTTCATGTACACCTGACCATCTTTCATTCTCTTCGTGTGTGTGTGTGTGTGTGTGCAGGCGTGATTGCGTGTATGTGATCATAATGACTAATTTTTCTCTTTATTTTTTAGGTTGCTTTATTCATCTTTCCTACTATCCTCCTCCTTTATCTCCGCCACCCCACCCCCGATCCCCACAAAACCGTCGTCACATTCTCTTTTTCTACTATTCTGATGAATACTGGCAGTGTGTTGATGTAGTGCGTTGTGTTGTTTTTTGTAATACACAGAAACAGAACAAACAAATAAAAGCCCCGAGTGCATTGAAAAGAAACATATTATCATTTTTATCATTGCTTTATTATTTTTTTTCACAAAATTCAATTTCCCGGTTATCATCATCTGCACCATGATGGATCATTGCTCTGGTGCTACCGCTACTGCTAACAACGACGTTGACGAGGTTGACGACGTAGGTGTTGTTTCTCTGCCTTTTATATATTGTCTTTATAAACACCGATTCATTAATTGTTGTCGTTGTGTTTCTCCTTCTCTGCCTTATTGTTATTGTTGTTGTTTTTATGAATAATGAAACAAAGGAACATTTCCTCTTTTTCGTCTTCTCTGACTTCTACTCCTTTTCATCTTTCCGTTAGTCATCACTTCGCGTGTGGGTGGGTGGGTGGTTGTTGAGTGAAGTCAGCGTACTCTGTATGTATCACTATTGTTATCTACTGTCAGTCATATACTGTAGTATGAGTATGCCGCAGACTCGTTGTTTTCCCAACATATTATCATCATCGTCATACTACTTACTACTACTACTTCTATAAGTAGTATTATTGTCATCGTCTGGATCGATTTCAATGCCACCACCGCATTCACCATCGCCTCCGGTACTACTTCTTCTCCAACTGCTGCTATTCTCATGAGCCGAGGTATTTTTGTTCATTGGTACTGCTTTACACATATTCACTTTGTGTTTCCCTCCTGCCCCGTTCTGCACCACACTGTTTATTTTCTATTTTATTAAACTGTACAATCTTTTACTATTATTATTATTATTATGCTCATTATTTTTGGTTGTTTCTAAAATATGTACAATTTCCTAATCAAATGTTTATTCACTGGTGATTTATTATTGTCTATATAAGATAAACACAATTGTGCATTCATTTTATGTATGTATATCCTAAACATTGTGTGATATCTTTTATTATGCGTATATATCTTTCTATTTTTAAGTGGTCGATGCTGCCTAGCTCGAGCCCGCTGGCATGTGTTTGTGTGTCGTGTTTTCTGCTGCCGATACTGCTGTTGCTTATGACTCTTCTATTACACTTTCACACATTCATCAACAAGTTTCTTTCTTTGAATTTTTAGCAAACCTTTGCGTGTCTGTGCGAGTGTGGTGTGTGTGTGTGTGTGTCTGATTGGTTGGTCGGCCTTGTGATATCTTGTTTAAAACGTAAGAAGATGTGTAATGAACTCTTTGACGTTCCTTTTCCTCTTTCAATTAAATTCTTCTTCTGTTTCCTCGCGGATTCCCTTTCTTCCATGAACTTTCCTTTTGGAATAGTAAACACACACACACACACCTGTGTATTGTCGGTGTTCTCGATGTGTGTCATAACTGCTTTCTATCGTATGTTTATTTGTGTTTATCTACTCTCTTTCTCTCTCCCTCCAACAATAGATTTCTATGACCAATATTTTGACAGTTTCCTTTTCCGTCACCTTCTCATCATATTCCCACCTAATGGGTGTGTGTGTTGATGTAATTTCCTGCTGACTACTACTGTAATGCTTTTTTCCCACCCCGTGGTCATTATTCGCTTTTGTTGTGAAACAGAATGAAATGATCATTCATAGACTATTGATTGTTCGTACGCCTTTTTTAAGGCTCTCTCTCTCTCTATGTGTGTGTGTGTGTGTGTGTTCATTTTGTCTTCCCCGTGCGCCACCCCGTTGTTCCCCTCCCCTTTTACACAGCTGCTTTTGTTATGTGTGTAAGTGTGTGCAGGCGCCATATTATTCCCAATCTCTTCGTGTTTCTCCAATATCATACATATACATATACACACACATACATGCATCTATAAATTTCTTTCCGTTTTATCTTTTTTCTTTTCATGGAAAACACGAGGGATTCTTTTTGTCTTTTTTATGCAAATATATATATGTGTATTTGTTTGTTTTCACAATATTATACACATACGCAATTCTCTGCCCCCTCCCTCTCTCTCCCTCCCTCCGTGTGTGTCTCTCTTAGACATTGACAAACTGTGAACAGCTGATTCGAATAAGACAAGGCAAGACAAAGATACGTTTCCTTTTCTTTTTGACAGGACTGTTATTAATAGTGAGATTAATAATAATAATAATGGTAATAATCGTTATCATTATTATTACTGTTATTATTATTATTCCTATTACAATTCACATTTTTCCCCCATCCCCACCCCATTATTTTCTCCTCTCTTCTTTCTTTTCTTTTGTCGTGAATCAATTATATACTACTTAAATACTGATTGTTTTAATGTTGTTTTTTTGTTTTGCTTTAATACTGTTAGATAATTTTTAGTCATGGGGTCGTTAATAAGTTAGTTGGTGGTGGTAAGTTAGTTGATCCTCTATAGGATATTTTGTTCAACGTTCATCTGTTAATATAATAGTAGTTGTATAGTATGCTCCATCTCTACGCCACCCTCTCTCTATTCGTCTCAAATGTGTATTACACTGTTTCTATTATTATATGTAGGTGTGTAAATCAAATGGGATATTTTTCTTGGTTAGTTTCCAACTTGGAGTATTCGCAACTAGGTAGGTGATATGATATTAAAGCTCTTTCTCCACAAGGATGACACATGAACGTTTCTTGCAGACAGTTAGTCCAAGGTCAAAAATGACTTTGATTCACTCAGACAAAATCACATTGTAGAACAATACATTATCGATGTATGGCAGAATCATAAAAGGAAGTTTTAACACTAGAGATTAGATTAAACACCTACTGAGTAAGGCTGGTTGTGTTAGTCTGCTGGGAAATCAAATAGCCAAATTTAAAGTTTCATTAAAAGGTAGATTAAGACTTCGGAGTCAAGTAATAAGGTCGTTTAGTACTGAAAGTTGTTTTAGGGGATTCGTAGTGGAACATTGCCATCCATATACATGGTCTGATGCAATGCTGAAACTTGTTTAGCCTGTAGGTATGCTCGATAAAGAGAAAAGGTTGGGCTAGGTGAGTCTGGCAACCTCACCCATTGAAGTTTGAAAGCTCAGGCTTGAAGCCCTTTATTACACTTGGAACGCAAAGGATACCCTTTCAGTTAACGAAGGAGATGACAGGCCTAATAAGGCTTACTCAATTGATATAAGTATTAAACTTGGGCACTGTGTGATTCATCAAAATAAAATCTTATCCATAAGTAATAGGGGGTGATACAATTACTCAGAAGTGGCTTTAGAAGTGAAAATTAGAAGCTGTAAATTACTTGGTACTCAACGATGGCACAAAGACAGAAATTTGATAAGGTTAAAATTGCTCTTGAGTGAGAATAAAGGTGGTAGTTGAGTGTCAATTTAACAAGTGGAAAGAGGGTGTGAAAATGTACAGAAGGAGCATATGAGAGTGATTATAGTGAATTGAGTATTAAAGCGAAAGGAAACTAAAAGTAAAATTATAAAGAAAAGAAAAGGTCGAAATTTATTTTTATATGGAACGACTAGTGAAGAGGTTAAGACCAAAGTAGAATAAGAGACTGGACAAACGTATTCTGTTAACAGAGTTCGGGTTTGTATTGACGAATTGCCAGCGCCTCCGCCGTGCACAAAAGTCGAAACCTAACGCCCTATGTACCATTTGGCTTCACTTAGTAGATGATCTTGAAAGACAACTCTGGTGGAGCTACGTGATCTGAGTTCAGCAAGTGATTGAGAATTGAGCTAGTAAATTGTCTTGCATTGTCCCTTTGCTAACCATACCGGATAATGTTCAGAGATGCGTTTCGTAAGCGTGCGCTTTGTGTCGGCGGCCAATACAACTAGCTCCACACGAGCAGGTGAATTTATAAACACACACATTCGAATGGCCCGTCCAAAGCGGCAGTTTATCCTTTTTGGATTTTTTTTATCCTTTTGATTTTGGCTTTTCTTTTTTAATTTTTACTTTTAGTTTGCTTTTGCTTTAATACTTAATTCACCATTATCACTCTCATATGTTGCTTCTGTATATTTTCACACCCTCTTTCCACTTGTTAAATTGACACTCAAATACCACCTTTATTCTCATTCAATGGCAATTTCAACCTTATCAAATTTCTATCTTTGTGCTATCGTTGAGTACCACGTAATTTACAACTTTTAATTTTCAATTCTAAAACCACTTCTGAGTAATTATATCAGTTATTTCACCCTCCTCCACTATTACTCAATAATAGACCGCTGTATATTTTTTAGTAAGTATAAATACGACTGTATGGCAGCCTGTGAAGATGATTTCGTCGATAAAGAAAATCTTATCCATATGGTTTGCTCACTACCGTTTAGAATAATCAGATGGGATGCCGTTAACCTGTTGTAAATCCATTCTTCCGGCGTGGTTAATTGGTCACAATGGTTAGGACTCTCGCCGACCATGCACATATTCCGAGGTTCGAACCCCCACCGACGCACACCTGATATCTATGGTCGATCTGCGAAATTTGGGCTACCGATATCCATGCTAAAAATTCCATGCTTGTACCAAAAATACAGTGGAATCAAGCTGTAAATAAAAAAAAAATCAATTTTACACCATTGGAGTGTGTGCTATTTACAGTTGTCATGTGTGTATGTCTGCCACCTTTATTGGGCTAGACAATAAACTTCAAACCATTGAGATATGAGTTTCAAAGCTTTCTAATCATCTGTTGATTATACGATTACTTTGTGAGTCTCTCCTTGATAAAATCGGCTTGATTAACACTATGTGTGACGTAATGAGTTAGTGTATTGTCCAGAAATCGGTCAAAGAAGTGTTACTTTAAGGAAGGAAGTGTATCCTACCCCCCCACCGCTGAGTAGACAGATGAGACATATTTAATAAAAAAGTGTATAATATAATAAAAGAGGTGCAGGGGTGGGGTGAGGATGGCATAGTGAGAACGCTGTCTCGTTGTCTGTTAAGTAGGATTTCTGGAGATACAATTCGAAACATGAATTATGACTATCATCATTATTATTACATGTCAATTAGATACTCAGTTTACTGTATTTGTAATAAAAAAAAATAAGAGTTTTATGTCCAACTCTACGACCAGTTTAAACACTGTCAGGAAAACATGGTAGCCGGTACAAGGAGGAAAGGGAGAAAATATGTCTGGTAAATGACGTCACTGTCCAATTTATATTTCCTTGGGAAAAGTGTTCTTTCATATGCCGTGGTGTAAATTTTTTCTTACAGAGAAAGGATTAGTAACACTACCAACTTGGTTGTTTGTTTATACTGAGATGTATCCGTTTTCAGAGAGGTGAATAAAATATTATAAAGGGCAATGCTTGTAACATCGTCAGTAATCATAATACATTATTACACTGTATCACATTGGGATTTTTGTCAAAACACTTAACTCTATGCTGTGAAATGTTGAATTGGATGGAGGATTTCATCATAAGGTAAAATCACTTAGAGGGACTACTGGAAAACAAGCTGGGAGTACTGGACAGTTGTTTTGTCCTAGTCTCTTGGGATTCTTTAGCAGTACGCAGCCCACTGGGGTTCGATGAAATCCTTCATCCAATCAAGCGAAAATTCCCTACAAAAAGAAACCAATACTTGAAAATGTTGAATTGTAGACGTGATTAGGCATATTCTCACTGTATCCTGTTGTAATACAACTAGTTATACATTTATTGATGTGATAATTCTCGTCTAGACATTCATGAAAAGGCATACGTTACATGTAGTTCAGCTATGAGGCTGAATTTTCGGCGAATTCATTTTCTTCAGGCGAATTGTGGCATTTTTTCTCATAAAAGAAGGTAGTAAACAAAGTCTCCAGCTTCCTAAATATAGTAAAGTCTCACAGTGGTGTTATACAGTTATATTTACTGATGATCATATCAAGATACTACTCACAGAACTTGCTAACATCGTTTATATAATTCCATTATTTTTCGTCGCTTGACTTCATTGGTATTAATATTTTCCATATTTCTGGTATGAGTAATGGATCATTCGTATTGTATGTGTTAGGTGTAGATTCACTCGATGAACAAGGGTTCAGTAACCAATCTCTCCATCTACCTAAATTGCTTCTCAGTATTTAACCCTCTTCCACCCTATTGTGTGGTTGTGTTTTAATGCAACTGCTGAACTTTTTTAAAATCACTAATCCTCTCGGGTAAACCATTCTTACCTTAGCTAAATTGTTATTTTCCGACAATCTGACCAGCCCCGTTCTACTAGTTAGACCTATGTGGTTGATCCAACTCTGTCATTGCAGGGTATTTTATAAATTATATTATTTTATTTAGTTGGATCCGCCGGATCCTTTAGCTTACGGAGGTTGTCTCTGAGTGAGTTTGTATGTTTGAATGCCACTCTAATTCCTGTTTTATTAAGAATCCTGCGTAGGGTCTCATATGTCCCCTCTTTATATGGTATAACATTGGATGACTTATATTCTCTCTTATTTATGTTATCATTACTAGTTTCACAATTATTTTTAATTTGCTTTTGGCCTTTTCTGATCTTCCTAATGAATTGTATAGGATAGTTATTCAACACCAACGCTTCTTCTGTCTGTTTTATTTCGTTATTTAGGTCTTTTGTTGTACTACTTAGTGCTACTGTTCGGTCTTTTAGACATTTAACTAATCCTGCCTTCACAAACAGATAACGGATGAGGTGATGAATTAAAGTCTGAATATCTAATGGCAGAATGCGTTGGTTTTTTATAAACACTAGTGTGTAGTTTGCCTTCTTCTATTCGTTTTATTTTACAATCTAACATAGTTGATTCTTCTTGTTTATTTTTCGATTCAAATGTGAATTATATTCCCTTTACTAGTGAGCTTATATGCGTCAACAAGCTATAGATTTGTTGTGTTTTTAACATTGTGAAAGTGTCATCTACATATCACCGTCATATTTTTGGAGTAGGATTATATGTATTTAGAGCAATATTATCCCAGCTGTCCACAAAGACATCTGCCGCGACAGGGGATATTGCTGATCCCATTGCTACACCTGTTGTCTATATATATATATATATATATATATATATATTATTGTGAGTGGTAGTAAATTGAGGTGCTTGAAACGTGATCATCAGTAAATATTAGTGTGTAACACTGTGAGACTTTATCAGAATAAATTTTATCCACAATAGAATAATACTTTACCACCACAGTGCCCAAGTTTTATTCTTACTTCTATATATGGGTTTTTTTTAATGGAACCATCCTATCTTTGTGTTAGTAAGACGCAGAATATGCATAGGGGATCGGTGTATTCTCTTTCATAGGTGAAATAAACCTCTGGCTTAAACATTATTGAAGTGGCTGAAAATCAAATCACTACATAACTACCCTTCCGTCATCCACTACAAAAGTGTCATCCATGTTAAGACGGTACATTTCCATTTTTTATATTTCATCTTCCGACAGACCATTTTCTAGTTTTGTTAGAAACATCATTTTGCTAAATTAGGTCCTAGTGGGGATCCAATGGCTGCCAACCTGTCTGAACATTTTATTATTAAACAAGACTTGTATATTTGTTGTATATATATAAGTAGTAGTTGTCTCAGATTACTAATTGGAATGTCAGTGAACAATTTCCTTTCTATAATTTGTTCTCAGATATAGCCGATGGTTTCCACCAGAAGCACAGTAGTGAATAAAGATGAAACATCAAGTGATGTCATGTATTTGCCAGTTACGCTCAAGTTTTTTGTCTTGTCAATAAATTAACAAGGGTTGAAGTAGCTATACCAGCCACTTTACCATCTCGTGAGAAGATGATTCAGATATGTCTTATATGGGAAGTAGATGGCACTCCTGAGTGGAAATATCATTACTCACTGGGAAATGCAGGTACATCATCCAGTGACGAGTTCCAAATAGGACGAAATGCGCATACTGAATTCCACTACTAGTGACTATCCACAAATCAAGAATAATAACAACATTGATCATTCTATCTCAAAACAAAACAAAAAACGCCTTCTTCAAAAAATTAATCTACAAAGTAAAAAGAATAACCTGTCTCTCAAAGACGATACGCTTTCATCTTCTTTATATTTCTAAAGCTTAATTTAATCATGCATTCACTTAGAGAGAAACCAGAGCAATACATACAAAGAGAAATTTATTTAACCAATCCTACTACTCTCATAGTAACACACGTATGGATTTCTACTCACATGATTTTTATTTGTTTGGTTTTCCAACTACTCATTATAACTCTTGTAAATTCTTCACACAAGTCTTACATAATTCAGTATTTTCCTGCGTTTCTATGCGTCTCCTGATTAAAAGCTTTTCAATTCATATATGTGTAAAACTTGGAAACTGTGGCAGTAATTTCATATTGGTTTGTTTATTAGATGTATCACACTGTGAAACAGCATTATTATTTCCTGGATGACAATGTTTCAAACACAACTGATTTATTGTTCATAATCATACCTTCAATTATAATCACACGACTTCGAAACTTGAGTTTTATAATTATCTTTGTTCTCTCCTATTTGTCGTCGTTGGGGTAGTAAAATTTTCCAGATATCTGGATGGATAGGTGTTGAATCATTCCTATTACACGTGTTTGCAGTTGATTCGATGAACAAAGCTTCTGTTATCAATCTCTCCCTCCACCCTGTAACATTAGATTTTAAAACTGTCATCCTATCCCATCCCATCCTATTGTATGGTTGTTCGTAACTGCATGTAGTGAGTGCTATAGCTGAACTATTCTCTATATTTCTTATCTTATTCTGGTCAACCAATCTAGATTTTGCTGCTAGGTTTGTATGCTTGGCTAGTCTGACTGCACCTGTTCTACTAGTTTGACCTATGTATTTGACCTGACAATCATTACAGGCAGGGTTCTACTGTTATCACAATCACTACTATCATTATTTATTTTAGGGAAATGTGTAAATAAAATAAATTTTTATTGATTTAAAGCTTGATTCCACACTGTATTTTTGGTACAAGCATGGAATTTTTAGCATGGATATCGGTAGCCCAAATTTTGCAACCCGACCATATATATCAGGTGTTCTTCGGCAGGGATCGAACCTCAGACCATGTGCATGGTCGGCGAGAGTCCTAACCACTGTGCCACTGAAGCAGTAATTATAATAATATTAATAGTGACATGCATGTCAAACATGTGCCAGATCATGACAACACAAACGAATAAGGAATCTAAGTCATCAGCAGTACTTCCATACAAAGAAGGAACCTCGGAAACCACCTTATGCAGAATTCTTAACGAGGTAGAGATAAAAGTGGCTGACATTCAAACCCACAAACTCACTTAGAAACAAGCTTTGTCGGTTAAAGGATTCTGTTGAGCCAACACAGAGACAAAACAATTTAGTTTATCTAATACCTTACTCCAATGATTGTCAGGTCAAATACATAGGTCAAACTAGTAGAACAGGTGCAGTCAGACTAGCCAAGCATACAAACCTAGCAGCAAAATCTAGATTGGTTGACCAGAATAAGATAAGAAATATAGAGAATAGTTCAGCTATAGCACTCACTACATGCAGTTACGAACAACCATACAATAGGATGGGATGGGATAGGATGACAGTTTTAAAATCTAATGTTACAGGGTGGAGGGAGAGATTGATAACAGAAGCTTTGTTCATCGAATCAACTGCAAACACGTGTAATAGGAATGATTCAACACCTATCCATCCAGATATCTGGAAAATTTTACTACCCCAACGACGACAAATAGGAGAGAACAAAGATAATTATAAAACTCAAGTTTCGAAGTCGTGTGATTATAATTGAAGGTATGATTATGAACAATAAATCAGTTGTGTTTGAAACATTGTCATCCAGGAAATAATAATGCTGTTTCACAGTGTGATACATCTAATAAACAAACCAATATGAAATTACTGCCACAGTTTCCAAGTTTTACACATATATGAATTGAAAAGCTTTTAATCAGGAGACGCATAGAAACGCAGGAAAATACTGAATTATGTAAGACTTGTGTGAAGAATTTACAAGAGTTATAATGAGTAGTTGGAAAACCAAGCAAATAAAAATCATGTGAGTAGAAATCCATACGTGTGTTACTATGAGAGTAGTAGGATTGGTTAAATAAATTTCTCTTTGTATGCATTGCTCCGGTTTCTCTCTAAGTGAATGCATGATTAAATTAAGCTTTAGAAATATAAAGAAGATGAAAGCGTATCGTCTTTGAGAGACAGGTTATTCTTTTTACTTTGTAGATTAATTTTTTGAAGAAGGCGTTTTTTGTTTTGTTTTGAGATAGAATGATCAATGTTGTTATTATTCTTGATTTGTGGATAGTCACTAGTAGTGGAATTCAGCATGCGCATTTCGTCCTATTTGGGACTCGTCACTGGATGATGTACCTGCATTTCCCAGTGAGTGATGATATTTCCACCGAGGCTCAAACACAAGTGGTCTAGTGGACAATGCTTTGGTGTCTGAAACTAAGGACACTGGGTTCGAGCCTCAGTGGGAACATCATCACTCACTGGGAAATGCAGGTACATCCAGTTAGCTGACGAGTCCCAAATAGGACGAAATGCGCGTCCTGGATTCCACTACTGTCAGTCACGATCCACAAATTAAATTTTAATTAAATACCCAGACATCGTCGAAGCATCTGCACAAGAAGCCAACATGGCAACCTGAGCTCGAGCACTTCGGTCTATTCAATCGACGGGAAAATCTCAAATTCAGTTAAAGTTGTTACTATTCCCTTGTGGGTTCCGAGTGGAGCCTTTGGTTTCAACAACACATCTCCTCTTTGTTATATGCTGTGCCGTCATCTTCAGCTGGTTAACTCTATAATTGCCAAATAGTCTCTTATCTCCTCCTGCATGTCACCCTGGCACTAATTACCCACTCGTCGTTTCCCATTCGTGTTCCACTTAACCTATGGCCTACATTGAGCGTGATGTCATTCGACAATCTCCTGAATCTATGCCTTATCCATCTCCATTTCCGCCTACATATTTATTGATTGATCGGTTCTTGATTGGTTTGTTTCAAGAGTTTCCCAATTCTTACTTATTCTTTTTGACCTTTTGATCTTCAGTATGAAAAAAAGGGAAGTTGGCAACTGTTGATTAAAATCTATGGCCTTGTTGGAAATGCTCTTCATGACGGGTGCCCAGTGCAAGTTTCTAACCTGTATAGAAGAACTGACTAATTTAACTTTGGTCTTGAACAGAATCCGAATCTTGTTGTTTATGTTGAGGTGGAGTGCAGAAGATTTCCAAACTGTTTTGAGGTTGATGAAGGCGTATCTCGCCCTTGCGATTCTGGCGGACTGGCTGGCTGGCTGGCTTTGACATCTTCATCTAATCTACCTGTGGTTTGGAACGATGCTTTCTAGCCAGATAAGTGAAGGGAGGAAGTAACCTCTGTTAAATCTCTCCCAATGATTGTAACTGATGCTGGTTGTTGTTGTTGTTGTTGATGTTCGTCGGTTATCTTCATCCCCTCCCCTCCATCTTCTCTATGTACAATTAGAGTCCTGTCTTTGCTGCTTGTCTCTTTTGTCAGTTTGTTGCTTTTCGCCCACAAGTCTTCGTAGTTTGTATGGCATTACTTACTTACTTTACTTTACTTCGGCTATCTCCTACGGGAGGATGAGCCGGCTTCATGAACGTCTCGAATCATCGCTGCCCAGGCGCGGCAATTTGTAAGAGAGTTCATAAAGTTTCATGGGAATTTGGTACGAGTGATGTCCCCGGCATCGCTCGGCCTTTTGTTTGAGAGTGCAGCTCTAGCCTTTACACAACCAAGTGTGTGACCTACAAGGCAGTAGGAGTGGAGTAAGGAGTCCACTATCCATTGGCAGCCGATGACCGGAGTCCGGTTCATACGCCTTTTTGAATGGGGCCAGTTATCCAGGGCATCCAATAAGCCCTTTGTCCATACGTCTGCCGGTGAGCTCCGGTGAGCTTCATACGCTAGTCGTTGGAGGTTTGGAATCAGGGTTTAGCCATCTCCCCTAGACTGTCATCCAATGGACAGTCAACCCGGTGGAGAGCGCCGGGCATCCGCTTTCACCCTCTCACTTTGGTGAGAAACACCTCCGCCACGTGAAGGCAGTGAGAAGGACTTCCTCAGGAGAGGCTATGTAAGACGCCCGGTCATATGGGAGCATTTCAAGAGGTGTGCGGAGGGGTGGCCAACCCGCAGCGCAAGGCACCCACCCCCGACCATCCTGAGGCTTTGGAGGCTTTGTATGGCATTAAACATAAATCATTATTTATTCATTATATGGTCTTAACAAAGTAATTGTATCATGGCAACATCGCCCGTTATCGAGGAAGGTGATGGATGGGCTAGGCTAGGCATGTATAACACATGTCCTAACCATCTCTTTCATAATCTCTCTCAATTGCTAACTTTAGGCTACCACCTAAAATGGCAGATAGAACGCAGGCACGTATAATCAAAGACAGCTAGTCAGCCAGGCTTTTCATATCTTCCACTTTCGATGGCTCTGTCTCAGTGACAACCATAAAGGAGGATGTAGCAAACCGCTGAGCAGTATACAAGCCATTTGGTCGACAGCCAGATGGATATCATTTCTACAGCAGAGATGGCGTAAATTGGTAGGCATATAAGAAACGAGTCTTCTTTATGTATGCTGAGATTTTGTCAATACTGCCGAATGATCAGATGAGGAGATTTGGGGTGCTGTCATTTAGGAACTATCTTTCAGTAGAGAAATATGAGATGAATCTGCATTCAGTTAAACAAAGTATTGACTCCTAGTCCTTTACGTATGCATTCCATTGTGAGTTATCTGCAATTGAACATAGACATGAAGAGTTGGTAAAACGCAAAATCATTCACATTAGCCTTCATACATGCAGCATTTTGTCATCTGAATTTGAATAAGGCATTAAGAAGACAAATTTCGCGAGATGATATCGTCATTTCGTAGTTTCTTCACAACCACTTTACAACTAACATGGTTAACAATGATAAAATAAAATAAACTTCATGACCACTACTCAGTTAAACCAAAAAAACAAAAGTACATACTAATGACCAATCATATTTAAATAGGTCGAGTGGTCAGTTCATGGTAGACAAAGATTGAAGCCTATTGTTTTTTGTACACACAGTTTAGGCTGTTTGTGATTAATCCCCCAAAGTGCTTCCATCACCTTCAATAACCTTGAATTAGAGTTATGTGAAATAATTGTGAAACAGTCATTAATATTGATTTTGTGACCTGACATTAATAAGTGTTTTGCAGTGGATGATACTGGATTTCTATTCAGATTAATTGCATTGGGATTTTCGATATGATTTAGTATTCATTTTGGAACATGTTCTTTTCGACGACCACATTGGAACATTCTGTGGGTTCTACCTATATAGGTGTCACCTCAGCTGCAGGTGAAAGTGTAGATACAGTTTGAAGTAGAGTCCACAGAATTTCGTGCTTTAATCGTAGGTACATGGGTCGAAAATGTTCGGCAAATGAGAAAAAGAGATGCCGTGGCGTAGAATGTGCGTTTGATGGCTGACCGAAGTCTTTAAGCTGTCAGCTACTTCAAACTGTATCTACAGGTTCACCTGCAGCTGAGGTGACACCTATATAGGTAGAACCCACAGAATGTTCCAATGTGGTCGTCGAAAAGAACATGTTCCAAAATGGATACTAAATCATATCGAAAATCCCAATGCAATTAATCTGAATAGAAATCCAGTATCATCCACTGCAAAACACTTATTAATGTCAGGTCACAAAATCAATATTAATGACTGTTTCACAATTATTTCACATAACTCTAATTCAAGGTTATTGAAGGTGATGGAAGCACTTTGGGGGATTAATCACAAACAGCCTAAACTGTGTGTACAAAAAACAATAGGCTTCAATCTTTGTCTACCATGAACTGACCACTCGACCTATTTAAATATGATTGGTCATTAGTATGTACTTTTGTTTTTTTGGTTTAACTGAGTAGTGGTCATGAAGTTTATTTTATTTTATCATTGCTAACCATGTTAGTTGTAAAGTGGTTGTGAAGAAACTACGAAATGACGATATCATCTCGCGAAATTTGTCTTCTTAATGCCTTATTCAAATTTATCAAAGGGACTAATTGTTTTAAATCTAAATTTTAAACATGATTCTCTCTCTCACTGTCTCCTTCTTAAATATTTTATTTACTTACAGGATTGTCATCTTTCTGTTATTTTACATATGCTGGTTTTCTCAGATGTGGCATATTAAACAATTCAAAGAAAATTACATTGAATTTTTCAATTATTCAGTTTATGACAGTTATATATTGTATTATATTACGTAAGCCTCAACAAAATACTTAGTTGGCACCATAAATAAGTAAATATATATAACTAGGGATTTCAAGGTATGTTTTATGATGAATCTGCTTGAACATAGAGAACAATTGTTTCTTTCTCCATTTTTTTTCTACGCGAATCACACACATTATCCCCCCCCCAGGGATGGAAACTAAGATCTTTAGATTGTGAGTGTCAAGCATGGCTTGAAGTCTTCTCCCTGTGCAAATAGTAAATATTTGTCCAAAGCAATAAATCCCTCCAGTACTGAAGTTTTCTTGATTGAGAGGCATAGATGCTTCAGTGTTAGTGAATCGTTAGTGTGATGTGTCTAATCCTTTTTTTGGTACAGACTGAATTCTATCAGTCAGGTTTTGCTATGTGTCCACCATTCTAGGGGGTTCATCAACACGGTGCACACTGATTTGATGATATTAGATGGTTAGAGGTAATCCGTAGGGGAAGCCCACCCAGCTGACATAGGTTTTGGGCTAGTTGGCACCCACTAGTCAGCAAGGCGTAGCTGCAACCTCGAAGGAACTACTCATGTCTCTTCTGAGATTCGAACCTGCGTCACCCAGTGCTGCAGTCAGAGACGTTACCACTCAGCTAGCTATTCGAGCTCGCGATTGACCTCCTGTAGGCCTGTAGTGGGTTTTTTGATTGGACAGTAGTAACTAGTGTGACGTGTCTAGTCCTTTCTTTGGTGCAGACTAATATGTTAGTGTTAATAAGAAGTGCTACTTGACATGAAATTTTTGTTGGAATAGCATCGTTTCAGCTACAAGTGGGACGAATACGGATGCCAAATGTAGAATTGGAAAGGCGAGGCAGACCTTTACCTCTGTGAAACCAACTTGGGAATCAGTTGCACGTAGCACAAGCAATAAAATTCAGACTTTTAACACCAATGTTAAGTTAGTTAGTGCTTCTATATGGGGTCAGTGAGTTAAAAAAAAACATTTCCGACAGACTGTAGAATTAAATCAACAGCTAGATTCTTTGACTCCATACTGAAGATCAGATAGCTGGTCAAACGGAAACAATTAGCAACAAGAAATTCTCCAGTGGGACGAACCAATCAGGAACCTCGTATTTCTCAAGAAATATTCTGGAGAAAATAGAGATAGAATGAACGCAGACTGAGGGGAGCGTTGGTTGATATCACGCGCCAGGCTATCGCTCGAGTTTGGTGTTGATCCGAGAGTGATGTGTACGAGCGTGCGTGAGAAGGAGATGAGAGCCCATTGACAAGCATGGTTCCGGATAAAGAGGACATCAAAAAACAGGATAAAGTGGAGATGTGCCACTGAATCCCAGTTTCTCATCCGGGATCCAAGGGAGTAATTTAATTGAGAACAAAAGGAATTAGAGTGAATAACTGTGGTTTCAATAAATTTCTTCCCTCTTCAATTATAAATCAATTAATTTCATACATTTGGTTCCCTTGATAAATTGTCTCGATAGAGAAAGAAAGATTATATTTGCAATATAAAATGATATCGTTCTATTTCACAGGTCCTCATCAGCTGCAAACTACCTGAAATTACAATCGTTATAAATAATGACATTTCATAATTCAATTTATATGCTATCAGGGCATACTGCAACAAACTTATGCCTAAAAAGGAAGCAGATATTTACAAAGTACAATTACCAGACACATCGTGGATACGGGCTATTTTGCTGAGATTTCTAAATTCTTCAAAATTTTAAACGTATAAATGAGAGAGAATCTATTACGATTTGCTGAAGCAATTGCAATCAAACGTCTCAGACCAAACTTATGCATACAGAAAAAGAGTGTAATCAATCTCTCACTCCCTTGGTAACCATATTACTTTCACTACACTCATTAGGCATACACACTAGTGAGCTCAGTTCACTAAGCTAGCATTCACTTTGGTGAAATTTAACCCTTCTTGAGTTGCTATGTAGACGTACACACAAACATTGTTTATTAGATTTTTCTGTCTTGCCTCACACCTCTTTCCCGTCGATTGATTGGACCGAAGTGCTTGGTCTCAGGTTGACATGTCGGCTTCTTGCGCAGATGCTTCCAGTCAGTCGACAGAAAATCTAAAAATTCAATTCAATAATTAATAAGACCCGTTGGCTCTCGTGGCCCAACTGCTCTAGTGGATAACACTTTGGCGTTTGAAACTAGGAACACCGGGTTAGAGTCTCGGTGGGAATATCATCACTCACTGCGAAATGCAGGTACATCCAGTTAGCTGACGAGTCCCAAATAGAACGAAATGCGCGTCCTGGATTCCACTACTGCCAGTCACCATCCACCAATTAAATTTGAATTAAATAAGATTAGGCGGGAGTTCAAGGGTGAAAACAACTACAGTATTAATGATTTTGAAATAATAACGATGGTGGGGTGTAAACTTGAAAGAACTATTCGTGAACGATTATCAAATATCGAATAATAATAATAGTAATAATGAATTTTAGTGAAGTAGCGTGAACAGGATTATGTACACTATGTTAACCTGCTAGAAAAGCAATACGTAAACCCCAAGGTTATGAAGTCGTAAGAGGTGTGAAGTGAACATTTATCAATGAAACAAAGTTGAAAAGAAGAAAACTTTCGATAGAACTTTAAAGTGCCAGTGTTTATGAAGGATTTGTTGACCTCATTATAAGCCGAGTTAAACAAAGCGATTGGAGATACCTCTTCTGCACACAAGGACCAAGTTTTCTCGTATTGATTGTCAGAGCTTATAATTGTACAGTCTGAAGAAGAATTTATTGAAAAGAGTTGTTCGCTGTAGCTATTTCTAATATAAGTGTATGGTAGTATTAATATTATTATTATTAATATTATTGATTTCGGTGTCGTTATTTATTATTCCTTTGAATACTTTCCGATGTTAACTCGTTTGATTATCCCAATAGTTTTGATTTGTTTTTGTCTGTTGTTTCTCTGAGAGAGACAAAAAATATCCCTTCATCTTATTGTAACTAAATTGTCTCGACTAGTTACGCAATCCTCCATTTATTTATTTTTTTTATTTTCAATCCCTTCAACTAATTTTATACTACTTCTTAACTTATATACATCTGATTAACAAAGATGTGAACAACTTGCATTCCTAGACAGATTTTTGAGTCGGTGAGGGAGGATAGCTGGGTAAATAGTGGTCAATTTATATAATGTATACATAGAAAGCAGGAAGAAATAGAGATGGATTGACCATATGCTGAGGAAACCATCAAGTGACATCACTAGATAAGCCCTCGAGTGGAACCCGAAAGGGAGGCGGCGAGTTGGTCGTCAGTGCAAGGGTGACTTGGAGGAGGTCATGCGAGGAGGAGATGAAAGCATGTGGACAGACCTGGAGCGGGGTGAAAAAGTTGTCAGAAAACCGAAGGCAATGGAAGTGCGCAGGTGAAGCCCTATGTTCCTCTAGGAATTAAAGGATACAATAATAATAATAATAAATACATAGAAAGCCTACTTGGACAGGGGAGTTCCTGTCCATTGAAAAAAAAAAAAACACCGTATGAGAGGCTTGGATAGCAGTTTTAATTACAAGAAGATTCAGCATATTTGTACATCCGATGCTGTTTAGATGATGAGAATAAAATGTTGGCGGATACACTTAATCCAGATGGATGTTATCTGATAGTTTTGAATCGTTGTAGAGGTCTATTGCGTCCCTAAGAAAAAATATCTGCATCAAATTACCTTATCATGGGGGAAATAAGTAATGCTGTATGAAGACAGTTACTGAATTTGATCCTGTGTAAAACTTACTATTCAGATCGGCATATTGTTAGAAATGTCAGGAACCTGTTCTGTAAGAAGCACAGAAGTTGAACAAGTGATTACATCGCATCACATATTGTATACCAGTCTATAGGTAGGTGTTGTGATGCATATATAGGGAGAAGTGATCACGCTTCACAAGTGGGGGGGGGGTAAGAGAATATTTACCTAAATGGCTAGAAAAGCAGCTGAATTCCTTAATTTCGATAAACTCACTTGACACACAGCTAGCCTTGTCTACAGCAAAACTCTTCATTGGTATGCGAATCAGAAGATTCATTTCAAGACAGTTTTCAAGGTTACTATCAGGGGGATGTATCTTGATAGGTATCCGTGAAATTAAGTTCTCGGAAAGCTGTTTAGATTGTCAACAAGATGAGAAGAGATCAGGGAATCGGATCATACGGTAGGTTATGGGGGGGGGAGAAGACAGGAAAATATTTGGCCGTAATAAAGTTACAGAACTCGAAGATCTAACGGTAGAAACCAAGAAGTTGGTAGAAGAGGCAGGCAGCGTAGACAGAACTTCATACAAGTGAACATAAAGAAGACCCAGGTGATGAAGATAACCAACCACCACCACCATCGTCATCATCAACAACAGCAAGCACCAATCATTACCATGGAGAAAAACTTCAAGGAGGTCAACACTTTCACTTATCAAAGAAGCATCGTTTCAACTGCAAGAGGTCAGCATTGGGGAAAATGTCGAAGCCCGGAATGCATTAGAAAAGCAAAATAGGCCATCACTAATCTCAAAATCGGTGTGAAAATCTTCTTCAGTTAGCTTTAGGAACGAGATTCTTGTTTTCAGTACTAATGTTGAGTCATTCAATGCCTCTATATATTGTTAAGAGACTTAGTTTCCGCCCAACGAAAATATTTCTAACAGACTACTGCAGTCTTTGATCAACAGCTGCCTTCTTCGCTCTACAGTACTGAAGATCATGCATTCATTATATTCCTTTGCTTTCCCAGTACAACATTGAGCTTCAAGTTAGAGCTTTGAAGTTTTGGGCGCAGTGGGGTGGAAATGCTAGTGTCTAATGCCCAGTCTTGCCAGGCTTAATACCAGCGAAGCGAAGTTTAGGGATTGCATTGGCAAGGGATCGAAGAATCACGAACTGCCTGAATGGCTGACAAGCAGCATTCTACCTCTGCACCACCGACGCACAGATCAAGGGGCCAGCTAGGAAGAATTCACAACAAGGAAGTCTGGAAGACAACGAAACAATCAACAACCTACTACGCAACAGATATGAAGAAGGAAATGGAGACGGATGGAATATACGCAGAAGACAGCGTTGGACGATGTTATAAGTTATAAGATGGTCAAGTGGAATCTTAATAGGAAACGAAGAGTTTCGACGTGTGACCGAGGTGGACATAGAGAAGATTGTGTGTGGAGGAAAAGAAATCCTGTGCGGAAACGTGGAACCAGCTAAGGCAGACGATAAACAATAGAGTGGAATACAGATATACTGTTGAAGTTCTATGTTCCATCCGGGACCCAATGGAATAGTTACTGAACATAAGGTTTTTTGAATTTCGATTCGTTAGAACGAGTCAACTGTCCAATATTCCTGAGTTTTCAATGTCCGTCTTTCTAACCAATGTGTTATTTTGTGACCTAACTTTGAAGTCGATCAAATTTCTACAAATAAATAGTTGAAAATTAATCTGATTGTAACTGGTGACTGACTGCAGGATGAAATTGCCTGGAGTTCTAGTGAGAAGTTTCCACCAGTGGCCTCTACTAATTTGGGTGGCCGGATAAATACTCATCACAATGAGATTGGCTAGTGGTTACGTTACATAACGCGAATTGGCTGAAGTTAGCATTCGTGAGCACTGAATTCTATTCCAGGTTCTCCAGTAGGAGGGTGTTATGAGGGAGTCTTTCTAAGATGTCGCAAACTAAGGCGCAACATTTGACCCTGCATATAGTACATGGTTCGATACCCGATTACTGCATGTGTACGAATATGTGTTCTATATTATCCAAAGTGACAGACGTTATCATTTGCTGATTCCATCCCGGTGGCTGAATGGTCTAACAGACATATTTCAATGTAGATTATTTCACTAAATAACATTAGTTTTAGGGATCATTGAAAACCAGAAGGCATTGCACAGCTATTTCCCCTTGTGGTGAAAGCTGTCTGGTAGACAGGAACTTTAGTCAATGTTTACTTCCCAAATCTTGGTCATAAGGAAAACAAGAACAAAGACTTTGCATGGGTGGATACGACTAGCAGATATATATGATCTGACCTTCAAAGAAATGGTTACAAAGACATGACAGATTAACTTTCCGTTAGAAAACAACCAATAAGAAGACGCTGTTTCTCTGCTAGTAATAACGAATAATAATGTGCATAAAAATCTATAAATATCTGTTGATTTCCTCAATAAACGATCTGTTGCCTGACACTCGTCTTCTGTCGTTACACTTTTAGTTTGAAATTCTTCAGTAGTTCACACCGACGACCCTACCAGGGATCTAACCTGAACCTGCAGGTTACTAGACCATTCAGCCACTTTGGACAGTACTCAGTGACCTGTGAATTTCATCTTTGTCAATTCCAGTGCCTTCAGTGAGTAATATGTACTTCAGCTTCCTGACATGGTGGATCCCACTGGTCACAAATTCTGAATACAGCTTCAGGAGTAGTAGTAGTCATCAGTGAGCTGAAGACTGATATTTCGATTCCTCCAACAGATGTTGGTTCTTGCCAAGAACCACATTGAATTTAACCCAAATTCCTACAGTAAACAGCATCATCTAAATGACAGACTTGTCTTGTATCATGAACGTCGTGTACTGCTAGAAAATCCTAAACTAGGGTGAGACAGTTTTTCCGCAGTTATTCCTGGTTTGTCTATGGTTCTCTAATTGATGTAGAATTGTGGTAAAACTTTTCTTGTGTGATTTTATATCTTGCTAGTCGTCCATTAAAAACACAACTTACGCTTCGTACTCCACACGTAATGGCCATTGGACAGTTATATTGTGGTGAGAGCTGGCTGTTAGTCGAAATTGGTGGACAGTAATTTACGTCAATGTTTATGTCCCCAATATTGGTTGTGAGAAAAGTGAGAAGAAAGGCTCTGCGTAGGCGGATACAGTTAACAGATAGATGACCTGATATTCAAGAAACAGCCAGAAACAGATGCAAGGTTTAACTTTCTGTGAGAAACAATAATCTACAATAACGTACATTAAAATCTATAAATATGTGTCGATTGCCTTAATAAACGATCTATTGTCTGTCCCTTGTCTTCTGTTGCTATAATATGCGTAGTTCTAATATTTTTAGCCTTTTGTAATAGTATATCAATCAGAATTACAATACAGAAATGAAAATAATCATAAATGTGACAGCAGTGTAAGCTATAGGTACAGTTAAGTCTTCAAACATGCGCACTTGCCTCTCTAATGTTCATTAGTAACAAATATCACCAAACTGTCTGAAGAGGCTGACAGCGAAGACAGGAATCCACGTGAACACAGAAAGAGAAAGGAATTAAGATACCCACCAACGGCAACTGCAACAGCAACGACAACTAGCATCAATCAATTTCAACAGAAGAAATTTGACAGATATAACCTCTTTCACTTATCAAAGAAGCATCGCTTCAACGATAGGCAGAACGGATGAAGATGTCAAAATCAGAATCGGAAAGGCAAAATATACCACCATCAATCTGAACCCAGTCTGCACTCAGTCAGGATGAAGAACAATATTTGGAATATCAACACGAATCTGAAGTCAGTCGGTGAGTTCTTATAAATGTATATATGGGTCAGAAACCTGCAATGCGCGTCACGAAAAGAATTTTGAACAGGTTGCAGATATTCATCAACAGCTGCCCACTTCACTGGCTTTATATTAATGATCAAATGACCATCAGGTAAGAAAAAGAATTAGCAACAAGAAACTTTGGCGATGAACAAACCAACCGAGCAAGAGACGGTCGCTCAACAAATATGTAAGAAAAAATGCAGATGGATTGGGCAAACGTTAAAGAAGCCTTCGAATGACATCGCGCTCAATGTAGGCCATCTCTGTGCTGGAATCCAAATGGGAAGGAAGGAGTAGGTTGTCAGAACTAGGGTGACATGGAGGAGAAGATAGATTATGGGCGATCGTGAGGCTAGTCAGCTGAAGAGGACAGCAGAAGATAGAACAAAGTGGAGATGTGTTGTTGATGGTCTATGTTCCACTCGTAACCCAAAAGAATAATAATAGTATAGTAAGAAATATTCGTAACCAACAGTGCAATATAAGACCACCTAATATCACTAGTGATATATCTAGATCATACAATATATTGTGGGAACTGAGAAAAATGGCCTCCACTGAATCAAAAAGCACACTGTAAAAGATTTAAACCTTACGGAAGATTATCATCTGAAGTTCTACAGACTTAAAAATCTACAGACAAGAACTAACATGGTGACAAAAGAGGCAACCAAGACTCGACTTCTGAAAAATATAAGCGTAATGAACATATCTAACGAACAACAAGCACCAGTCAGCACGAACAGCAGAAATCCAAGGAGAGTTGTTTCTATCACAAACATGACTTAGGCAACATTGTGTGAACTACAGGCGGTGGTCGCATGAGTACTTCAATGTCAGCCAGGACTGAGAAAACCAGATAGGTTTTTTTGTTACTCTGAAACTGGTGCGAGTATCATCTGCACTCATCTTAAAGAAGAAGATCCTGATCTCCGGCACTAATGTTAAGTCACTGATTCTATAATTTTCAGAAAATTGGTGCATATATTACGATAGGTGTTTCCATTATGTTACTGCCTATGTCTAGTAACGCCTGCTTTTGCTGTTTCCTGAAGATCAGAAACCGGCTGAAAAGGAACAATAGCAAAAAAGAACTCTGACAAGTGAGGAGGCGACATGAACCAATCACGCAAAATAATACGCTCGAGGAAATGGTTATGGATTGAACAGAACACTACAGAGAAAGTTGAGTGACATAACCCGTTAGGCAGGCAGATCCTCAAGGGAAACCTGAATAAGGATACGCCAAGTTTAATACAGTGCATTTGGCTTAGAAAAATCCACAGAGAACACAATGAAATGGGCATGTGTCGCTAAAGCTCTACGTTCCACTAAGAACCCAAAAGAGGGATAATAAAATAGTAATAATTTGTAACTGTTAGTGAGACTGATATTTCTTTGAGAAACTGTAAACCATGGAAAGCTAAATTATAATTTGCAGTTAATAAATACTAGATCAGAGGTGATAAAATAAATTTAATCCAAGTTAAAAGGACACATTGAAGGTCAGAATAACAGTGAAGATCAATAATTTTCAATAGTTGATTTGTAAGGGTTAGATTTGTTTTGACGAGTTGATCACAGATTGATATCAGTTAGAGAACCATTGAAAAACAACCAGGGAGTACTGGATAGCTATTTCATCCTAGTTTGGGAATCATCGTCAGTAAGCACCCACTGGGGACAGAAATAGCTGTCCATCTAGGTTTGAATGATCCTCAGTTTTTGTGGAATTTTCCTAATTTTAGTTGATAATCTATTTGCTATTATTACTATTATTATTACTTTTATGATTTAAGCATCTTTAATAAACTGCAATTCCATCATGATCTTACTTTACAAATCGATATTATTTAAAAAACACTAATATTGTTGTTGACTACTATTCTAGAATATTCGATGTACATCAACATATATATATATATATATATATATATATATATAATTGTAGAACCAGAAGAGGAAATTATCGGAAAGGATATTCTTTGCTCAATTATTTTGTGTTTTATAGATGTCTGAATGAATATTTTCACTATATTGAAATAGAATCTTCACAAAACAAACTCTTAAAATTAATCTGATGCTCGCTAGTGACTTGCTACGGGACGGCGTTTCCTGGAATTATCGTGAGAAGTCATGACGAGTAAGGACCATCCAGTCAAGTGTGAGGATGTATGTCTCACCGACGAAATTGGTTGGTGGTAGCGTTAAATCACTAATTAGTAGAAGTTAGAATTCATGAGCTATTGAATTGGGTCCTACCGGCTAAATGGTGTACGAGGTTGCCTTGTAACCTGAAGGTCCTGGATTCAAAGCCCGGTGGTCGCGTACTTCCGATGACTTTCAAACTAGTTTGAAACAACTGTCTAGTACTCCAATGCTGGTTTTCAATGCTTCTCTAACTGGTATCAGTCCGTGTTCAATTCGTAAAAGAGATAATAGTACATCTGTTATGGTATCAAAACACAGTTTTTAGCAAGAAGGATTCAGTGTGATGACGAATTGTTTTTGAAGGCAAGTGAGGGCTTCATAGCATAATCCTGAATGGCTTCAGAAGCAAATAGAATCCCCCAGAGCCAATTAATAGTGAGAACTGACGATCACCTAGCTACTCTATTGCTAAGCAAGACATAAATTTGATGCTCGCACGTCGTTTAAACCGAAATATAGATGTTTGGGGAGGGTGTATAATAAAGTTTGTGGAAGCCCTAGCTGGCAGTTAGAAAGTTTAAACCACCTTTTTATGCACTTAAAGGAACAGTTCGTCATCACACTAAACCTTCGTCGGTACACTTTGTTTTGATGCCAACCAGGTTAGAAGTACTATTCTTCACCTATTTGGGAAGTTGTATTAGCACCAACGGACTGATTGGCGATGAAATCTCAGCACGGATCCGAAAAGCTCGAGCTGCTTTCGCTGACTTACACCATCTCTGGTGTAGGCGTGACATCCGGTTATAAACCAAGGGACGTGTGTACTGCTCAGCAGTTCGCTCCGTCCTTGTCTATGGCTCTGAAACATGGCCAATACGCGTTGAAGACATGAAAAGGTTGACTGCTTTCGATCATAGATGTCTGCGATCTCTGTCTCACGTTAGGTGGTTTCACAAGGTAAGTAATGTTGACGTTAGGCGTAGAGTGTTGGGCAGGCAAAGAGGGAAAATCAATCGACGAGGCTGTAAAGTTACATAGACTAAGATGGCTAGGTCACGTGCTGCGCATGCCTAACCACCGCCTCCCCCGACGGGCATGGCTAGCTGATATAGGTGGAGGTTGGAAAAGAGTAAGTGGTGGGTGGCCAAACAAAAACATGGCATCAATCCATGAAATCCTTGACAGTTAAACTGAGTCAGGTAGGGAGATGCAGACTCCCGGGTTGGGGGCCTCGGGACTGACTCTAAGAATCAATGGCTGGAGACAATAGGTGACATGGCTCAAAGTGATCGTTGTCAATGGCGCAGATGTATTCAGTCTCTGTAATCTTTCATATTCCTTTCTACCATTAGCCATTCTGTTTCACTCTTATACTTGTCAAACTCTATTGATTCTCTTCACTCATCTTCTTGTCTACCTTTGTGTGTGTGCTATTTGGAACGTGGCAACTCGAACTGCTGGACTTCGGTGCCAAGTTCTATGTTGAATCCAGACAGACAGACAGAAGTACTATTATCTCTCTTATTTGGTTTGGTGATTTTCATTGTTATTTTGATCTTAAATACTAGTTTTCAAGTGTAACTATGTTTAAATCACAAAAAATAACCATTTATTCATAAGTAAAAGCACAGTTTTTTTGTTCAACGACTTCATTTTCAAGCTGTACAGTCGTATTGATATTAGACAAAAAGTTATTAATTGGCACTAAATAATTGGTCAGTGATGAGAATAACGATAATTAAAATGTTATAAGGGGTAGAGTTGAAGTGGATGAATTACAATATTATTAAAGATTGTTTTATAAGTGAATTGATACCAAACATATTTTAAAAAAAAATGTCAAGCGTTGTCTAAAAATTAGGAGTAGGATTACGATAAGAATGTAGATGTAAAGTGAAGTGGAATGAATTCAAGTGGTAAAATAAAATAAAATAAAAACTAGAAAGAACACTACAATGACCAAGGTAAAGAAAGGGGTTTGACAAAACGCTTTTGAACACATAATTTAGGTTTCTGTTCATGTATAGCTAAAGCTTCGGTTAGCTATGCATAAGTGAAGAAAACGTAAACTTCTGGATCGATTCGATTTTGCCATGTAGATAACTTTGAAAGATGAATCACGTGGGGCTAAATGACTAGACTCTAACAGGTGATCACAAATAGACGACGTTTTCGGAGATTACGCTTACAACGTCCAATATAATCAGCTCCACAAGAGCGGGTAAAAGAGTAAATGCACATAGATGTGAACATAAGCGGTAATCTATCCTTGACGCATTGTCTAATCATATTTCGGCTGGTAAAAACTAGTTGCAAGTTAGCTGCAGGAAATGTGCATTTAATACATTTAGATAAACGATTTTTAATCAATTCAGAAATGGTGTCACCTTTGAATGCAGTACTCACAAACAGTTTTTTCTTTGGCACTATGATTTGTCTATGGGCGGATTCTTTCTTGATGTTACGTGTAATAAACCTTGTAGGATATCCATTGTTAAGAAGATGTGATCGAAGGTTATCTAGTTCACTACCGATTGTCTCTGCAGAGCAGATTTTACGAATTCCGGAGCATAAGGAATGAATAAAATTTCTCTTTCTTGCTGAAGGTACCCAACTGTTGAAGTTAGTGTACTGCCCTGTGAATGTTGGCTTTCGGTAAATCGACCTTAACAGCGTACCCTTTTCTCTCTTCTATCTAGTTTAACTTCAAGGAAGTGAAACGACGAATTCGACTCTTCTTCGACCGTGAAAAGCAAAGATGGGTGAGAATCATCAAATATTCCAACAAGTCCGGAAGATGAAGAGTTTTCCTCACATACAATGAAGGTATCATCAATATATCTTGTATATATAAACAAACTCTCGTTGGTTTCCTTTAGTGTGCCGTTCTCTAAGCTTGCCATCAAGACATCCTCTAAGGGCTATCCTAAACGGGACCTCATGACGACTCCATCCCTTTAATTGTAGATGACTTCATTAAATCTAAATTGCACATTCAGTGTGCGTCTCAATAATAGTTGTTTCAGATATTCAGTTGGTAAGCCGATGTTCATGCTATTTAATTCAATATACTCGCATAGATAGCAACTTTGTTTAGTTGAATCAAACCTAGAATGATACATGTCAAATATATCTGACTGGGTTGTACATCCCAAGTAAAGGGGAACTAAATTACCATGTTAACACGTTTTGGTTACTTGATTCAGTGCAGGCACATATGTGAATTCATCTTTAACATTTTCCTGTAGATTCATTATCACAGTGATACTTCTGACATCTCTCTGTCATCAGCTGTCACCAAAATTGATTACTGTTCATGAAAATTCAAAATAACCGCTTTAAAACTATTTTGAATCATGGGGTTGTTTTATTGCATTTCCTATTTTATTCCTGACAGCAGAACTGTCACTGACTAGTTAGTATTTTAGCTTATCGGTGCATTCAGCATTTATAAAGGTCATCTACACTCTGTCTGTATATGTGTGTTCAACTAAGTTTTTGTCTAAGTTGACTGTCTTTGAGGCACTGAAAAGCATTTTGCTGACAGTCAGTCTTCTTTCTTGGTTACAGGATTTCATCATAAGCTAACATCGGTTAGAGAACCATTGGAAAACTATCGGGGGAGTACTTCTGTCTCGTCAGCCTAGTTTGAGCGTCTTCATCAGTACACACCCACCCCACTGACAGGGTTCGAACCCAGTACCTTCTGGTTACAAGGCTAGCGAGCTTGTAAACCATTCATCAGCCACTGGGATCCGACCCAATGGCCAGTCCAGAATTCTAAGTTCCGCCAATTCATGACGTAACGCAACCGTCTGACAATGTCTTTGGTGAGTATTAGTCCTTCCACCAAAGGTTCTCTAACCAATTTCAAGTCATGATGAAATTCTGTAACCAATCAGTCAAACGCCTGCTAAACCAATACTTGAATAGTTTTCTTTCTTATTGTGCATGTTCAATGTTCTTGTTTTTCTTACAACTTTTTAAAAGCGTCAGTTCCCTAGAAACGTAAGTTCTAACACACCTTTATGTGTCCACACAGACAGTGATTACGTTTGAATAATTATTCCTACACTGAAAACAGTTTATTAAATGCGTCTTGAAATCATTTGTAAAACGTGTCGTATAGATGCTTGTAGGCCTTTTTTGTAATAAATAGTTAAGCGGAGATAAGAATTTAATCAGAATCAGTCTGACTTAATTCAATAGCGTAGTGAAAGGCTTTCAAATATACTCAAAATTCATGTGGGCTATTCTTGTTTTAGAATTCATCGTTTCACTACTTTTCTTTTAGAGTACATCTAACAAACACTAAAAGCCGTTAGTAGGGTAAGTGGGATATCATTAAACCAACTGGTTAACACTGTTGTGGATAGACATATTATGTCATGTAAGAAACTAGCGAATACAATATTGTAAGACCCCGAGCATCCTCTCTATATACGCAGCTGTCTCCTTGCATTTCATCTGGTAGAACTAGAAGCAGCTATAGGAGGCTGGCTATATGCTAGGACTACCAAATACAAAAACTCCACAAAACCATATCTGGCACAGCTGTTATGTGATGAGAAATCCGTTAGGCATGGCACGATCAATTTACTGCGGGGTACTCTAACAAATAGTCCCATTAGTCACTGTTTTCCTTTCCTCGTTATTATTACACTGTTGTTCTCATCCTCTATCACATATCAACTTTTATATTTTATATCCTGTGGTGCATGGTTTAAAATGTAAACTCTACGCTGTTTTTTTTATTTATCTTTCATTCTTTTGGCGTTGGTTTCTTTTTTTTCATTTACTTATTTATTTTTTGATTTTAAAAGTTTTATATAATTTATGAGGTAATTAGATGCAATATATTGTAATGCACGCTGAAAATTCCATACCTGTACCACAAATACCGTTTGGAATAAAGCTGTTAATATTATTATTATTAATCAGATGGCTGACCAGAAAAGATCAGCAAAAGGGAAGGATCCCTGGCAATAAATGAACCAACCCAGCAGGAACCAATTGTGAAACAAATACGCAAGAATAAATGGAGGTGGATTGTGGTCGTACTCTGGGAAAACAAAGCATCAAGTGATTGACATCTAATGCCAAAACATCACTCAATTAAAACCTGAATGGGAAGCGGTGAGTTGGTCGTTAGTGTACGAGGGTGATATGGGGAGGTGTAGGTCATGCGAAGAGGAGATGAAAGCATGCGCGCATATGTGGAACCAGCTGAAAAAAGGTTACCGAAGAAATGAACTCAATAGAAGGATGTGGCTGAAGCTTTGCGTCCCTCTAGGAACTTAAAGGAAACAGAGAAGAAAATTTTCTTTTCGACGATTCATGTTCATTAGCTGCTGTACAATCGTAATTATATCTAACAAAGAAATCTTTACACCAATCAGATTCTTGTAAACTTTGTCCTCGAAAAATGTAGCACTTAATGCGAGGTGTAACCTAGATGGGAGGACTAATTGTAAGTTAGAGAAGAGATAGAAGTTGGCATGAAGTAATAAGTGTGAGATAATGACTAATCAATAAGCTCCTGTAGAATGGACAGGAACTAGTGGTAAGACGATAGTGTTTTTATATAAAATCTGTATGAAAACGGAATGCTATTAATTAACAGCAACAGAGTTATAATAAGATATGGATGATGGGAATAATAATAATAATAAAATAATGGTAATAATAATAAGAATAATAAATTTACATAATAAAAAAGAAGAAGCAAAATTATAGTAAGAACGTTAATCTGGCCACGGTATGGTGAGTGGATTTATGTAGTGCTTCTGAATGCAGAGGTCCGTTTCAGATCCCGAATATCCAGCCAATGCTTCAGCTATGTACAGATGGCGTATTCGAAGTCTCTTCGTACGATATTGGGGGACTGTGTAGCATTGCCAAGCAGTCATGCAAGTGGGCGTGCTCGATGTCCAGAGATAGCAAGGTGTTCGAGGAAAGAGCAGCTGTTATTCTTCTTTTCTCCCCTGGCTGGCCAGCCAAAATGGACAGTGTTCCAGAATACGTTTGTGGACTTGACGTTGCATACGGCCTATGTGTTTTTATATCAAATGGATGGGAAAGTTCCAGAATAATATCCGGTCAAGGGTCAAATTAATAAAAATTAAAATTGGGAATTAGAATGCCATAATAAACAGGGGGATGGATAAAACAAACAAAGTAGCATTATAATAACTAAGAAGACTGACATTGTGCAATTAGGGGTTAGAAATGTAGAAATAACAAAATAGACAGGATGTTTGGATAAACAATCTAATGTGATGAATAACTGTTTATGCAATCAGGGATTAAATATGTAGAAATAGTAAAATGACAAAATAAACACTAAGTTCGGGTATGAAAATATGGTAGTGTAAACAGGGATTAAGAAAAACTTGAAATAACATGAATAAACAGGAAGTTTAGATAAGAAAGGCGATGGGATGGTCATTACTAAAAAATTACCTGTTTATGATGGCCATCGCAGGGACAGGGGTTGGATGTATTTCTTTTGTATACAAAGCGTGGGTTTGAGCTTTTGTATAGCTAGCGCCTCGGCTATGCTCAGATGCCTTGATTTTACTCATTTTGATAGGTTTGATCGAATCTTGTACATGATTTTGAAGGATTTTTCGAGTGGCGCCGAATGTCCTGAATTCACCAGATGTTCTGTCACCGAACTATTTACCCGTTTTCGTTCTCCTTTTACTAGCCAGGCTGGATAGTGTTCACGAGCGCGTTTTTCAAGTCGGCGCAAGGCTTCCTGTTTATTCATGTTATTTCAAGTTTTTCTTAATCCCTGTTTACACTACCATATTTTCATACCCGAACTTAGTGTTTATTTTGTCATTTTACTATTTCTACATATTTAATCCCTGATTGCATAAACAGTTATTCATCACATTAGATTGTTTATCCAAACATCCTGTCTATTTTGTTATTTCTACATTTCTAACCCCTAATTGCACAATGTCAGTCTTCTTAGTTATTATAATGCTACTTTGTTTGTTTTATCCATCCCCCTGTTTATTATGGCATTCTAATTCCCAATTTTAATTTTTATTAATATGACCCTTGACCGGATATTATTCTGGAACTTTCCCATCCATTTGATATAAATACACGAATGTACAGCCTAGATGATGACTTTGTCGAAAAAAAAATTTTCTTCGCTGCAACTGTCTTCTTATTTACTCCTATGTATTTTTCTCTACACGAGCAAGTAAATTGATAAATAGATACTAGGGTGGCGAAAAACTGCATCTTATCCTTAACGTTTGACTGGATTAACTTTCTTTTGGAGAATGTGATACGTAAGGTGGCTGTTGGAAATGTCTTCTTCAGACATTTAGAAAGGCGGTTCCTGAGAATCTCCGCTGCGATGTCACTTTTGAATTCATGAAGAGATATTTCTTAGGAACCGTTGTGATGTCTGACAGCGAAGGCTTTTACTTCATGTTCTTGACGATGAATCTTGGCGGATACCCGTTCTTCAGTAGGGTTTCAAGTAATACCTAACTTACAATTAATCACCCCCTTTTACACCTTACATGATGTTATACAATTTTTCAAGGTCGAAACGTATCATATGCTGACATAAACTTTACTATTTGTCTTTGTCGCTGCTTGATCATTAATTTTAATGGGCCGCTTTGTGCTGTGTGACGATGATTTTGAGATAATGTGTTGTTTTACAATGCGATTCTGTTTGAGTGAATGAAGACGATTCTGTATTCGAACTGTCCGTGGGAACTGCTGGTTTGTGATCCTTGGGGACAGAGTGTTTGTTGCCACTTAGTTGTGAATGTATTTCTTGTATTTTGTGTCTAAAAATTCACTTCGCTTGCACTGCTGCCTAACAGTATTGTTAAGGTAATCTTCAGATTTTGATGTTATAACTTTAATTAGTTGGTTTGTAAGGATAAGATTTGTTTTGACGAGTTGTTCACGGATTGACACCTGTTAGAGAACTATTGGAAAACCCTCAAGGACTACTGGGCAGCTGTTTCATCCTACTTTGGGATTCATTAATGTTACTCACCCATCACAGAGGTTAGAACACAGAACCTTCCAGTTACAAGGCAACCTCGTACACTATTCAGCCACTGGGATCCAATTCACTGGCCAGTCCATGAATTCCAACTTCTGCCAATTCGTGATTTAGCACGACCATCAGCCAGTGTTATCGGTGAGACATCCATCCTCACACTTGACTGGATGGGTTCGAAGCCCAATAGGCGCGTACTGCCAACGAGTCCCAAACTAGGACGAAACGGATATTCGGTACTCTCTGGCTTTCAATGGCTCTCTAAATGATGTTATAATTGTTGAACACAGTCGCATGTAGACTTAGGCACGAATAGTCGGCTTTTTGATGTTTTTGGAGCATTTTGTGACTATGCATCTCTCGACGATCGGTTTCTTGCCTCCAGACCACGACAAGTTGGTTTTGTTCGTTATATACTTGACAACTGGGTGTGAATGGGATACGACTTTGCATTGTGGAGACAAGAATACTTAGCTGACGAGTCTGAAATAGGATGATATGCTCATTCTGGATTCCACTCTTAGTTATCATGAACCGAAATAACTCCATGTTAGTCTTCAGGTAATGTCCGTCACTTGGGAGCCATTATGTGGACAGAGACCATACATTCTGGTTTTATATCATCAACCAATGGGGAATGTGAATTAACTGAAAAACATTATATGTATGTACATACAAACTTCACAAGGTAGCAGCTATAGTCTGAGTTCGAAATTCCCTGATATGGATCTAAAAGCCATAGTCAGGTTAATATTACTGTGAGTGGCTGCATCAGTTGAATAAATACACTGGATGCATACAGTTCACAATGTTGACTTACTTAGTTCCAAACTTTTCTATATTATTATTGTTATTATTATATCCTTTAATTCCTAGAGGAACATAGGGCTTCAGCCACACATCTCCACTGCCTTCGGTTTCCTGCCAACTCTTTCACCCCGCTCCAAGTCTGCCCACATGCTTTCATCTCCTCTTCAAATGACCTCCTCCAAGTCACCCACACATTGACGACCAACTCGCCGCTTCCCGTTCGGCTGGGTTCCACTCGAGTGACGGCTTGTCTAGTGGTGTCATTTGATGGTTTCTTTTCTCAGAGTATGGCCAATCCATCTCCATTTATTCATGCTTATTTGTTGGACAATCGGTTCCTGATTGGTTCGCTCCCAGAGATCCCTGTTGGTGATCTTTTCTGGCCGGCCATCTGATGTTGAGTATTGAGCGAAGACAACTGTTGATGAAGGTCTGAAGTTTGTTTGAGATGCTCTTTATGACGCGCCAAGTCTCTGATCCATCCGTATAGTAGCACTGACTGACTTCACATTGGAGTTGAAAATCCGGATGTTATTTTTGATGGTGAGTGCTGTTGACCTCCACACAGACTTAAGACTATTGAAAGCTTGTCTTACTTTTCCGATTCTGGCTTTGATATCCTCGTCAGTTCTGTCCTCCTGTAGTTGAAACAATGCTTCCCAGGTGGATAGGTAGGTAAATGAGGTTGTTTCTTTCAGATTCCTCCCATTCATGCTGACTGACTGTTGTCTGTTGTTGTTGTTACTGTTGGCCAGGAATTTTCATCACCTCTGTTTTCGCTATGTTCACCTGAAGGAAGTCCTATCTTGATGCTTTTTCTGCCAACTTGTTGCTTTTTTACTTGTGTCAAACTTTATATCTTTCTTTATTTCTTAATCAAAACATTGATTTCTTCATATTTTTAAATGATAAGATTGAAATGATTGGTCATTCGGCGGCATGTGGACTCTTCCTGAGACCTCTCTGATGTTTCTCACAAGTCTGATAGATGAGTGAGCTGTAGATATCATAGCTTACTGAACTAGTGATTATTAGTCTATCTTGCAATGAATTTGTGATCAGCGACACTGGTCAGATCAGTAGTTCAAGGTGACTCAGGTCATTTTATTTTGAGTTCGGTCACTAACTGACTTCACTCAGAAAATAAATTGAAATCCATGGGGGTATTGCAGCTATCAAACACTCCCTGATTTTCAGTCTTTTTATAACTCTACCTAGTTAGTGGTCATACTTGAAAAATCAATCAAATTTCTGGGAGGAAGCATAGAATGATTGACTTCAGAAAGATGAATAACTTAGATGAAAACTCAGTAATCACAGTACATGTTATAATTAATACACACAACCACACATACACAAAGTAGGCTAAAACAGAGCTACATCTCTAAAAAGCATGTAAATTCAGTTGAGGAGTCCCAAATAGGACGACATGCGCATCCTGGATTCCACAACTGCTAGTCATAATCCACCATTCAACTTCTAAAAACTATTCTATGATGAATGGAAATTTGAAGGAAGTCGCTTCTTTCGCTTATCTAAGAAGCATCGCTTTAGAAGAGGATGTCAAATACAGGATCGGAAAAGCAAGTCAGACGATTATTAATCTGAAATTATTAGTGAAATCGAATGTACTCAGCAATAAGGAAGATCATCAGAATTGTCAAAAGTAATGTATGCTCAGTCAATTCCTCTTTATGGTTCAAAAATTTGCCTCATTCATCACTAAAATTATTTTCAACCGCTTCTTATGTTTCATACGAAGGTTAAGATGGTTAGAAAGGATAGATACGAAAGAACTGCGGACAAGGAGGTGGACAAGAGATACTCCGATGAGGCCTTCAATTGATGTCATACGCTAGGCCATCAAGTGGAACCTGAACAAGAAACAATGCATCAGACACAGATCCAGGGATGATAAGGTAAAGCTCATGAGCACGGGAAATAAAGATTGTTGGCGATCATGGAGTCAAGCAACAGGAACTATAGAGAACAGAATTAAGTGGAGATGTGTGGTGCTGAAGTTCTCTGTTTCACTTGAAACCCGATAGGAACAATATTAATGATCAAATAGTCCGGAAATCTTATTCTCATAACGATTAACAGAACAGTCTCCGTTGTTTGAAAAGTTAAGCGCTAAATTTCAACATTTTGATCGGACACTAGTAACTAGTCTGAGGTGTCTAGTCCTTTCTTTGGTGCAGACTAAATTCTACCATTCAGGTATGCTTTGTGACTATCATTTTTGGGTAGCTCACCATCATAGTGCACATTGATTTGATAATATTAGATGGTTGTAGGCCATCGGCAGGAAACCTTGACTTAACTTATATTTCGTGCTAGTTGGCCCTCGTCAGCCCGAATAGTTCAGTGGTAACGTCCCTGACTGCAGCGCTGGGTGACGCGGGTTCGAATCTCGGAAGAGACATGAGTTCTTTCAAGGTTGCAGACACGCCTTGATGGCTGATGAGTGCCAACTAGCACGAAACCTAGGTCCAAGGCTTCGTACTGATTGCTTCCAACTATCGAATACTAAATTTCAATCTCGATAGGATGTAATTTTATACCTAGATAAGACAAGAGAGAGACAGAGAGAGAGAGAGAGAAAGAGACAGTTGAAATACTAAACACTGATTGATTTATATATGCATGAAGATTGACAATTCAACTCCGAAATTTATCGATTCTATTACTTTTTCCTTCAGCTTCTTCTTATTTCTATCCTTGTTAGGATTATCAGTTGTTATTTATGGAAGTCACCTTCTTTTTTAGAGCGTTTTATTTCTTCTTTATTCTCTTCGTTAGAGAAATTTCGGTGGATGCGTGAACAGAAAGTAGATAACAACGACGATAAGAAGGACAGTAACAATTCAGATGAAGGCACAAACACGCACACACACACATGCACACAAAAAGACATGTGACTCATTAAACTCACTTCACACTGACATATTGATATAGATAGACAAGAAGATGTATTGACTTCCAAAAGATTCTGTGATTGCCTATTTCTATAAGTAGTAGTCTGTCATGATTTATTATAATATATGATACATCTCATTGGATACCTTTTCTTGGCTACTTAGTTGAGTCGAAACATTGCTCTAGGTCCGTTATATCTCTGCTCTACCAAAAAATTAAGGAATCAACAGTAACCAGTCAGAGAAATGATATTAACATCTGCGTCTAGAAATATTCCAGTGACTGAGAGGTATTATTAGTGTTATTCTCTTGGGTTTCGAGTAGAATGTAGGGATTCAGCTGGACATCTCCACTTTGTCGTATTCTTTGGGGGTCGTCTTCAGCTGGCCTCAGAACTCCCCATTAGCTATCATCTCCTCAATACCACCTTTGGATGCACACTTCACTGGCTGTGTCCTGCTGGGATCCCAGTAGATTGATGGTCTCCACAGCGTGTATTCGATTCATCTTTATGTTCTTCGTCATATCTCTTGAGCAATTGTTTTCTGATTTGTTCATTCCTAACCAGAGTTCCTTGTTGTTGAGTCTTTCTGGCAAACCATATGGATCTTCAATTTGGAGACAGTGAAGGTGGCTGTTGTCACTGGAACTATTGAATTTGTAGAGCGGTAAATAATGTGTTGATTTCAACAAAATCGCTGAGTAAATTGTTACTTTTATGTACTAAAGATGTTTAATTTCACTCTGGCTGATCGGCTATTCCGTCAAGTTTATGATGTTGTACAGTAGGGTAGACCGTCCAGATATAATGGAGAAGATTTGTAGCTCAGGTGGATGGCTTGGATGTAGTTATGTTCTCTGAACTGGATGGTTTATTTGCGAAGCTTTCCTTATCGTACTTCAGCCCATACTTTAATTTGAATTGAAGAGAGCTTTAAGATTTCTCGACGGATTTATTAGTCATCTCTCCTGGTGGGTGACCTTGAACGTGATTGGTTATTTTTGTGTTTTTTATATCCTCTAGGCCTCTTGTATGGGCAATGAAAGCTTCGCGACAAAACCATTCAGCTCAGCACACACAACTATAGGCTAGCTGCTTTTTGCAGGCCTGTTCTAGTCGAGTCTAGAAGTTGTCTCTATACAGGAGGTCAGCAGCCAGCTGTAATCATTCAGTGGTAACACCTCTGACTGCATCACTGGACGATACGGGTTGGAATCTCAGGGAGGACATAAGTTTCTTCAAGATTGCAGGTATACGACTTGCTAACTGGTGAGTGCCAACACGCAAGAAACACACGTCACGCGAGACAGCGTATCTTTTACTCCCAACCATCTTAATAAACTTCATGCACAGTTCACTTTCAACGGTGTTATTTACAGACAACAAGATGGGATCACAATGGGATCTACACTGGGCCCATTTCTAGCAGACTGCTTCATGGCAAACCTCGAGAACGGCCTACTCAAATCAAACCCTTGATAATTTCCAATTGTATGCGAGATATGTGGACGAAATCTTTATTATCTGCGATGATGGTCACGATCTTAATTAGTTACTACAAATATTCAACAAATGCCATTCAGCTATAAGGTACACTCTGAAAATGAATCTAAAATTCCTTTTCTTGATACTGAACTTACAAGGAGAGCTGAACGAGTCCCATATGGAACGGCCAACTGAAAAGCTTCTACAGCTGGGAACCGATCTGTCCAAAAAGTAACCTGATTAGATCTTTCGCTACTCGCGTCCGACGCATCTGGAGCTCTGATACCCTGGAAGAAGAACTACACTTCCTGAAAGAAATCGTCCTACAAAACGGTTGTCCACCAAGATTCATAGGCAAAAACATCAAACAGGAAATCCAAAAGCAGGAGACGCCATCCGTGCCAAAAAGATACTTTATATGAACATCGACTTCAAAGGTGACCTATTCAGTGATGTCCTTAGGAGGAGAATTTCCACTGCTTTAAGAACAACTTTCTTTGCGACAACATTGAGAGTAGTGTTATCCAGTCTCCCGCTGATCTGTAGAAGCCCAAAGGACGACATCCCACACCTGACCACTTCTATGTGTATATATCAGTTCACATGTTGCTGTGGAGCCAAGTGCATCGGTTGTTCGACACGCATTCTGTCGAAAAGGGTCAAAGAACATTATCCAGCATGACTGCAGAAACGAAGTATTGACCATATAAGCAGTGCAAATAATCTAACATCTTGTCACCAGTAGTCATTCCATCTCAACAAACGCTTCCTTCAAAGCGATTTACAAAAAGAAAAACAACCTACCGTAGACAATATGTTTTCGTCTACTTTGCATTAAAGAAGCCTTAGCCATTCAGTTGGAAGAAACAGAACTATGTATACAAAAGAAGATTGTTCAATCACTTCCACTATCACAGTAACAACTCTGTTGATTTGACTTAAATTTGTATACTTGTTTGCTTGTTTTTTCTAACTACTTCAAAAACTCTTGCGTAATTCCGTATGTTATTTTGTTTCCATGTACACCCTAAGCACAACTCTTTCATCAAACTATTTATGTCATTACGTAACTCTTTTGAACAGTTGTTTGTGACAACTCATCACTTTTTTTACTACCCTCTTATATCAACATCCAATTTAGCTGAACTTACTAATTGTATTTCCGTTTGTCAAATTTAATTTACACACACATACAAAACAACCATATATATATGTGTGATTGTACAGCTTTGAAAATGAATTCGCCGGCGAAAAGAGACTCTTCGCTGAACTACTGGTCTTCCATCTAATAAACATAAAATGTTTCGAATTTAGACTCTACTTAGATAAAGTTTGTGGGTTAACAATGATTTTTCATGGAGTGAAGTTTTTACCTTTGATTAGCTAATCATTTTCAATGTTTATACTGCTTTGTTAGATGGAAACACTTCAGCGAGGGAGAAGAATTCAAGTTGAACAATGAGCCTTCTAGCGCTATTTATATCCCACTACAGTGATTTATTTACATATACATATCTGTCACTATTTCTAAGAATTCATGAATGGTGCTTCACTGGTAGAATGATTGTCAATCATTTTCTACTTACATTATCGCCTCCATATCACCGTAGGACACATGCCGAATCATTATTTCGCATTCACGTTCCACTCAAGGGTCTGTCATGCGTATAAAGTGATGCAGTAGTCTTCCAGTGTATGTCCATCCATTCCATCTCCATTTACTGCTGAATATTTGTTGAGTGACAGGTTGCTAGTTGATTCGTTGACTTTTGGAGTTTATTGTCACTCATGTATTCTGGCTATCCATCCAAAGTTTAGCGCCGAGCGAAGCCAGTTATATTGACAGAATTCTTCAGTCTATTGGAACTATATTACAAGATCAGAGAGAAATATTCCTTAGACTTTATAACAGGCTATAAAATCGACTAACTAGTAAACCTGATGATGTCATCAGCCTCATTCAACAGCTGACTATATGACAGTGATATGTGCTAGATGATCCACAACATGGGGAACTCAGCGAAGCCTTTCAAGTGAAGACAAGAGTAAGACAAAGCTACAGTCCACTATCACCGAAGTTATTCTTAATTATGGTGGACTGGATTATGTGGAAGATCGTGGATGGGAGTGAGAAGACTCGAGTCCGTTGGATCGATAAGAAGAACTTATAAGAACAAAACGTCTCGGATGATTTATGTCTAATATATCCCAGAAATTTGAAGGCTTACAGGCGAAAATCAAAAAGCTGGCAGAAGAAATAGGTAGAGAACACTGAGGTGATGAAGATAACCAACCACCAACAACGAGCACTGTCAACGGAACACGTCAACTCCATTACTTATCTAGGTTGCATCGTTTCAGCTATAGGTAGACGAAACCGATTAAGATTATCAAAACCAGGCAGGATTAAAAAAAAAGGGAAGACAGACCTTTTATCACACTGAAATCAATGAGGAAATCTCCACTCAGCTGGATAAACAATGATATCCGGATTTTCAACACCAATGTTAATTCAGTCAGTTCTTCTTTCTTCTTGCATAATTTGCCTCACTCTGACGAAATGAACTTTGTTAAGTATGCGGATGATCTAACTGTTTCAATGTCTGTTAACTCCCAGCTTGACTGTGCTAAGATGAACAGCTTTCTATCAGGAATTAGCAAATGATCTTCGTCTAACGGCCTTAAACTAAATCCTTCCAAATGTCAGACTGTTAATTTCAGTTTCCGATGTAAACGAAAGTTAAATGATGCTGTTGGTTCGTAAAACCCTTGCAAAATTGATGATACTGATATAGAAATCAAGTCTGGAGTTAAGTATCTTGGATTAATTATTTCTTCTGACCTATCCTTGTCTTCCCATGTCTTGGAGATTTCTAAAAGAATATTTCATCTGACTTTTTACATTAAGAAGTTGAAGTACTCAGGCATAACCCAACCACTCCTCTTACACTTTGTCAACTCGTGCATTTTACCTATTCTTCTTTACTGTTCACCCTTATTCTTTCCTGGATTGCTTAAAAAAGACTATGTCATACTTCGTAGAACTCTAAAGGCTTTCAGTAGGACGAGTGGTATTCCATTGAGCCATATCTTTGAGATTGTCACTGATAGGCATTTGATGTCATGCAACAAATTCGCTAAAGGAATTTTGTCAGACTGTGAGCATCCACCTCACTACCCGCAGCTCCAACCTTGTGTCTCCTCAGGGAAAACAAGAAGTCTTTTCAGAAGAATTTATACACGTACCTCTAAGTATAAAATTTCCACTATACCATATTTGGGAGTACGTAATTTATGTGATGAAAACAGTATCAGGCACGAACTAACTAACTAACTAACCTTCCTTACACAACTAAATAAACCATTTCCTCCACCCTTATAACATTAAGCATTATCGTTATTGTACTTCTTATATTTATAATCGTCTCAATTGTTTGTTTTTATTTATTTATTTTTCATATGTGTGAACGTAGTTTAAGCTGTGTTTAAACTGTTAATTTTGTCTTTCCCCTCACCATGCTGCTATATTAACAGAATATTAGATCCAATAATCTATAACATGCTAAAGTTTCCAAACTGAATCAACAATACTGTTTGAAACACACTCACTGTTATTATTATTATTATATTTAATATTCTCAATTCCTGCTTCGAATATTTTTGACTTTATATCGTAAACGTAGAGAAATCCCTCTGGTTGCTTTTGTTATAATTTTTAATTTTTTATTTATATTTTGAGTAAATCAGATGCCATATTGTGACAAACACTGAGAATTTCATTGTTTTATAATTACTGTTTTTGGAATAAAGTAAATTATTATTAGATGGGTCGGGAATCTGGACAGTGCGTTGAAATAAGCATTTCAAAAAGACTACTACAGAGTTTTATCGACAGCTACCTTAGCTGGCTCCAGACTAAAGATCAGATGGCTGACCAGAAAGAATTAGCAACAAGAAATTTTGACTAGGAGACAGCGAGTGGGGCATGTATATGAGAGTTTCATGGAGGAGATCGTGTTTGTTGAAGACGAGATGAAAATCAGTGGGGGATCGTCTGTCCAGCCAAAGATAACCACAAACAAGGAGATGAAGTGGAACTGTACTGTTGAAGGCCTGTGCTCCACTCGAGACCCAATGAAACAATGATAGGAACGAGGATTTCATCATGAGCTAACAGCAGTTGGAGAACCACTAGAAAACCTTGGAGCACTGAACAGCCAACTGTTTCGTCCTAGTTTGGGACTCTTCGAAAGTACGCACCCACTACCAAGATTAGAAGCCAGGACCTTCTGGCTACAGGGCAAGCTAGGTTACAGGCCTGGTGGCGGGTACGTGCTGATGAAGAGTCCTAAACTAAGACGAAACAGCTGGCTGTCCAGTACTCTTAGGTTTTCCAGTGGTTCTCTAACTGATGTCAACTCATGTTGAAATTCTCCAACTAAATGAAACAAAATTCCTGCAAAACTAAAACTTAGATAGATATACAGAAGTGGAATGGTGAATATAATCAATGTGAAATATAATCTCATCATCTGATTTCATTATTTGTCTAACTGTTATTGTCATCAAAGAAAATAAATTCAATGTGATATTTAACCTTGAAATAAGCATATACATGACCTACATTATTCTTTTGTTTTCTTGTTAAAACACTGCGACTTTCTGCTTCTATCGAAAAGGCTGTTTTCACACCATAAAATAAGAGCAAAGTAGTTTACAGTGGAATCGTAAATTCACCAAATATCTGTCTGTGTCTGTATGTGTGTGTGTGTGTGCGTGTGCAATCAGTGCCTAGAAAACACCATGTTTGATCTCAGATCATATTAGCTTGTGATACATAGATAGATCGATAAGTAAGTTCCGTTAAGAAGACGACAAAAAAGAAGAAAAAAATATTAATTAGTATGAGATGTTGAATTCTCATGAAAATAATCTGCACATAGAAGAGTACAAAATTGCATGTAGGCATTTTGTTTATTTGCCGAATGAAAATTAAATTAATTATGCATATATTATCACACATGGGTTCTTATCATCATTATTAGCGCATTTCATCTACAGAAGTTTGAAGAAATCAAGTCTTCTTACCTTTATGTTTTCATAAACTACCTGTCTGAGGTGTTAGTTTACTTTGCGCTATTTATATTTTAGTAATAATAGACAAGCCCTCGAGTGGAACCCAAAAAGGAAGCGGCGAGTTTATCGTCCAACGGTGGGATGACTTGGAGGAGGCCATGTGAAGATGAGGTGACAGCATGTGGGCAGACTTGGAGCCAGGTGAAAACTGTAGCAGAGAACTGAACGCAATGTAGACGCGCGGTTGAAGGCTTGTGTTCCTCGAGGAATTAAAGAAAATAATACTGATAATAATTATTATCATAAGACTAAAAGAACCCAGATGGTACCGAAGAAACTGCTATTTATGAATTTTAAATTTAAAGGGGATATAGCAGCTGAGATTCTGCAGAATTCCTTACAAAGATCACTGACGAAGGCCTTCTCTTTGGTTGAGCTACGAATCAATTTACACAGCCGACAAGTGATCAATGGGTGTGTGAAAGTTGAACTGCTGCCACTTTGGGCCACTTCAATATGTGTTTATAAATTCACCTGCTGCTCCTGCAGAGTGAAAAACCTACTAAGAGTACTGGATAGCTGTTTCTTTCTAGTCTGGAACTCCGAATCAGTCGATCTTATTACGACAGTTTCAGCTATATGTAGAAGACGTGAGCGAAGTGCGTGTGATAAGGACCCTGAAGGATGTGTTGGTGTCTATGCGATGTCAAGTATCGAGCCAGTATGATATAATATATACATATATATATATACATATATATATATACCTTCACCAATTTCATTCCACATATTCGTTATTTCATGATGAACCTCTCATTGCAGTCTTACTGTCTCCTCCTCTTGAATACATAATACTTTGTATGAGCCACTGACTCACCTGACACCTTTCATAATCTTCAACTGACTTATCGATTTTTTCGTATCTCACATTCTACGAATCTATTATGACTAATCACGACCATCGTCTCCTATTTCATGATGTTTTGTAATTGAATTCAGCCTAGGACAACGTTCGTCACACAAATACGACTATTTATTTTGTCACCCAATATTATACCTGCTAATCTATCATTCTACGTAAAAATGTATCCGCTGCATAACTGGCCATTATTTTAACGACAACGAATATTGTATTTTATAATTGTAAGAACTTGAAGAGGGTCATTTCTGCGAGAGAATATTTTTCACTCAGGTTCACACTATCAAATCTTGAAATGTAATCAAATATAAAGTTTATGTATTTCATCAACCCAGTTTCCATCGTTTCCAAAAAATTTTGTTTCAATACAGCCTTTAGGAAGACTACAAATGAACAGGAAATTCGTTTAAAGGCTTAGCGTTCTTCTTTTTGTTTCCCCCCCTCTCTCTCTGTCTATCTTGAAATAATCACAACGGATATCCAAGTATATCAAAAATAGATATGTATATAAAATATGTCTCAAAGTCTTTAATTTAATGTCCAATATGTATGCTCAATATTCAATTATACAAAAACTTGTTACACTGAAGTCTTTAATTCGATGTCTAGACATCTGAGTGTATTAAATGTCTAGTCCGAATCTGTTTGATTCTCAAATAGAATAAGCAGACAATTTTAACTAGTAATAAAATGAATCAAATGAAAGATCCAATAAAAATGACCAGTAAATGTAATGTATTCAAGTGCTGAATTGCAGAAGTAGCCGGTCAGGTGTGAGGACAAATATTCGCCACTGATGACATTCTCTAATGCCAGTCGCGCTGACACTAGGCTGACCATCGGATTAGGTCCAATTGGCTGATGAGTGTCTATGAGTCCGCCCTGTAACCACAGTGTCCTCGTGTCAAACCACTTTGGTAGGTGAACAGTGCTAATGAGTTTGAAACTAGACTGACGAAACAGCTCGCTGTCCAGTACTCCAGTGCTAGTTCCCAATGGTACTCTTACCGAGGTCAGCTCATAATGAAATCCTGTTCACCTTTAATAGTCTGGGAAAATTTGAACATTGGATGTATGACATTCATTGTTATAAAAGTACACATACTTAGACTTCGGATCATCAACAGTGGAAATGTATCAAATGTATCTCAAATCGTCCTGGACGACAACACGCTTTGATAGTGGATGAGAAAGAAAAAGAAGAAGCAGTATCACATGTCACTGAAATTCTCAAGAAAAGTAATTATCCAAACAACTTCATCACAGAAATCAACACCAACATTAAACATGTGCGAATACGTATTACGATGACATATGGAACTCAACATCGGTCATTCCATATAGATAAGAGAAATCAGACGATATCAGAAGAGTACTCAATAAGCAAAACATCAGACACACACTGAAAATGAACCTTGATCGCGTTCCCAAGAATTCTTAATTCAGTAAAATAAAATTCTTAGAATGTTATACTATATACATCGATCGATCCTCAACAGAAAGAAATCAAAATTAGACTAAATGAACACTATAGAACATCTTTCTGACCCCCAAGAAATCCTTTTGAACTACAAAAGCTTGATAAGTCGTCAGCCATCGGTCTACACACGCTATAGAATCATTCCTCAAAATTGACTTTTTGAAACATTGAAATCATCAAGAAACATTTCAGGAATCACAATGAACATCTCACGTCATCAGAAACACTTCACATTGAATAAAATCCAAATTCGAGTGTTTGTTTCCAAGGATTTCATTGGTTACTGAATTTCATCATGAAGTGATATTGGTTAGAGAACCAATGGAAAATCTGAAGGGAGTATTGGACACGTCCTTCTTCATATCTTGGGACTACTTATCAGTACGAGCCGACCACAATGAGGTTCGAACACAGGACATACCGGGTACAGGGCGACCTCGTAAGAAATTTAGCTATCACCAATCTGCTTGGTGGCCTATGGATTACAAATTTTGCCGATATAGTACAACTACTACCCAGTTTAATAGGAGTGTATCTGTCATCACTACTGTCCTGCTGTCGTCACTGGCCACGACTTCTCACTAGAACACCGGCATGCTATGTGTTCCAAACTCCTACGGTGGCTGCCTAGTCATGAACAGTCCCATCTTAGGGCAAAACAACTCTTCCGTACTCCCAGGTTATTCTTGGTCCTGTAACCAAGGTGAGCTTATGATAAAATCCAAACTCCCTGAATACGAATAAAGGCCTAAGACGGAAAGTGACCTGGTTGCATGATAGCAATCGGCTTAAAACAGTAATCATTGTATGATCCATCATGTGATCGGATTAATGTAAAATTTCATCATGTTCTTATCTCGATCTTGGTCAGACCACCAACCAGTAAGAATAATTATTATAATCGCCTATCAGTCAGAACAAAATTTTTTACCACCCTAGGTCGATTCTAATGTCATATCAACTGTCGACGAGATGAATATCAACTAACGACTGGTATGCCCTCATCTCCAATATGAAATGATTAAATCAACACAATTCCATCATGTAAACGCATACTGTTTCTATAATTACGTAGGCCTATCAAATCTAACAGTCTACACGTGTTTTGTTATCTCTACCAATTGGCCAAATTGACAACGTAAACAGAATTAGCACATGCTGATGAACGATGTTTAAGTTGTTAAGCAGAAGCTGAGGTTTTATAAATTCTGGTCTAGTATTACTTTTATAAAGCTATTAATGGCATTGAATAGCGAAACGTCAGTTTAAACAGAAATATCGTTCTGTTCTTCATTCAATTAAGAAATATAATCTTTATATTATTTGAATGTATATATGTTGTTCATAACTTCCAGAATGGTGATAAGGACTATTTCTGTAGGCATTCTTGATGATCAGGTTATACTATTTGTGGGGGATGTTAGAATAACTTCAATTCTAAAATTTTCCTCATGAACAAACATCATTCAGAGAGATCACTGAAAACTATCGGAAAGCACTGAACAGCAGTTTCGTCCTATTCTAAGACTCTTCACAGTGTGCAGGCACCTGTCCCCCTCCAGGAATAGCTTGAGCCGGAATCTAATTACTGAAATTGATCCGCCAAGGGCACCAGTGAGAGCAGCACTATATCACGAAATGACACACAGTTGGTATTTAGGAGTCATTTGATTTTAGCCCAAGTCAGTGAGTAGTCAGAGAGCTTGGCTTCGTAACCTGAAGATTCTAGGCTCGATCTCTGGCAGGAGACTTGTGACTGCGTACTAGTCAACAGTCTCAAAATAGGACGAGACGGCTATCCAATACTTCTTGATTTTCAATAGTCTCTCTTTTGCTGATGTCGGATGAAGTGTTTCTTGATATTACTTTCGTTGGTGATGATTAACAATGGAATGCAGTGATGACTTGGGAGTTAAGAAGAGAATAACATTCCTTTCTATCATCAGTCAGTGATCTCAGATAAATGATCCAACTTTAAATCCATCAAAACGTGAGACTACTGACTTCTCCTTTAGACATTAACGTGATCTACAATGATTGGTTGGTACACGTGATGCTTGTAGCATAGAGATGATCGGAATATAAACTAAGTCGAACAGAAAATACCTTGGAATATTTATTTCCTCTGACCTCACTTGGTCATCCCATATTTTGTTGATCTCCAAGAAAATGCTGTGTCTAATCTACTACATTAAGTAGCTAAGACAATCTGGAATCATGCAACCTCTAATTACTTTTACAACTTGTTAACTCGTGTATCTTACCTAATGTACTTTACTACTCCTCCACCCTTAGTCTTTCCTTGGCTACTCATTTAAAAAAGGACTATATCATTTTGAGAAGAGTACTGAAGAGTTGTCAATAGGGCGAGTGGTGTGCAACCTGATGGAAATCTGAACTCATGAAAGAGAAGTGGTCCGAAATGCAGATTGTCTAATGCTCAACACACTCTCTATTCTCAACTTCCTCTACCTTGTATCACTTTTATCTCATCTGGCAGAATTACAAGTCAGTGCAAAAGATTATATGCTTGTACTTCCAAGTATAGGAACTCAGCGATACCATATTTGACCAGTCCATGTTCTATGCCCAACAGAGACAGTGTTAAGCGTGAGATTTATGCATTAGTTCTTTGTTAGCAAAATAATCGGTCCTTTTATTATCTCCTTTTTGTAACCTATGGTGACACTATCTCAATTAACTGACTACCTTAGCTACTAAACTTATTATTATTATTATTACTTACAATATTCTTTTTGTATATCTAATATGACTTTGTGGTGGTGGTGGTGTGATACGATACAATCTGTGCCAAAGGAATATTATTCTCACATATTCTCATACAGTTCAATTCGGCACTAGCAACAGAATACAATATATCTATAATCTATTTGAACATTCTATTTGATGTTAGAGACAGAATACATTTCCCACTGCATTAACAACAAAAGAATACTATGTATGTATTTGAACATGCTATTTCTTGTCGTTTGATGTTAACCGAAATCACAAGCTCAATATGACTGGTTGAAAAAAATAAATATAAATTGTATGTATATTAACAGCTGTGTGATCAATGAAAAAGATACCTTGGCTCCTGCTGTGGTGAGAGCAGGCCGTGAGAAAATATGTACAAGGCTGATTTAACAACCAATCGCAGCAAAGTTAACGTGGCAAAATATGATTCGCAGATAGAGAACTCTATTTGTCGAGGAATCCCTAAACAACCAATCCGAAGCCTGCGTTTGTCTGCCTGACTTCTGATAAACAACCAATCAGATGACTGCGCTTGTCTACTTGCATAAGCTGTAATAATGTATGTGAAATATATATAAATACGTGTTGATTTTCATAATAAAACGATCTGTTGCCTGGCCCTTGTCTTCTGTTGTTACACTGCGTCTTGCCTTCTATTGTTACAATTTCACCGTTACTTTAAATACCAACTAAGAACTGCCTTTAACACTCCTGCAATATTATTTAATATTTTAATATTACTGTATAAAATTAGATGTAATATTATAATACCAAATGCAGAAAACTCCACCCTGTAACATGAGTTCTGTTTTGGAGTAAAGCAAATTATTATTATTATTATTATTATTACTATTATTATTTATCACGAAAGATGGTAGTACACTGGTATCCCATGAAAGCTAATATTCAGGTGTTAGTATGAAACAGATTTCGTTTATATCAAGTTTGATCACAGATTGATATCAGCTAGACAATCAATGAAAAGCTACTAGGTAGTACTGCATACTCATTGCGTCCTTGTTTGGGACCAACGAGCTGTACGCAGCCGGGTAGAAGTTAGCATCCGTTGGTCAGGGTTTCAGGTACTATAGGTTGAATTGTCTACAAGCTCCCCATGTAACTGAAAGCTCCTGAAGTTCAAAACCTAATGGGTGCGTACTGACAATGAGTTCCAAACTAGGACCAAATGGCCTTCCAGTACTCCATGGTAGTTCTTGAGGGGTCTGCAAGACGGGAAGGAGAATGGTGAGGTTGGCTACTATCCTTAATGATCTGTCTGATTGTGCTGGAGTGGAGCCTACCAGCGACTTTGGGTGTTGAGAAGACAAATATGTGTTTGACAGACCAAAATGAATGTAGAAGATCTGAAATCCATCCAGATAATTTATGTCTTATGTCATACAGACTCGAAAGTCTCTATGTGAAATCCAAAGTGTTAGCAGAAGAGCCCCCTAAAAAGATAGTTCTTCAAGAGAGTATAAAGAATACGGAGGTAATGAAGTTGATGGAGAACCAACAATAAGAACAAGCACGATATATCTAAAGGAAACCATCTCTTTCAGTTATCTAAATAGCATCTTTTCAACTAAAAGTGGTACAAATAAGGGTTTCAAAGCCAACTACGGTCTTCGTTATACCCTGAAAATTCCTATACACATGACCGAAAATGTAGAAAATAGATCCTTCTGTAATCTGTTAACAAGAAGTCTCTCTCTCTGTTTCTATGTACATACGACTGCAATTCAAAGGTGATATACCAAGTGAAGTAATCACTGGGAAGTTGAGAAAATCAATTTGAATGACTTTTAATGGTGGTAAGCTGCCGTTTATATTTTCCACACAAACAGTTATGATTCAGAAAGTGGCCAACCAATTCTAATCGTATCTTCCAGTTCAATTGCTCCTGTGGAGTCAGTCGCATTAGCCGTTGCTCCGGTATTCTTAATTTTTCGTCCTCGGGAAGAACTAACAGTGTTTTCAAAATTGTCAGCAGTTCTATACTGTACCACTTAGTCCAAACTGGCAACAAAGTTAGCAGTGAAGACCCTTTCTCGATGATCTGTGGTGTGTCGAATATATTACCAACGCCTTCTAGATACCCTTGGAAGGCCCTTGGAATTCGCTTAAATCAACCGGAGCTTTACTATATTCCAAAAAAAATACTTGTGATACAGAATGGAATTCTCAGCATTAATCACAATATTGCATCTAATTTCCTCAAATTATAAATAAAAATTAATCACACAGAAAATTTTCCACATTTACAATAGAGGTAGTGTCAAAAACATGCAGCATATAAAATGGAAATAGCAATAATAATGATAACAGCTAGGGTAATAATAATAAGAATACAAGTGAAAATTACCGTTGGCTTGTGTCACACAGTATTGGCAATGTGGTATAGAAATCCTAACATGTTTAAAAATATTGAATATAATGTTCTCTTTACATGATATGGTGAGGGGAAAAACAAAGATTACAGCCGTCATGGAGATAAGTTGGTGTTTGCAATTATGAGAGTAAAACAGAGAAGTAACAGGACCATAAATATAATAGAAGTAATAAAAGTAAAGCTTGAAGGTATGTAAGGATGGATGGAGGAAATTGTTTATTTACTAGATGAAAGAAGGTTAGTTAATTCTTGCCTGACACTATTTTCATCACATAAAATACGTGCCAAGTATGGTATCATAGAATTCTTATACTTAGACGTGCGAGCATACAGTTTTCTGAAGTTACTCCTTGTTCTACCTGAGGAGATCCAAGGTGAAAGCTGAGGGTAAAGCGGATGCTCCAAGTCAGACAAAATCCCTTTAGTAAATTTATTGCATGAAGTCAAGTGCCTATCGACAACGACGTTAACTATGTGGTCCACTGGGACACCACTCACCCTACTAACAGTCTTCAGTATTCGACGAATTGTGACATGGTCCTTTTTAAGCAAACCAGGAAAGAATTAGGGTGAGCAATAAAGAAGAATAGGTAGGATGCAAGAGTTTATGAACTGTAAGATGAGGGGTTGAGTTATACCCGAGTGTCTTAACTTCTTAATGTAAAATGTCAAGCGGAATATTTTACTGGAGATTGCTAAGACATGGGAAGACCAGGAGAGATCAGAAGAGAGAATAAGTCCAAGATACTTAATTTCTGATTTGATTCCTATATCATTGTCGTTAATTTTACAACTGTCATGAGAATTGATGACTTCTTTTAGCTGTCTTTTACATCTTAAGCTGAAATTAACAGTTTGACATTTTTAGAAGGATTCAGTTTAAGATTGTTAGACTCAGACCATTTACTGACTCCCGACAGAAAGCTATTTATTTTGGTACAATCTAGCTGGGAGTTAACAGCCACTGAAACTTTGAAGTCATCAGGGTATTTCACAAAGTTTATTTCATCAGAGTAAAAGGCCCTAGTGGACGGAGAAGGCCTCACCGCTATTACATCCCTTATTTGATCTGATATTCAAATTAGTGTTATAATAAGGCCTGCTATCTCCCTCTTATTGATGCTTTTGGAATGTAATCCCCTATTATTGATTTAATGTAGTTTAAAACAGCATTACTGTCATATTAAATGTAGAACCTGATGACGAATTTATTGAACAGAATAGTCTTTGTTTATTAACCAGTCTTATTATTTAATCAGAAGTCCAACACAATAAAGATCTGTAGGTAGTTCTTCAGTTTTCGAATTCTTTCGCAACTAGATGTCATCCTTATCAACACCAGTCATCTTGTCACAAGGAAATCCAACGAGAAAGGACATTTTGTTTAAGATATTTCAAAAGTACTATGTAAGAAATCATTTGCTTTAAGTTTGTCTACCGATCGACATCAGCCAGACTGCTATCTCTTCCTGGTTTCGTCCTCATCGTCAGCAGAAACCCATCAGGGTTCAAACACAGTACCATCCCAATTACAAGGCGATCTCAGCGACCATTCCACGATCTCTAGCTTCTAGCAGTTCGTTGTTTTAGCCAATATCATCGGGCAATCTAAAATGAAAAATATTCTTTTCAATAATTTCTCTTCAGGTTCTTGCAATTATAAAATATAATATTAGTTGTCGTTACAGTAAAGGCCAGTTTTGCGGCAGATACATTTTTAACATAGAAAGCTAGAGACCAAAGCTCAGTATACACACTTCTTTAGCTTCGTACCGATGAAATACAAACGAAATCTAGTCAGGTGCTTAGTATTTAGAGCAACGTTTATTTGTTCCGAAGACTGCGTAGATAAAGAACTCCAGGTCATCCGAGACATTCTAAGCCAGAGCGGATATCCAGAGAAATTCATTAAAGCCATCATAAGTTACAATAGTCGTAAACATGAACTGGCAACGGTGGAGAAAAAGCCTCCCTTTCTTCGTCTCCAATCCAGGAGAGATACTCCTGCGGATATTCTATCGCAACGTTTAACCAGGACTATCAAGAAAACATTCTACTCTGCACGTCTGTGTCTATCCTTCAGTAGCCGTCCAATGTTCACCAAGCAACTCAAAGATGCCTGATCTTACCTTAGTTCTTCTTCATGCATACACCATTTCAACTGTTCCTGTGATTCAAGTTATATAGGGCGCACAATTAGTCAGGTTCGTCTACAGGTTCGAGAACATTTCCCAGCTTGGTTCAGCAGGGGGAAATTAAGTGTATAAAAAAGATCAATCCTGTCACACTTGATCGGTATTTATTTATTTTCATTACAGCTTGATTCCACACCGTATTTTTGGTACAGGTATGGAATTTTCAGCATGTGATATCGGTAGCCCAAATTTTGCAGGTCGACCATACATATTAGGTGTGCGTCGGAAGGGGATCGAACCTCGGACCATGTTCATGGTCGGTGAGAATCCTAACCACTGTGCAACCGAAGGTACTGGACATCGTATCTATGTCAACACAGCTTTCAGGGTTATATACCGAATTCTGAATTCGTTATCACGTACAGTTCACTTACGTCTCCTAAATATAGCTGAAGCTATTGCAATAAGATTGAATAAACCGGAACTTTGTATCCAAATAGAACACGTCCAGACGCTGTTCCTACCGTGGTCAAACTTGGATTGATGATTACTCTTCTTCTCACCAATAGTTCTCCTTCCCCTTAACCCTCTTGGTTTTTGTTTCCCTTGCTTATTATTACAAATACTACTATTTGTCATAATTTATGCCCTTCATGCAAACATTCCCTCACTACTATCGAATTTTCCATTTATACTATCCGGACTTATTATTAGTGATATTATCTCTTTTCCCAATATACGCCTCCACCTGTGTCATTTCACACATTGGTTATTTCATGATGAACCACTCATCGCAGTCTTACTATCTCCTCCTCTTTAATACATACCACTTTGTACTAGCCACTCACCTGACACCTTTTATAACCTTGAACTGACTTGTCAACTGAACTTGTCACTTTTCCTACCCCACACTCTACAAATCTATTATGATTAATCACCAGAATAGTCTCCTGTTTTACAATATTTCGGTAATCGATTTCAGCCCAACAAGTTTGTCACAGAAATACAACTATTTAGTTTGTCACCCAACCTCGCCAGATACTAGCTTGCTAGGCTCTTAGCTTACTAGTTTTCTAGCTGGTCCCAAGCCCGGGTAAAGAGGGAGGGTTGGGTTGTGGTGCTAGCAACTCCACCCCTGTAAAACAACCAAATCGCTACAGAAACTTCAACGAATAAATATATTAAAAATTCTAAAAACATAAGCAATAGCCTTACTTTTCGCTGGAATCGGGGAAGTGAAATGACGCAGGCTGGTGAAAGCCTTCGGGAAGCCAGTCAGTCGATTTGCCTTCTTTTGATGAAAGCAAAAGTAAGGACGGGTACCTGGAATGTTCATACAATGTACAAAACTGGAAAGGCTGCCCAAATAGCCGCTGAAATGAGAAGGTACAGAATAGAAGTGTTGGGAATCTGCGAAAGCAGATGGAACGGAACTGGAAGGTGCCAACTACCTACTGGAGAGACAGTAATCTTCTCCGGCCACCCAGAGGAAAACCATGAGCACACTGAGGGAGTGGCCATCATGATGCCACCAACAGCAACCAAAGCTCTCATGCAGTGGGAAGCAATCTCCTCCAGGATAATGACAGCCAGGTTCAACTCAAAAGGAAGGAAAGTTACAGTCATTCAATGCTATGCGCCACCAGATGGAAACACCAAGAACCCAATAGACTTCATCTCAATTTCAAGAAAGTGGAGACGGAGCCTACTGGACACAAGGTCAAGGAGAGGAGCAGATGTGGGTTCAGACCACTATCTAGTAGAAGGGACTTTCAAGGTGAAACTAAAAGCCTCGAGGATAGCTGGGGATAGGCCACAATGCAAGTTCAACACTCAATTACTGAAGGACACAACCACAAAAGACACCTTCACTGCAACTGTCAGAGCAAAGCAGGAAACACTACGCGACAGCACTGAAGAATCATGCGTGGAAGAACATTGGAAGTCTCTGAAGGCGATTCTCAACGAAACGTGTTCAACGGTTCTAGGAAGAAAGAAGAGACAAGACAAGGAATGGCTCTCAACGGACACTTGGAAATTAATAGAAGAGAGGAGAATGGTGAAAGAGAAAATGATTCAATGCAAGGACGGACAGGAGAAGGAGACGATGAGCTCAACTTACAAAGCATTGGACAAAGAAGTGAAGAAGAGTGCTAGGAAGGACAAAAGACGATTCTACGACAATCTAGCTACTGAAGCTGAAAAGGCAGCAGGCAAAAGGGACCTGAGGACACTATATCAGATAACCAAATCTCTATCCGGGAAGAGACCAACACAAGCGAAACCTATAAAAGACAGCCAAGGGAACCCAATTACCAAGGAAGAAAAACAGATTAAACAATGGGCGGATCACTTCAAAGGACTCTTGAACCGACCATCACCTGCAACCCGTCCAGAAATACCAACAACAGCGCGCACACAACTGCAAGTTGACACCAATCCTCCAACGAGAGCTGAAGTCTTGAATGCAATCAAGCTTCTGAAAGCTGGAACAGCAGCCGGACCAGATGGAATACCCCCTGAAGCACTGAAAGCGACCCAGAGACTACAGCAGACATGCTGACTCCATTATTGCAAAAGGTCTGGAAGGAGGGAAAGGTGCCTACTGACTGGAGGAAAGGTTACCTCGTGAAACTACCAAAGAAGGGCGACTTAGGACTCTGCAAGAACTGGCGAGGAATCATGCTCCTATCGACGCCAAGTAAAATCCTGAGTCGCATCATCCTGGAGAGATTAAAGGACGCACTGGAGACAGAACTCCGACCAGAACAAGCTGGATTCAGGAAAGGCAAATCATGTACTGACCAAATTGCAACTCTACGCATCATCATCACAGAACAAAGCATGGAATGGCAATCAAACCTCTACCTCAACTTTATAGACTTTGAGAAGGCCTTCGACAGCGTTGACCGTGAAGTAATTTGGAAATTACTCGAGTACTATGGCGTACCCCAAATATTCATCAACCTTATTCAACAGCTGTACGACAACGGCACATGTCAAGTGATCCACAACGGAAAACTCAGCGAGGCGTTTGGAGTAAACACAGGAGTCAGACAAGGGTGCTTATTATCACCAATGATATTCCTAATTGTGGTGGACTGGATTATGCGTCAGACAGTGGGAAACGAGAAGACAGGAATATCCTGGACCGACGTGAAGAACCTAGAAGACCTGGATTTCGCGGATGACTTATGTTTGATGTCACACAAAATCGAAGACTTACAAGCGAAAACCGACAAACTGGTCGAAGAAGCAACCGGCGAAGACAGGACTCCAGGTGAACATAGACAAGACGGAGGTTATGAAAATAACCAACCAACCAACAACAACAACAGCAGCAACATCCAACGTCAATCACCATCAACGGGAGGGATTTGAAAGAGGTTACTTCATTCACTTATCTAGGGAGCATTGTCTCAACTACAGGAGGAACGGACGAGGATGTCAAATCGAGCGAGAATCGGGAAGGCGAGAAACACATTCATCAACCTGAAATCAATCTGGAAATCTTCGTCACTCAGCATCACCAACAAAATTCGGATTTTCAATACAAACGTAAAGTCAGTTCTTCTATACGGATCAGAAACTTGGCGGGTCACAAAGAATATTTCCAAAAGGTTGCAGACCTTTATTAACAACTGTCTTCGCTCTATACTGAAGATCAGATGGCCGGAAAGAATCACCAACAAGGAATTATGGGAACAAACAAAGCAAGAACCAATCGCCCAACAAATATGCAGGAGAAAGTGGAGATGGATCGGACACTCGCTGAGGAGACCGCTGGGTGACATCGCGCGTCAGGCCCTCGAGTGGAACCCGAAAGGGAAGCGGCGTGTGGGACGTCCAAGGGTGACATGGAGGAGATCGTGTGAAGAGGAGTTGAAAGAGTATGGACTAACATGGATGCAGGCGAAAAGTACAGCAGAAGACAGAAGCAAATGGAGACGTGCAGTTGAAGCCCTATGTTCCACTAGGAACCCAAGGGAGCAATAATATAATAATAGTTTGTCACCCAATGTGACTGTCAATCTATTATTCTACGTAAAAATGTATCCGCTACATAACTGGCCATTATTGTAACGACAACAAATATTATATTTTATAATTGTAAGAACCTGAAGAGAAATTGTTGAGAAGAGTATTCTTCGTTCAGATTGACTTTTAATTCATGGGGTATGGGAATATATCACACTCTCAAATACCATCGGTGGCCAGCAGTATTTGTCCTCACATTCGTCCTGGTTTTGGTGGGTCCTCTTGATCACAACTTCTCACCACTAGAATTTTAAAGCAACTAACTTCATTCTGTAGATAGCCTTAGATATTTCATTGAATGGTTGGTTAATAACCCTACTTCACAAGTCCGATATCATCACCGCAAATATCCATTGAGTCATGGAGAAAATAAAAGACAGATTCAGCGAAGAAAATTTTCTTTATCGACGAAATCATCCTCAGAGGTTGTACTGTACAGTCGTATTTATACTTACAAAAATATATAGTGGCCTATTATTGAGTAATAAGGCGAGGGGTGACATAATTGATATAATTGCTTACTCGGTGCCCAAATATTTTAGAACTATTCTGTCAAATCTTGACGACAGTTCATTTGAAGTACTCATAAGTGGCTTTAGAAGTGAAAATTAAAAGTTGTAAATCACGTGGTACTCAATGGCACAAAGATGGAAATTTGATAAGGTTAAAATTGCTATTGAGTGAGAATAAAGGTGGTATTTGAGTGTCAATTTAACAAGTGTGAAGAGAGTGTGAAAATATACAAAAGGAGCATATGAGATTGATAATAGTAAATTAATTATTAAAGCAAAAACAAACTTAAAGTAAAATTAAAAAATAAAAAACAAAAGAAAAAATCAAATTTTTTTTACAGGGAACGATTAGTGAAGAGGTTAAGACCAAGGTAGAATAAGAGATGGGAGAAACGTTTTCTGTATACAGAGTTCAGGGTTGTAATGACGAATCGCCAGCGCCTCCATCATACACAAAAGCTGAAACCTGACGCCCTTTATACCATTTGGCCTCACTTTGTAGATGATCTTGAAAGACAACTCTAGTGGATCTACGTGGCCTGAGTTCACGAAATGCTCGAGAATTGAGCTAGTAATTGTCTTACATTGTCACTTTGCTAACCATGCCGGATAATGTTCAGAGATGCGTTTGGAAAGCGTTTGCTTTTTTTGGCCGATATAACTAGCTATACACGAGCAGTTGAATCGATAAACACACACTGAGGTGGCCCAAAGAGGCAGTTTATCCTTCACACATCCGTTTGTCATTTATCGGCTGTAGAAATTGATTCGTAAAGAAAAAGCTTTCCTCAGTGATCTGCATAAGCGATTCTTCAGGATCTCAGCTGCGGTATCACCTTTAAATTCAACACTCATAAAAAGCAGTTTCTTCTGCACTGTCTGCATTCTTTCAGGTATTTCCCTTAACTTCATGCTTTTCTCGATAAATCTTAGAGGATATCCATTCTCTATGAGGACTTGTCTGAGTCACCCAAGTTCCCCATTGATTGTATGACTTGAACATATCCTACTTATTGTTGAGCACACTTGACACTCAAATACCACCTTTATTCTCACTCAATAGCAATTTTAACCTTATCAAATTTCCATCTTTGTGCTGTTGAATACCACGTAGTTTACAACGTTTATTTTCTTACTTCTAACACCAGTTATGAGTAATTATATCAATTATGTCACCCCTCGCCTTATTACTCAATAATAGGCCACTATATATATTTTTGTAAGTATAAATACGACTGTACAGTACAACCTCTGAGGATGATTTCGTCGATAAAGAAAATTTTCCTCGTTGATTCAGTCTTTTATTTTCTTGGATATCATCATTTATCCATTCATTCATTCATTCATTCATTCATTCAAACGACAGCTGTGTAGAACTTTTGTGTAGAAAGCATGGATACAGAAAAATTGGTCAATGGTGTACACTCATCTTAGAATAATTAATATAGTATGATTTTATGCGTTAATCATCTGCATAATTAGCTATTTACAGAATGACCTCGTAAAAAATAATGACTGATCAACCAACTCAGAATAATAGAGAGACAAACAGATCAAAATGGATAGTAGTCAATAATCACTTAACTCTCTTCTGTAATAATAATAGTATTAATAATAATAATAACAATAATGATAATAATATCTTACATTATTTGAAAACAGAAAAAATATAAACTTCTCCTTGTGTAATTGTAAATTTTAGACCAGTCCAGTCAGTAGTAGTAGTAGTAGTAGTAGTAGTCATTCTTTCCACCATTTTGGATTGGTCATAAAATCAATAAGTTTAGAAATAATCAATAACGTAGGGTAAAGGGAAGGGAGGGCTAGGGAGAGATAGAGAGAGCGAGAGAGTTCTGTCTATTCTGTTTCCTCTACAGAAAAAAAAGAACCCAGACAACCTACTGCTTGTTTTGTTTTAAAGAAAGATATATGTGTATACTGACTTTATCTGATATACGTATATATATACGCATAAGTTACATTGTACATTTAATTAACGGTCTGATTCAGGTAATACAACTGTATAAACAAACTTTAGTGGGTAACGCATAGTAACAATTAAAGTTTTTTTTACGTATTTATTGGTTTCGTAGGGATTTTGTTTGATTTTGGTTGGAAGATTTCATTATGAGCTGAACACCGGTGTAGAGAATTATTGGAAAATAACTAGCTAGGAGTACTGGACAGCCAGGTGTTTTGTCAGCCTATTTTGGAACTCTTTATCGATACGCAAACAAGTCGCGGGAGGCTCCAACACAGAACTTTCTGGTTACAAGGCTAGCACTCAAGTTAATGTCTAAAAGAGAGATAGGTAGTCTGTCATTTCGAGGGATTTAATCTAAGATCATTTAGCTTAGACGACTGACTGTTGAGAGAAGGAAACTTTATTCACTTCTAAGCTGTTAGGTCGTCACTGAATTCCAGTGTTAATCATCACCAGTGAAATTACCATCAAGAACCATCAGAGCCAACATCAGCAAAAGAGAGACCATTGAAAAACAAGAAGTATTGGAGCGTTGTCTTGTTCTACTTTGAGACTTTTCACTAGTATGCACTCACGAGTCTTCTGCCAGAGATCGAACTTGGAATCTGCAAGTTACGATGGCGAGCTCGCTGACTACTCAGTTATTTGTGCTAGAATCAAATGATTCCTGAATCCCAACGGTGTCATTTCGTGATATAATGTTGCTGTCACTGGTTCCTCCAATCAGTATCAAATTTGTCTTGTCATGGTGGACCTCACTGGTCACGACCTCGCACTGCAGCTTCAGGAAATTCATGTAGTTGCCATCAGTAGGCTGATGACTTATATATTGGGATGACAGGATTTAGGGGAACTTCGGATGAATTTCCAGCCAAAGCGATTTCTCATGGGGAGTAGGTGGTTGTGTGTTGCGAAGAGTCTCAAAATAGGACGAAACAGTTGTTGAGTGCTCTCCGATGGTTTTCATGGATCTCTCTGAATGATGTTGGTTCGTGAAGAAAATCTAAGAACCATAATTAATTCAATATTCCTACAGATTGTAACTTTCTCAACATCAAGAACGCTTACAGAAAGTGTTCCTTCCACCATTCTGAAAGTTAAGGACAACACACATACATTCATATAAAATATTTTGTATATCCTAATAGAATGAAAATCAGAACGAAATTCAACGCCATTAATAGCTTTGTAAAAGTATTACTAAAAGTATTACAAAATCTCAACTTCTACACAACAACTTAGTCATCGTTCATCAGCATGTGCTAATTCTGTTTACGTTGTCAATTTGGCCAATTGGTAGGGACAACTAAACACGTGTTGATTGTAAGATTTGATAGGTCTATGGAATTATAGAAACAGTATGCGTTTACATGATGAAATTGTGTTGATTTAATCATTTCATATTGGAGATGAGGGCATACCAGTGGTTAGTTGATACTGATCTCGTTGACAGTTAATATGACCGACTGGACTTATGCATGGGTATAATAATACTGACACAATCAACAATTTAACTAATATGCTACATACGGCTATTCGTTCCTGAGTTTCTTCCGGTTTACTGAGCCATGTAAATATCAAAAGACAAATACTCACCTGTGACTGGTTGAATACATTTTTATCAGCCGAAAGCAAGTCAGCTGGATGCATATGCGTTTCTCAGTGAATGATGATGTTCCCACCGAGGCTCGAACCCAGTGCCCATAGTTTCAAAAATAGGATGAAATGCGCATCCTGGACTCCACTGCTAGTCACCATCCACCAATTAAATTTTAATTGAATGCCCAGACATCCCTAAAGCATTTGCAAAATAAGCCGAAATGTCAACCTAAGACCGAGCACTTCGGTTCAATCAATCGACGGGAAAATAAAAAATTCAAATAAAAGAAAGCAAGTCAGGCTTATATATTTTTAGCCAGATTAGAATCGATCTAAAGCAGTGAAATTGATTGTTCTGATTGGCAGGTGATTCGTATAGGCCAGCGAAGAACAAGTATTCTGGTTTGTTGGTGGTTTGATCAAGACCAATGTAAGAAGAACATGATGAAATGTTACAGTAATCCGATCACACGATGAATCACTCGATGGATCACGCTATCACGCAATTAGGTCACTTTCCATCTTAGGTCATCATTCGTATTCAAACAGTTTAGATTTCACCGTCAGTTGACATTGTTCAAAGAACCATTGAAAAACCGTTTGGGAGTACTGGAGAGTTGTTTTACCGTAAGATGGAACTCTTCATGAGTACGCAACCACCTGAGGGTGTCCGCACCCAGGACCTTCTGGTGTTCTAGTGATAAGTCGTGACCAGTGGGGTACAGCAGTGTATTAGTGAGGATAGATCCTCGCTGATGAGACTGACCAGGTGACGGGCTATATCTTGAATTTGCAGAAGTTGGATCTCATGTGCTGGCCATTGAATCGATTCGCAGTGGTTTAATGGTGCACGAGATCGCCTTGTAGCCGGAAGGTTTTGTATTCAAACTCCCTGTAATGTGAGCGTACTGACGAGCAATCCCAAACTATGACTAAGCACGTTTCCAATACTGCCTTCAGCTTTTCCAGTGTTTCTGTAACCAATGTCACTTCATGATGAAGTCCAGTAACCAATCAAATCTTTGCAAACAAACACTCGAATTTGGATTCCATTTTATGTGAAGTGTTTCTGATGACGTGAGATGTTCATTGTGATTCCTGAAATGTTTCTTGATGATTTCAATGTTTCAAAAAGTCAATTTTGAGGAATGATTCTATAGCGCGTGTAGACCGATGGCTGACGACTTTTCAAGCTTTTCTAGTTCAAATGGATTTCTTGGTGGTCAGAAAGATCTTCTGTGGTGTTCATTTCTTCTAATTTTGATTTCTTTCTGTTGAGGATTGATCGATGTATATAGTATAACATTCTAAGAATTTTATTTTACTGAATTAAGAATTCTTGGGAATGCGATCAAGGTTTATTTTCAGTGTGTGTCTGATGTTTTGCTTATTGAGTACTCTTCTGATATCGTCTGATTTCTCTAATCTGTATATAATGAAAAAAAAGTCATCGTAATACGTATTCACACATGTTTAATGTTGGTGTTGATTTCTGTGATGAAGTTGTTTGGATAATTACTTTTCTTGAGAATTTCAGTGACATGTGATACTGCTTCTTCTTTTTCTTTCTCATCCACTATCAAAGCGTGTTGTCGTCCAGGACGATTTGAGATAACTGATACATTTCCACTGTTGATGATCCGAAGTCTAAGTATGTGTACTTTTATAACAATGAATGTCATATATCCAATGTTTAAATTTTTCCAGACTATTAAAGGTGAACAGGATTTCATTATGAGCTGACCTCGTTAAGAGTACCATTGGGAACTAGCACTGGAGTACTGGACAGCGAGCTGTTTCGTCAGTCTAGTTTCAAACTCATTAGCACTGTTCACCTACCAAAGTGGTTTGACACGAGGACACTCCAGTTACAGGGCGGACTCATAGACACTCATCAACCAATTGGACCTAATCCGATGGTCAGCCTAGTGCCAGCGCGACTGACACTACAGAATGTCATCAATGGCGAATATTTGTCCTCACACCTGACCGGCTATTTCTGCAATTCAGCACTTGAATACATTACATTTACTGGTCATTTTTATTGGATCTTTCATTTGATTCATTTTATCACTAGTTAAAATTGTCTGCTTATTCTATTTGAGAATCAAACAGATTCGGACTAGACATTTAATACACTCAGATGTCTAGACATCGAATTAAAGACTTCAGTGTAACAAGTTTTTGTATAATTGAATATTGAGCATACATATTGGACATTAAATTAAAGACTTTGAGACATATTTTATATACATATCTGTTTTTGATATACTTGGATATCTGTTGTGATTATTTCAAGATAGACAGAGAGAGAGGGGGGGGAGACAAAAAGAAGAACGCTAAGCCTTTAAATAAATTTCCTTTTCGTTTGTAGTCTTCTTAAAGGCTGTATTGAAACAAAATTTTTTGGAAACGATGGAAACTGGGTTGATGAAATACATAAACTTTATATTTGATTACATTTCTAGATTTGATAGTGTGAACCTGAGTGAAGAATATTCTCTCGCAGAAATTACTCTCTTCAAGTTCTTACAATTATAAAATACAATATTCGTTGTCGTTAAAATAATGGCCAGTTATGCAGCGGATACATTTTTACGTAGAATGATAGATTAGCAGTTATAATATTGGGTGACAAAATAAGTAGTCGTATTTGTATGACGAACGTTGTCCTAGGCTGAATTCAATTACAAAACATCATGAAATAGGAGACAATGGTCGTGATTAGTCATAATAGATTCGTAGAATGTGAGATACGAAAAAATCGATAAGTCAGTTGAAGGTTATGAAAGGTGTCAGGTGAGTCAGTGGCTCATACAAAGTATTATGTATTCAAGAGGAGGAGACAGTAAGACTGCAATGAGAGGTTCATCATGAAATAACGAATATGTGAAATGAAACAGGTGGAGGCATATATATATATATATATATATATATACATATATGGGGCATACTATTACTCAGGTTCGTCTACGTGTTCGAGAACATTTACCAGCTTGGTTGGGTAAGGAGGAACTTAAATGGATCAAAAGCTCGATTCGATCATATTTGGTCGACAGTAGACATCGCATAGATGCCAACACATCCTTCAGAGTTATGTACCAAATTACGAAGTCGTTATCACGTACATTTTGCTTAAGTCTTCTACACATAGCTGAAGCTTTTACAATAAGTTCGACTAAACCGAAACTTTGCATCGAAAGACAACCCGTTCAAACGCTGTTTCTTTTGTGTTGCCAAACTTGGATTGATGATTACTCTTCTTCTCACCAAGAGTGCTTCTTCCCCTTAACCCTCTTGGTTTTATTTTATTTCTTTGCTTATTATCACAATTGTCATAATTACTATTCACCATAATTTATACTCTTCATTCAAACATTCCCTCAAAACTATCGAATTTCCATTCACACTATCCGGACTTATTATTAGTAATATTATCTCTTTTCTCAATGTATGCCTCCACCTGTTTCATTTCACATATTCGTTATTTCATGATAAACCTCTCATTGCAGTCTTACTATCTCCTCCTCTTGAATACATAATACTTTGTATGAGCCACTGAATCACCTGACACCCTCCATAACCTTGAACTGCGTTATCGATTTTTCGTATCTCACATTCTACGAACCTATTGTGACTAAACACCATCAATGTCTCCTATTTCATGATGTTTTGTAATTGAATTCAGGCTACGAAGACGTTTTTCACACAAATACGACTACAAATCTTGTCACCCAATATTATAACGGCTAATCTATCATTCTACGTAAAAATGTATCCGCCACATGACTGGCTATTATAGTACTGAAAAAAAATGTATTTATTAATTGTAAGAACGTGAAGACAGGAGACTATAGAAAAGAATATTTTTCTTTCATATTGACTTTTGATTACATTTTAAATGAACTACAAATATATTTCGTTGGTTGGAGGATTTCATGATGAGCTGATACTGATTATAGAACCAATGAAAAACCAGCTATGAGTGCTGGACAACCAACCGTTTCATCAGCCTGGTTTTGGACTCTTCGACAGTATGCATCCACCAGCAGGTTTCGAATCCAGGAGCTTCTGGTTACACGGCAAGTTCGTAGACCATTAGGCTGCTGGAATCCGTCAATCAAATGGCCAGCCAATGAATTTTAACTTCTAACAATTCATGAAATAGCACGACCACTAGCAACTGGCTCTATTCAGGGTTCTAATGAGAAGCTGGTCGTTTTATATGTCATGAATTGTTAGAAGTTCAAATTCATGGACTGGGCACTGAACTGACCAGTCCCAGTGGCCTAATGATCTATGAGCTTGTGTTGTAACCAGAAGGTTCTTGTTTCGAACACTTGCGGACGGTGTGTACTGATAAAGAGTCCCAAACTAGCTTGACGAAACAGTTGTCCAGTACTCCCTGGTGGTTTTTGAATGGGTCTCTAACCAATATCAGTTTATGATGAAATCCTCCAACAAAACCAAACAGAGTCCCTACAAAACCAGTACTTGAAAATATATTTCAGTAGTTTAGAGACAATGATAAGTTCCGTTATTTTGTTTAGATTTCAAAATAAATTCCTGCCTGTGATCACACCAACTGTTGAGATTGTTGTTCACTTTACACATGATTTATAGTCATATATATATGTATAGCTCACGTTTTGGTCGTTCATTTTTGTGTATCCAGAATTATATTCCAAGTTGTCGACAGTTGTGCTGAGTCATCCTGGTTACATGTATTCGCCTTAACACGAAGTAAAATAGATTCTTGAATATCCCCTATAATTTATTGGCAACAAAAATAATTGCAGCGAAGAATTGTGGCTTCAAGTAAATTCTATCCTCATCAGGTTCTTCACAACTGTAAATTTATTTATTCTTAGCATACATTAGTGAAAATAAAGTAAATAATAATCATATCTGAAAGTGTATTATGGAAAGGGTATAAAAAGGGATGGAGTTATTTTCGATTATCACTTAGAATATACATGGTCAATAACAACATGAGGTAAAAAATGAGATGTAATAATTTAGTGATGTGTATATAAAAAATTCACGTTTCAGACGTGATTGTAGTCAGTGCTGTGTCGTCAGACCATATGAATACTACAGAAAAATAAACCACGAAAATGGGACAGTCTAGACATAATCTGAAGACTAACAAAAACAATCATAATAATTATAATAATTGATGAAAATACAACGATGTTGCGGTGCGATGTAAACTTCAAAGAATTACTAGTCAACGACTATCGAGTAATAATCAGTCTAGTGAAGTGGAGTGAACAGGATTAAATAAGTGTGTAATATATAGTCTGAAAAGCGTTACATAAAACTAAAGTAACAGACAATAATAAGAAAGCTTATGAAATTGTAAAAGGTTTGAAATGAACATTTCAAATTAGTCGACTTCATATTAGCAGTGGGGAGAAGATTTCCTGAAGCCAGACTGGTTGGTAGTCAATTTCTCAAGTTTAAAGGTTCCACCTGTAGATCATCGCTTTTGTGTGACATCTGGAAATAAATAATAATAGTAATGATAGTGATAATATTAATAGTGATATTAGTGACGACATGCATGTCAAATATGCACAGAGTAATGACAACACCAACAATAAGGAATCTAAATCATCAGAAGTAATTCCATACAACAAAGGAATCTCGGAAACCTTACGCAAAATTCTTAACAAAACAGGAATAAAAGTGGCTGGCATTCAAACACCCCACAAACTCAATTAGACACAAGCTTTGTCGGTTAAAGCATCAATCCTGTGAAGCCTTTAAAACGAAACTATTTAGTTTATCTAATACCCTGCCTGCAATGGTTGTCAGGTCAAGTACACAGGTCGAAGTAGTAGAACAGGGGTAGTCAAACTAGCCGAACATAAAAACCTAGCAAAATCTAGATTAGTTGACCCGAGTAAGATAAGAGATCTAGAGAATAGTTCAGCTATAGCACTCACTACATGCAGTTACACACAACCATACAAAAGAATGGGATAGTATGACAGTTTTAAAATCTAATATCACAGGTTGGAGGCAGAGATTGATAACAGAAGCTTCGTTTATCGAATCACCTGAAGAGAATATGTGTAAAAAGAATGATTCAAACTTGTCGCAGATATCTAGAAAATTCTAATACCACGCCTACGACGACAAATAGGAGAGAACAAAGAAAACTATAAAACTAAAGTTTCGAAGTTGTGTGTGATTATAATTGATATGATTATAAACAATAAATTTTGTTCAAAACATCATCCAGTAAATAACACTGTTTCACTGTGTGATGCATCAAATAAACAAACTAATATGGAATTACTTAGTACCACAGTGCCCAAGTCCTACACATATATTAATATGACATCTGCAAAGTCTAGATCTTCCTTAGTTTTCCTTTAGGTTAAACCTGTCCCTGTCCTCTCACTCTTCATGTCCCAATGAGAACGCAAAGAAGTAAAATAAAAATTAAGTAAATACCTGATATTCAGTACCACGGGGCGGAGAAACCAGCTGTTGATCAAAGACTGCAGTAGTTTTGTTAAAAATACTTTTCATCAAGTGGAAGCTAAGTCTCCGAACCATATAGGGTCATCGAATGACTCAACATTGGTGCTGAAAACACCGATCTCGTCCCTTATACTAAGTGAAGAAGATTTCTGCACTGATTTCTGATTATAGAAACTTTGTCTTGCTTTTCTAATGCAGTCCAGTCTTCGGCATTATCACCAGCGCCAATCTCCTGTACTTCACTGATAAGCGAAAGTGGTGACCTCCTTGGAATTTTTGTCGTTGATAATGATTAGTTTTGATAGAGAATATTGTAGCTCAGGTGGATGATTTTGAGATGGTTGTGTTCTCTGAGCTGAATAGTTAATTTGCGAAGCTTTCATCGCCCTAATATGTGACATCTTGAGCGTATACTTCAATTTGAAGTGAGCATTTAGATTTCTCCACGATTTTATTAATCATCTCTCCTGGTCGGTGACCTTGGACGTGATTGGTTGTTTTTGTGTGTTTTCACACCATCTAGGTTACTTGTATTGGAACTAATTGTTTCTTTGGCTTGAACTTTGACCCTTTGTGTGTGAGGTTTCTTTCTTATCGGTTGATAAATTTAGTCTATCTCGATGTGTCTATTGATTTATGATTCACTGGAATACCAGACAGGCTTCTAAAAATTCTCTAGTGAATATCACTACATACAGACAACCAAAGACATCAGTTCGACTGGGACAACGTTCAAATATTAGACAGAGGTAACAACAAGAATGCTAGAGAATTTTTAGAAGTTTGATCTTCGGGTTTGTGTGACATATGAAAAATCCAGATATTTTTCAGTTTCATTATCGCCTAAATATTTTCCTGTCTTCTCACTCTCCATAACCTACCACATGATCCAATTCCCTACACTTCTCATCCTTTTGGTAATCTAATCAGCTTTCCCAGAACTTAATTTTACGGATGTCTATTTCCTCAGAATCTCGATCAAGATACACAACTGATGGTTTTTGCAGATAATATCGAAAACTGTTTTGAAATGAATCTTGTGATTCACATACCATTGAAGAGTTTTGCTATAGACGAGGCTAGCTGTGTGCCAGCTGCGTTTATTAAAATTTCGGACTCCAATTGTTCTTGTAGGCATTTGGGTATATGTTTCCTGACCCTCACGTGTGACGCATGATTGATGCCCCCTCCCCTACGTATGTTTCACCATACTTACATGTAGACTGGTATACAATGTGTGATGTAACATAATCACTTGTTTTGTTTCAGGGCTTCTTACAGAACACGTTCCCGACATTTCTAACAACAAGCCGATCTGAATAGTAAGTTTTACAGGGGATCAAATTCAGTAACTGTCTTCAAACAGCATTAGTTATTTCCCCACAATAAGGTAATTTGATGCAGATGTCTTTCTTGGGGATGCTGTAGACCTCTACAACGATGCAAAACTATCAGATGATGTCCATCTTGAACAAGTGTATCCGCCGATAATTTATTCTCATCGTGTACAAATATGCCGAATCTTCTTGTAATTAAAACACTTAACCAAGCCTCTCCTATGGTATTTTTTTCAATGAACAGGAGCTGCCCTGTCCAAGTAGGATCTCTATGTATATGTTATACAAATCGACCACTAAATACTCAGCTATCCCCCCTCAACGATTCCAAAATCCGTCTAGAAATGCAAGTTGTTCACATCTTTGTTAATCAGATGTATACAACTTTAGAAGTAGTATAAAATTAGTTGAAGGGGTTGAAAATAATGAAAAAATAAAAAAATGGGGCATTGCGTAACTAGACGAGACAACTTAGTTACAATAAGATGAAGGGATATTTTTTGTCTTTCTCAGAGAAACGACAGACAAAAACAAATCAAAACTAGTGAGATGATTAAACGAGTTGACATCGGAAAGTATTCAAAGGAATACTAAACATGATACCGACATCAATAATAGTAATAATAATAATATTAATCCTACCATATACTTATATAACAAATAGTTAGAGTGAACAATTCTTCTCAAAAAATTCTTCGTTGGCCTCTACAACTGTAAGCTGTAACAATCAGTACGAGAAGACTTGGTGTTTGTGTGCAGAAGAAGTATCTCCAATCGCTATGCTTACGTAGACGTATAATGATGTCAACAAATCCATCATAAACACTGACACTTTAAAGTCCCGACACAAGTTTTCTTCTTTTCAACTTTATTTCATTGACAAATGTTCACTACATACTTCTCACAACTTCATAACCTTGCGTTTATGTAATATTTTTCTAACGTGTTAATAGATTTATACAATCCTGTCCACTCCACTTAAATAAATTCAATAATACTCGATATTTGATAATCGTTCACCAATAGTTCTTTGAAGTTTTCACTACACCATCATTTTTAGTTGACAATCATTATTATTGTCGTTGTTTTCAACCTTGAACTCTCGCCTAATCTTATTAAATTCAATTTAGATTTTCCTCTAGATTGATTGGACCAAAGTCTCAGGTTGACATATCGACTCCTTATGCAGATGCTTTGACAATGTCTGATCATGTAACTTGAGGTCAATAGGTGGGTGATGACCAGCAGTGGAATGCAGGCAGGATGCTCATTTCATCCTATTTGAAACTCGTCAACTGGAGCCTTGATGGGAACATCATCACTCACTGGGGAATGCAGGTAAACCTAGACGGTGAGTCCCACATGGGACAAAGTCTGAATCCTCGATTCCACTACAGCTAGCCATCATCCACCAATCGACTATACGTCTATTCTACCCCTTTGGTTAGTTCTCTCTTCTTTTCCGTAGTATTCATATTGTCTCACACACGACGGACTCCACTAACCCTTGAAACCTGTACTTTTGTACACACATCACTGAATTATTACATCTCATATTATCTCATATGTCTTATTGACCATGTATATTCTAAATGATAATTGAAACTAACTGACTATTATTCCATTCCACATTTTGCCTGTTCCATAAATACATCTGAGTGAGTGAATGAGCTCAGTGGATAATCAAAGAATCTCTTGGAATTCGTTGTTTGTTTTATATATATCGTCGTTTATATGCTGCTATCTGTTAATCTTTGTACTTTACAATCTAACATAGGTAGTTTCCCAGTTTTATTTATTATTTCCGTGGAGAATTTTATTGAGTCTAGATGACTTTGTATGTTTGAGAAGAATTTATAACTAAATTTCCATCTGCATATCTCCACCAACATTTTGTTGATGTGATGTTTTCTTCCGAAATCATTCCTGAATATATTAACTACTGTTAACTAGATAAGCGATGCCGTGGCTGCTGCTTCACTTCTTCGGTATATATATCTTTTTTTAAATGTAAAATATGTTTAAATAAAGAAATAACTAAAATTTTTGCAGGACAGTAGGAGCTCGTTTTACTTTCTGGATTCTCTCTTCAACTGCGTACATCCCATGCAAATCAATTATATGTTACAAAATGTTGTCTGGACGTACTTTTTACAGTGACTCCAAGTTATGGATGAAAGCATAGGCAACATAATTACAAAGATGATGTAAGTATGTAACAAAAGAAGGCAAGAACCCGCAACAGATTGTTTTATTACGGAAATCAGCACGTATTTATATATATTTCATGTACATTATTATAGCTTATTCAAGCAGACAAACACAGTCTTCTGATTGGTTGTTTCTTGCTCAAGGTGACTGGTTTCTCAGAGAGTTAAGCCATATATCTGCGAATCATATTTGCCCACGATAAGTCTGCTGTGATTGGTTGTTGAATCAGCCTTGTTCATATTTTCTCATGGCCAATATTAGTGACCTAGACATTGACGTAAATTAATGTCTACCAATTGGCTAGCAGCCTGCTCTCACCACAAGTAGACAATTATTTTCTGTTAAAAGAGTAACTATTCATATAGTAATTGAATAAAGGGTTGGAATTCAGATTTCTCTTAAAAACAAGGATGGATTAGAGATAGAATACACTATAGAACAACATAGTTAATTTTTATAAATTATGGTGGAGAGTTCAAGAGGGTGGTCGGAGGTGAGTAGTGAAGTAAAATTATAAAATAGACAAAACAGATTCAATTCACTATCTTTGTGACCTTAGTAGTGAGTGAAAATCAAAACCAAAATTGAGGGAAATGTTATACAACAGAACAAACCACAAAAGCAGACAAACAAAACAATTCTGGGTACCAGTCTGTATGTCTATCTGTTTTCGACATAGAACTTTGCACTGATGTGCAGCAGTTCAAGTCGCCACACTCCATTTAGCACACAAATCAAGAGAAGAAAGTAGAAGAAATGCATAATAGAGACAGTAAACAGAGGTGTGAGACAAAGGGATAGTAGTAACGAAGAACAATATAGTTTCATTAGAAATCATAAGTCACGATTAGTGGATGCCTCTGTGCCAGCCGCTGAGAACGATTTTGAGCCATATCACCACCAAATGTCTCCAGCCTTCATTGGTGTTTACGGTCCCGAGGACCCGAAGAACCAGTCAGGAATTCTACACCTTCCTACTTGGCTGGCTGGCTTGAACTAACTTATGGATTTCATTGTCTGGTGCCGTGTTTTGGTTTGACCGCCGCTAGGTCTTTTCCAACCTGGCCCTATGTCAGCTAACATTGCCCATCAGTCGAGGAAGGAGATGACTAGGCATACGCAACACGTGTCCTAACCATCTCAATCGGTTTAACTTCACAGCCTCGTAGATTGATTTCCTCTCCTCACCTAGCACTCCACTGAGGCCTTACCTCAGTATTGCTCACCTTTTTATACCACTTCAGACAGGAGATAGAACGCAGGCACCTATGATCGAAGACAGCTAGTTTTTTCATGTTTTTCACTTTAAATGGCCAGGTGTCTCAACCATAAAGGAGGACAGAGCGGACTGATGAGTAGTTCACCTGCCCTTCGGTCGACAGTCAGCTGGATATCACTTCTACGCCACAGATGGCGTAAACTGGCATATTCAAACCTAGCTTTCTGTATCCGTACTGAGATTTCGTCAGAGATCAACCCGCTGGTGTTGGCTAATACAACTTCCTAAATAAGTGAAGCGGTCAACGTGCTCCTCTACCACTTCACTCCCTATTTCTAAACTAGTTAGTGGGTACCAGGGCAGTGAAAGATTAGTCACACTATCTGGTGATTGCTTCTGCGAACCGAAGTAACCATGCTTTTCCTTGTGTACTGATTATGTTGAAAACCTGCAGGCTAAATTCCACTGTATTTCCCGTGTCAGTCAACTAAGTGTCTGACAAGTGCTCTTGAGAACACTTTGTTGCCTTTCGAACGGAGATTTCTAGGGATATGCTCGGAGAATCTTGTAGACTCTGTCCTTTGAGTCCCTCTTATGTACTTGCTGTCACAAGTGCAGGTGAATTGGTAAGTGCTGTTGGAGTTGACATGAGGAGCAGGACACTTATCTTTTTTTTGATTGCGTTAGCAAACATCGTGTATTATGAAGTGGAAGGAGTCTGGTGGTGGGGGATGCTTTTTTCAATGCCCCTTTGACTCCATTTTCCATAGTGATAGACACGTCTTCGCCTCTGTATGCTAGAGAGATACAAAATGGTCCCTTTCTAATTATATCGGATTTTATTCTATGTGGTTTTTTCTTCCCACCGAAGAGAGCTGGTATCATCTTGCAAATGTGTTCATTCTTCCTCATATTCATTGAAAGCTCTCAAGAATAATGACAAAGTTGTTATATTGTGACCTGAAAAAGGCTCAGGAGTGGTGCTGATGGATAAAGAGGACTACATAGCGAAGATGAAAGCTGTGTTAAATGACCCGTTGAGGTTCAAAGTTGACAATGGCCAAAAATATAAGACAGATTCAGTCGAAAAACGTATCACAAACGCCCTGAGAGGTCTTCTAAAGAAGGAACTGACTGACAACAATACATACATACGATTTGAAACTCCAAGGGTTCCGCTAGCCACATATGTATGACCTTCCGAATATACACAAAAAACAAGTTCCCCTGAGACCTCTATTTTCGATAATCAATTCGCCTCAACATGAGGTGGCATTTTGGCTTTCGGAGCAGTTGGAACCTATTCGTCAACAGCAAGGCGTGTACACTATGGAAGACTCATTTAATTTCTCTGAAAGTGTAAATCACATGAACGTTTCAAATAAGTTCATGGTGTCATTTGATGTAACCGCCTTGTTCACAATGATTCCAATCAAAGAAACTATCGAGATCATTTGTTAGCAGTCTGATCTTCTTTCACTGCCAGAGTCGGAATTCAAACACCTACGACAAGGCAACAAAATAAAATATGGTTTCACCTTATTCTGCTAAAACTCTAGTTCCTGCTTTGTTCAAATTAATTAAAAGAGCAGGTTGTATGCGAAATATGTTGTTATTGTACAGAATTCGACTTCTTTAATTATCTCTTCTACAGATAATTGTGTTCTGTCCTTTAAGTCACTTTAAGTCTCACTAATTGAAATGAATCGGTGTGTTTCTAAAATCTACAATCGGTCTTATGGCATACTCTTCTTTATACAACTTTAGCATACGACATATCCAAGGTATATTACATAATGTTGGCATAGTTTACCGCTTATAACTTCCATCTATGTAACAACCTTAGGTGTTTCTTTCATTGTTTTGTTTTTGATCGTTTCTGACGATTTCGTTATTAGGATATAAGGTACAGATTGTAGGTGCTCACTAATTTTCACCGTATATATATATATATATACTGCTTTGTTAATCTTGCTATGAATTTTACCGTCGAAAGAGAAACAGACCCCAGTATTTGATTTTCAGACGTCCTTATAACCAGAAAAGAGGATGGCACAATAAGAAGAAGTGTGCATAGGAAACCTGCATCAACTGACTGTCACTATACTCATTTTTTCAGCTTTGTGCGTTTAAAATACAAACGTAATTTGTGATAAAGTGCTTGGTTTGCCACAGAACAACAGCAGTCTGCTCTGATGAATGTCTTAATGAAGAACTTAATAATAATATATAATAATAATAATGCTGAGTGAAAATTGTTATCCAAAAAAGTTTATTAATAAGAATCTGAATCTGAAATCAAAACAGCCAAAGGTACCAACCGTTCCTAAAAAGGCCTTATTCTTACAAATGCAGTTCCTTAGGGACAACGTCAGCGAGATACTAACACAACACCTTAGAAATGCGGTAAAAAAAGCGTTCCCTGCTGCCGAAATACGCTGTGTCTTCAAAACCACCCCTTTTTTGTGTTCAGGAGTAAAAGATAAACTGCCTAATTTCGTCTCTTCTATGTGCTCCTGTGAAGCTATTTACGTAGGCCATACAATCAGGCGTGTTTCTTGTAGGATTTTCGAACATCACCCTACAAAGTGGTTAATTAAAGGACAAACAAAACCCATTCATAGCGCTATTCTATCTCGTCGTGTGGATACAGAACAAAAGATTGATGTTAAACAGGTTTTCAAAGTCATTTACCGCACGCGAGCTAAACTTAACTAAACCTTAAGAGTTCGTCTACAACATATCGCTGAGGCTGTTGGGATCCATATTAAGAAGCCTAAGTTATGTATTCAAAAGAAGCTGGTTCAGACATTATCTCGACCTTGACTATCAAGGTTTCAATGATCCTTAGTTTCTTTTTTGCGGAAATTTCCTTAATTTTATTTGATATTCTATTTGCTATTGCATTTTTATGCTAATTATACCTTAATTGCCTTTCTTGAATTGTAATTCCATTGATTTTACTTAAGAAATCGATAAAATTTAAAAAAAGCATCAATTCTGCTAATGTCAACTGTTCTAGAATATTCTATGTATGTAAACAAATAGATATAATTGTAGAGCCAGAAGAAGAAATTATCGAACAGGATTTTTCATACATTTGGTTCCCTTGATAAATTTTGATACAGAAAAAAGACCAGATTTGCAATATAAAATGATGACATCATTCTATTTCACAGGTTCTCATCAGCTGCAAACTACCTGAAATTACAATGGTCATAAATAATACCATTTCATAGTTCATTGTTTGAAAGGTAATAGAGAAGACATTATAAGGTGAACGAATCTGGAATATAAGTATTATAATCTAAGTCACCATCAATTTATATACTGTCAAACTTTGTCCTACGGCTCACCCCTAGGACCCATTCAGGCAGATATCTTCATGCGCTATCTCGAGCAGACGCGACTGGGTGACGCTATCAATGGAACAATATACTACTGTCGATACGTGGATGATACGTTTGTTGTTTGAAACGACATGCGTCAGGCATCCGCATTATTTGACCGCCCTAATGAGATTAACCCAAACATTAAATTCACCATATGATATGGATACAACAACGAGTTCAATTTCCTGGACCTAAGCGTAAAAAGAAGAAAGGATGGTTAGGTCGAAAAGGCTTTCTACAGAAAAGAAACCTGGACTGGACAATACCCTCACTACAACAGATTCTGCCCTATGACCTATAAACACGGATTAGTAAGGACATTGTACGACAGGGCCAGGACGCTATGGTTGCCTATCAAGGCAGAAGAAGAATTAAGCTATGTTGAAAAATGCCTTAAGGAAAACAGGTTTTTAAAGAGATTCATCCTAAAGTACAGCAGAGAAAGAGATGAGAAAGAGAAGTACCCAACGGTTGAAAAGACGAAAGTGTTTATTTGCCCCCGTACAAAGGAGAAAAAGTATCGCAAGGATTGAAATGAGGATGAAAGGAGAAATAAAGAGATGCCTCCCTGCAGCCAAGCTGGTGACACTATATAGTACTGCATGCTCTTTAAGCCAATCAAAACTGAATAAGTCCCCTACTGATGATACCTCCAACTGCATTGATAATTTTACGTGCAACTGCAGCAGCAAGTACATTGGAAGGACAGAGAGAAGGCCTTCTATCCATTTTAAGAGCATATTCCGAGAAAAGTATGCCTAAAAGGAAGCAGATATTTACAAAGTGCAATTACGAGACACCCACCCTATGGATACGGGTCATTTTATCGAGATTTTCAAATCCTTCAAAATATTAAAGATAAAAAGGACAGCGAATTGACTACGATTTGCTGAAACAGTTACAGCAATCAAACGTCTCAGACAAAACTTATACAAAGATAGAGAGTGTGTGTGTAGTCAATCTCTCACTCCCTTGGTAACCATAGCACTTTCATTACACTGATTAGTCATACACACTAGTGAGCTCAGGTCATTGAGAAAGTTTCCTATTTGATGAACTTTAACCTTCTTGAGTCGCCATGTTGACACTGTTTGTTAGAATTTTCTGTTTTCTGTCTTCTCTCACGCCCCTTTTTTCTTTTTTCATAGTTTGACAGTATATAAATTGATGGTGACTTAGATTATAATACTTATATTCCAGATTCGTTCACCTTATAATGTCTTCTCTATTACCTTTCAAACAATGAACTATGAAATGGTATTATTTATGGCCATTGTAATTTCAGGTAGTTTGTAGCTGATGAGAACCCGTGAAATAGAATGATGTCATCATTTTATATTGCAAATCTGGTCTTTCTTTCTCAATCGAAAAGGATTTTGTTTGATGAATTTTTGTGTTTTATTTATTACTGTTGTATTTCTCCTGTCTTCATGAGTAGTCATAATGGATTTATCCTCTTTTATGTCATGAAGAGCTTCTAATTCTACCTTCGTTACATTTGGTTTTTCTGCTCTGTATTTTCTCAATAGCAGTTTACATTGTGCCCATATCAGTTCCACTTTTCGTTTGTCACATCCACAGCTGATTAAAAATTTATAATATGAGATTCAAGGATTGGTTTGTAAGGATTTGACAGATTGGTTATGAGATTTCATCATGAACTGATATTGGAAAACCAGTAAGTTATACTGAACAGATGTTTTGTCAGCCTACTTTTGAACTCTTCAGCTGTACGCAGCCACCACAGGGGTTCGAACCCAGGACCCTCCGGCTACAAGGTGAGGTCGATCCAATGAACAACCCATAAATTCTGACTGCTATTAATTGACGAGTTACCGTGACCTCTAGCCAGTGTCATCCACGGCAAGTCTTTGTCTACACACCCGATCTGCTGCACCCTACTGGTCACGACTTCACCGGGCAACTTATTCCAGCAGTTCATTTGATCATAGGCAGTGGTTTTGCTCAAAATATCACCAAAATCAAAAACTTATCAACGACTTTAAACTATTGAAATAAAACTATAATTAACTTGATCTATTCTACAATGAACAGACTTTTCACTGACATCGATGATTCCACATTATTTTACATTTCACCATTATCAGAATTAGTATTGAAAGGTACTATTCGTACACTGTTACAATTATCATATGACTACATTTCTGATGTTACCGTACAGACAATAATCTTCTTATATGATGGTTCGTTTTTTTTGAGTGTGTGTTAAAAAATGACAGTTGGTTGGCCAACACCTTTAGTGTCACTGGCGTTTCTCTTGTGTATGAGTTTGCGTGTGTGTGTGTGTGTCTGTGTGGTATTTGTATTCATCTGCTAGTGGAAAAAACTCATATGAAGGTGGGCTTTTATATCTAACTTAATGTTAAACATTGTTTCTGGATATTTCCTAATTAGTACTGAATTAGAATGGAACTATTCCCAAGTTTATACTGCATAACTGAAGCACTTAAAATAAATGATCCTATTTATAATAATAATAATAATAATACTAATCACTTTATTCCAAACAGTAGTTTTCAAACCTAATGGAGTTTTCAGCCTTTTACATATAGCAATTTATCTCTGTTTAAAACGTTTAGTTCCCTTTGTGAATAAAGACAAAGTAATAATAAAACGTAATTTCTACGAATCGTGTACTACTGTACTTGTGCAACACATTTCGAACAATCTGATCACACAAGGACTTGGCATAGAAATATATATGCAATTAACAAAGAGGTAAAAGGTGAGAAAATAGACTACTTAGGTCAAGTTAAAAGGACCTATTGAAGGTAAAAATAACAATGAAGAAAACTAGACCAAATAAGAGAGGTAATAGTTCAACTACTCTGACTGGTAACCAAAACAAAGTTTACCAACGAAGGTTTAGTGTGATGATGAATTTTTCCTTTAAGTCCCCTCCCCAAACTCCTTCTATAGATAGATTTGAAAGATTTATGTTCACACCCTGGATACCAGACCCAGGGTAGATGTACTATAACCTCTCTTATTTGGTTTAAATGGTCTTCATTATTATTCCGACCTTAAAAATGTCCTTTTAATTTGACCTAGTCTATTTTCTCACCTCCTAACTCTTTATAAATTTCATATATATACATTCCTATGACAAGACCATGTCTGACATATGGAAGGATTTAACGTATAACCATTTAACCGACAAGAAGTTATTCACAGTTTGCAACAGTCAGATTGTGACATAACTGACAACAAGATAGTCAGATTATCAGCGTATTTAACCAAATGGATTTCTGGGGATAGAAGCAAGTCATGTGAGCAGAAATAAAAAAAGAGAAGAGAGAGAGATCAACTGTACTGTATCACAGTGGAGTTATACTTTTCTTATGTTAGCTTAAATTCAATTCTTGTGTGTTCATAGTCAACTACAGAAACCACGATAGAATAAATAGGTTTAAAACCTACTGATAAACTGATTGAAATTCATATTAATAACGATGAGTCCTAGCTCACGAGCTCACTGCAGTACTCTTCTTTTACCTGTGACCCAATAATAATAATGAAGTTTTCAATTGTTGGTTTTCCCGTAATTTAATTGCTTTCAAGTCTAATCAGGACTAGCTGATACCACTTAGAGAACCGTGAAAAATAAAAGATCTGTGAGCAACTGTTCCATCCCTGTTTGTGACTCTTCAAGACTATGCACCCATAACCTCACAAGGGATCTAATCCAGAATCTTCCGGTTGCGAGGACAACTCGTCAAACATCCAGTCGAAGTGGTCCAGCGTAAGACTAAACAGTTATCACTAGTTTTCAGTTTGTGACCTAACTTGAAATAATCCAGTCGTTCTTTCTTAACCTCAACATAACTTACAACAAAAAATCGCTGTTTTAATCCCTATGATGTAGTGAGTAGTTTCAAATGACCTGTATGATTATGACTAATTCTTATCAGTGACTTGGAAATTCTGTCTTCCAAAATCTCACTATCAGCGCATCTTTTTTGAATCAAAATCTTAGAAACACAATTTTTTTGTCTACTATGAGCACCTTCATCTGTCAGATATCCATTTGTACTTAGTAGATGGTGAATATTATCAAGTTCTTTGTTCAGTGTTTCATTTGAGCAGGTAATTCTATTCCAGTAAATCAGACATCAAAATAAACTTTGTTTGCACTATAGACAGTGAGTGTTTTGCCCGGTCGATGTAGTGTTCCGATGCAATCCCCTGCATACTGTTCAGTCTGTTCATTTAGTCACTAGAACATTCAAAAACGAGAAAGAGCCATTTTCTTCCTCTTCTTCTCTTTTAGTAAACTTACGCTTCATCGAATTTCTCCATTTTATCCTTTGTCCCACTTTACTTCCTCAAAACTATAAATGTATCCTTGACTTATTGGCAGTAGGAATCAAGAATGTATATATTACATATTAAAGAGGACTATTCTCTAGTTTCGCCAGGAAGAAGTCCTCTAGGATTAAACCTAGTGGTTAACCCATGACGGAACCATCTGACTGTCTACACATTTCTTTACTGTACAGAAAATTTACGTTCATTCTACGCCTTAAAAGAATTTCCTTCAGGGAAGAGATACATGAAGATGCCCGCCTCTATACCTTCCTTTATCTCATTCATTACATATGTAATCAAATGTTTCTGGAAAAGGCACGTTGATAAATAAGGAAGACACATTCATAGATATCATGTATTTATCCTTCACATTAAATTCCTGAATTTGCTCTATAAACTCAGTACTATCTTTTACTGTATTTTCCATGAGTTTCTTGTGCAAAAGTTGCAAAAATTCCACCAGCAATTTCACAGTCAAATGGTACAATGAACTAGATGTATAGAGCAACGACGAGCTATTTTATTGAATCTTAGGTGACGTAAACGTTCCGGATTTCGCCATATCGGCAGGTTTTAGTGTGTGGAGTCCTCAAAAATAAACTTATCCAAATTTTACTGCTATGTAAGAAATGAACATATTGTACATCACTTTGTTTTAACCATAAACTCTGTACTTTGGACTTTACCTCGGGTTTTGAATAAATATATAGTTCTGCCTTCGACTCTCCATCTTCTCCAGCGTCTCAACTGACGTCGATCAATTTTAAACACCCGCTTTCTATCTCAAATTTTTGCAGGAGCACCGTAGTTTCTTCCTACGTACTTTGGTCGACCTCCGGCAACGTCAACATTGGAGAATTAGTACTAGAGCAGTCTTCCCGCAGCGCCTCCGGAGTCTATTACGTTTATTGTGGATTTTTGGATCTTTGTAAACCCAAGTAACGAAACTTTAATATATTCTTCCCGTAACTAAGCTGATTTGGTATTTTATTTTCTACTTGAATTTGGGTAACTAAGCTAACAGAGTGAAAGGTCCACCACAAGTGTTTCAAATAAACTTGATGAAATATGGCCATGTTGTTCCAACCATTTTACTGATTCCATTGACTGTTTCCCAATCCTCTCCGTTGTATCTTTATTAATTGATAGTTTCTGAAATTTAAGACCATCAATTAATAAAGCCTCCATTTTGCTTAAGTAACCAGGCTTATCCATGATACGGACTCCTGAGCCTTTCTCACGACTACAGACCACTATATTCTCATTTGTTTTCAGTTTCTTCAAGCCTATTTTGGGTCTTTTGGTTAAAATACCATTCATATTAAATCTGCTGTTCACACACGTATCATATATCGCGTACACTCTGTTCATTACAAATTTAGTACCTCCCAAGCAGAGTATACTACTTCGAGGTTTAAGCTATTCTAAGGGATAATTTTGTTGTTTCAAGCAGTGAGGTTGCTAGCTTAATGATTATTCATCGATGTTTTACAGACTGACTGCCAGTAGAGTGAAGTTTAGGAATGTATCAGCCGAGAGTCGAACCACATGCCGATTGCTTAGTTGGCAAGCATTCTAACGTTAAACGATCAACGCACCGACAATAAATATCACTTTAAAAAGATCGATTCTGTGTACCGTTCATAATAAATAACATGCTTATTTTCAATGACTAGAAATTTCTTCAGTTGACGGTCAGAGCATATAGGATAGGATTGTATTGTAAAACCAAAATTGATTTGGGGGATGATAATCGACGGTGACGGATTCAAGTCAACAGCCTCGGGATTTACTTAATAACCTAGTATTCTACCCTCTCAGCTATGCAAATTTGAGTTTGAAGTAAATTTCTAAAAACATTTAGCTTATTTATTAGTTACATTACTGATTAAAATAAAACGACATAAATTAACACATGTGGCGTAAATTTTAAGTTTGATTACCATATCGTGGAAAATACCCATTGGAAAATTAGAATGAAAATAACAAGAAGTTCAGCAAAGATGACAATGTTTTCGGGGATTTCATTCTCAAAAGCTGTAAAATCGCATTTATATAGATAAGTTTACATGGATACAATTATTATTTGTTTAATTCCACATAGTCGGTTGCATAGCGGTTAGGACGTTAGCCGATCATGCACATGGTCTGTGGTTCGATCCCCGGCCGACGCACTCCTTTACCTCACTAAGCCAGAGAAAAAATGCTGGTAAAGAGGAAAGGTTAAGCGTGAGGCTAGCAACCTCATCCTGTAAAAATAAACACTGCTACAGAAACGTCAAGCCAATAGCTTGAAGCCTTATGTTCCACATGGGAACGTGAAGGAAATAATTAATTAATTCCACATAGTAACGAAGGCGATAATAATTTTCAACTTGATATGAAAGTTTGAAGGTAGGAAAATAGATTACAAGGGGCTTAGAGACAAGATTTCATAGGATTAGAAAACACTTACAACGTATGCAAAAATTAATATTTGATAACTGCAGAAATAATTTTAAAGGCGAATCAAAGGTGATAATTATTTTCGACTTGATATGAATTACAAGAGGCTTAGAAACGCAGGGATAGAACGAACTACAGGTGTGAACAAAATGATCATGGAAACAAATTGAAATCAAAATTTTTCAACTTGAAATGTTACTTAGGAGGTATGAATATAGATTACAAGAGGCATAGAAACAAAAAATTACACAGGATTGGAATATAATTGTAAAATGGTTATTCTAAACGGATTACAAGTGTGATCTGGAGGAGCATGGAAACAAGCTTAAAATGACTGATTTTATAACCTAAAATTAGGATGAATTGAATGAAGACAGATAGAGAAAAATTACACACACAGATAACAAAACAAAAAAATGAAGGATAAGGGAACTAAGGAACCGAACTAGGTCCATAGTAGTTGTAAAGGCTGGACTAGTTTCTTTTGAACACATAGCTCTGGCTTGTCGAGGCATATGGCGAAAGCATCCGCAGTACAAAGAAGTTTACTTTGTAAATGACTCTGAATGATACGTCAGTTGAGATTCTGTGACAGGTATTGACGAGGTGTTCAGTTATGGGACTTCTGATTGAACCAGTGCCTCTTCTTTGCAGCCATGCTGGATGATGTTCTCCAACACGTTTTGATAAGACCCACATCGAACGACCTATGTACCTAGCTCCGAAAGAGCAGGTGAACTGATATATGCATACTGAAGTGGTCATATGCGGAAGTCTATCCTTCACGTTGCTCTGAAGTAGCGGGCAGCTAGGGAGTATTACTCCTAGAGTTGCTGCATGAAAAGTTCACTTCAGGGAATTGTAGATTCCCCTTTTGAGGATATCTGCTGCTAGGTCTCCCCTGAATTCCAGATTCGAATAAAGTGTTTTCTTTCGCACCGAAGTGCATTCTTCTCTTTTTGCCTTTGGTTTCATGTTCTCCTCCACGAAGCGCGTTTGGTATCGATTTTGAACCAGGATGCTTTTGAGAAATAGGAGCACTTCTTCTAAACAGTCATCGCTACAAATTCTTCTCGTACCATGGGCTAGCGAGATGATGAGAGCTCTTTCACGGCTGATAGGTATGCAACTGTAGAAGTTTGTCAGTTGGCTATTCCATGTTGGTTTTTCTATGGATAGATCTTTTGAGACTTTCGTCATCTCTTCTCGTCAATTCGACGTCCAGGAATAGAATCTTTGATTCATTTTCAACTTCCATTGTGAATTTAATTGAAGGATGGCAATTATTAAACTCCTGTAAGGTATAATTTAGATCAGAATCATCTTGAAAAACTATAAAAGTGTCATCGACGTATCTTTTGTACGGCAGCAATTAGTCCATTGTTGATTTTAAGATACCGTTTTCCAGGCTGGTCATGAAGTAGTCTGCCAAAAGTGGGCCAAGGGAAGAGCCCATAGCAATTCCGCCTTTGTGTCTACAGATGACGTCGTTGAACGTGAATTGTACGTTGAGTGTACCATATGACTAACATCGGTTAGAGAACCACTGAAAACTATTAGAGAGTACTTGACTAGATAAGTATTGGTTATTTTTAACTAGTTGGAGAGCTTCTTCATCAGCTGACATCAGTTAGAGCTCGCCTTGTAACCAGAAGGTCCGGAGTTCCAACCCATGTGGTGGGTGCATACTGATGAAGGGTTTCAAACTAGGCTGACGAAACAGCTCTCCAGTACTCCCTGTTAGTTTTCCAATGTTTCGTTTTTGTTTTCCAGAATCTTCAGCAGTAAACGCCTATGATCCTATGAGGAATCGAACTGGAACCTTCATGTTTTAAGTTGAACCAACCTGACTCTGTAACGGAATCCATTGGCTCATGATTCCCAGCCTGCGACAATTTCTCGATATTTAGAGAGATAGTCAGCTAATACCTTAGGGGAGGAGTTGTTCTGGCACTGAACCTGGTCAACCATGCTGGTCAGCACTCTTTATCAGATCTACAGAAAACTTCATCTATTCATCAGTTACTAGTGAGCAGTAGGTTAATTTTAAAGCGTTGGTTTGCAGTGATTTGATGGACTTTTGAGTTTGATCACAAAGTGATTGGTTAAATAAGTTCTCCTTGAAAACTAACTGAAGGTAGCGGAATCAATCCCTGATACAGACATGGACGTACATTGCTGAAGAGTCCCTCCAAGTGTAATCAGACAATTCTGATTCTTACGAATATGTATTAAGCTATATTCTTGATTAAAAGTTACAGCATAGAAGACAAAACCTTATTCTCTTTTAGCCATTTTGATATTCACTTTCATTGATGAAATTCCTTAGACATCGTTTATTACTATTTTTGCTTTTTTTTGTGCATAACAGGAGATAGACAGTCAACTATGTGAATTTACTTCTGAAAGTCATTAATTATCTTTTTCGTAGACTTCACTTAGACCTAGATGCATGCATACTTCATAAAGACGCTTAAAAAAGTAAGGCAATACAAACAAAACGACTGATTGTCTCGTTTTTGCTTTTTTAGATAAAAAGTACCCTAAACAGGAGTATGGCATTCAACAGACTTTTGTTAGGCAGAGAAAAATAGACATACACACACACATATTCACATCTCTTATCTATCTACACTATACCGTCTGTCTTTAGGCTATTTTAGACTACCAGTTTACGCTGAAGTAATACGAAAGTCCAGCTTAATTTATTATCACTTTGTCGGGTATTCTGTCTTAAAGTGAAGTCGGTATAAGATGAAATTATACTATGAAAAGACAATAAAAACAATTGTCTGGAACGTTTAATGTGAATACGCGTAACACATTTTGAACATTCTTATTACAAACATACCCACACACACACACACACGTAGACGCATAATTGGGATACAAATATACAATTTTATATATATAAAAAAAAACAGTGTTTGTGGACAAATATTTGCAGATCACATTGGCTAGAGATCGTGGTGAAAGAGTGCAGATTTATTTCATGTGTTGAAAGTTGGATTCCTCCCCAGAGACTGGATGTCTAACGAGCTGGGTATGACTCCCGATGATATTGCAAGCGCATACTGGTGAAGAGTCCCAAGCAAGGACGAAACAGCCATCAAGTAATCCCTGCTGTGGTTTTCTGTGGTTCTCTAAATAATATCAATCTGTGATCAAATTCTTGACAGTACATAGGGTTTATGTATCGTAACCACGGATATGTGGTGGGAGGATGAGGCAAGAGGAAAATGGAATGTACGGTTAAAAAAAATTGTTAAGTACACCAAACTGTGGTTCTAAATTTGAAATCATAGTAACAATCATTAACTTTTTTTAATGCCCAATATGCAAGGGAATAAATTATATATATGCAAACCAAGTTCACTTTTAACAGTTTGAAAAAATTTGGGCATTGTGTTATATGATATTCATTATAATAAGGGTCTGTTGTATTTCTCAATGAATGAATGCAAAACAAAATGATATTGTCATTTTTACTGACATTTCGCTATTTAATACTACTGCTAATAGCTTTATGAAAGTGCTTTTATGAAACCAGAATTTACAAAATCTCAGCTTGCATTATATAACAACTTAATCATCGTTCCATGGCATGGGGACAGTTTCGAGTTGTCGAGTTGCCCAATCGATAAGGATAACAAAAGCAGCTGTAAATTGTTGTATTTGAAAAGTGTGTAAAGTTATAAAAGCAGTGTGTGTGTTTACATAATGAATTTTCTTATCACATTCATGTTGATTTTCTCATTTCATGGAGAAGGGGGTTGTTGTAACCAGGTCAAAGTCTGTTTTAGTCCATCATTCCTATTCATTTCAGACAATCTGCATTCCATCTGATATCAAGCGGATACACGTATACTTGATGGATTGAGAATACATCGGGAAGGCCATCGAATGACATCATGCTCAATGCAGGCCATCACTCGAGTGGAATCTCATAGAAAACGATGACTGGGTCATCATTTGGAGGGTGACATGAAGATTGTGTGATGAGATGAAAGAATACGGGAGATTGTTGACCCAGTTCAAAAGGAGGCCAGAAAATAGAAGAAAGTGGAGAAGTGTTGTTGAAGCCCTATGGAAACAATAATGAAATAATGTGAAGTTTTCCTGAATAGGATGTTGTTACTATTCCTTTCATTTTTGTGATATCATCACAAGGGAAAGCCGCTATGAATTTTCTCATCTCATCATTTTTATTTTATCAATACATTTGTCAATTAAAACTACACCGAATCCTTTGTCAGATTTCAGGATAACTATATCAGATCTGCTACGCGATTCTTGTAGAGCTTTGAAATGGGTTGAGGTCGAAGTGCCTTTTTTGTTAGCGACTTGAGTAACGAAGCTGATGCGATGCATCTAAAAATTCGTCTTTCAACCAAATTTGGTCATCTGTCAAAGTAAGAACTAGAGGACTCAATCGATCAAACAGATTTTCAAACTGGTAATCAACTGCTAAGTCTGATATATTGTTTAATAGGATAGAAAGAGTGAAACCAAGTGATACTGCCTCCTTCTCGTGTACTGAAAGTTCAATTGATAAAAAAATTTGACATATACTTATCAGGATCTAATAGAAATAAGTTTAAATGATAATTATTGATACAAGATCTAAGCCATTTTTAATCAGGTATTCTCTTTCGTCTTATTAACGACAAATGATGGAGAGATCAGAAAATATATTTGAAGACAAAAAATGCAGTTCAGTTAATCCACAGAACGTTTCACTGGAATTTTCAATGTGAGACTTATTAAGACGAATAAGGTTATGTGTGAAATGCCTTTCGGGAATGTGTGACTTGAGAGATAAGATTTATAAAACCCCAATTTTACTTTAACAGACACTTAAGGTTAAAATGCTCATCTTACCGCTTAATAGTGCATGAACAGAGTTTTCTTTAGATGGAGCAATAATGAGACTTAATTTGTTTGAACCATGTTATGTATTTGCGCAACATATTTCGAACAATCTGGTCACACACACACAAACTTGTCATATGAATATAAATGAAACTAGTAAAGAGTTAGAAGGAGAGAAAATAGACTACTTTGGTCAAGTTAAAAGGCCGTCATATCGAAGGTCAAAATAACAATGAAGACCATTAAACAAAATAACAGAGGTAATAGCACATCTAATTTGCCTGGTATCCAAACAAAGTTTACCAAGGAAGGTTTAGTGTGATAACGAATTTTTGCTTTGAACGCATAAACCTGGTTTAAACTTCTTAATTGGCAGCTAAGGGCTTCTACAAACCTTAGTATACGTCCTCCTCAAACACTTTTTATAGCTAGGTTTGAAAGATGTGTGAACATAAATTTTATGTCCTGTCTCCTGTGTAATATGTTTCTCAATAGAGAAGCTAGGTCTCCTGTTCTCATCAATAATGAGTTCTGCGGATTCTATTTGCTTCTGAAGTCATTTAGGAATATGCTCTGAAGCCAGCCTTTACTGGTAGAGACCGATGAGTCCTCCTTGTGTATGTGTGTTCACACGTACATTCGAATTGGTGAATACAGTGGGTGGATGTGACATCATTTTTCGCATGTTCAGTGGGCCTAGATAGTGGATATTTGGGCTTCACATTTTCAGTTATTATGATATTAGCCGCATAAACAGTCTTTTTAATAACAGCGTTCAACCTGTGTCTAGTTATCAAGCTGCTATGATCCCCTGTCCACACAGGGTAGCTTGATGTACATGTCTTTCTAAGCGGTGAATTGGAGAATGGGTCATGGTGTTCTGACTACTTTACATCTGCTGATGAACTTGTTTGGATAACTATTATCAACCAGAGTTTGTGTCAACTTTCTTTCTTCTTCATCGTGTGGGTCTTCAGTGTATATTCGTTAAATTCTACTGAAGAGAGTAACCTCGCTCACTAAAGTTCTTTTTGTACCGAACATGGCAGAAACTGTGGTGACTAAAATACTGTCATGTCCAGGCGGGTTTTCTATGAATAGATCTTTTTATCGACCCATTATGCCGTCGACTAAGCAATATGCCTAGGAAAGATAATTTCAGATATTCTGTTGCCAAGTGATATTGGCACTTAACATTTGTGAGTGTTTCTATAATCTTTAAGAACACCACAAATAGCTGTGTAACTCTGAAAACAGGAAACGCTGTTAGTTCGTGAAGTTATATAACAATTCAATTTCAAATGATCTTCGAAGGCTAAAATCATTAGTGTGGATGATTAAACTGGCGGCGTTTTAATCCCGATTGCTTCTTAACACACATTTTTCTCTCCACTAGGCTCCCTGCACCAATGAACAATCAACGTATCAAACTGTTATGTAAGACATCGATAATCCCTTCCCGAGTGAAACATTTTAAGCTTTATTAGTGCGAAGCTCAGATGGCATGTAATCAACTATCTTGAGTTCGTAGATATATCTTACATATTAGACTAGAGATTGATATCAGTTAGAGTGCGTCGGTGGCATAGCGGTTAGCACGCTCGCCGACCATGCACATGGTCCGGGGATCGATTCCGGGCCGGCGCACTCCTTTACCTCGCTAAGCCAGAAACAATCCTGGTAAAGAGGAAAGGTTGGGCATGAGGCTAGCAACCTCATCCTGTGAAATGAACACTGCTACAGAAACTTCAAGCCACTAGCTTGAAGCCCTATGTTCCACAAGGGAACATGAAGGAAAAATTATTATTATTTATTTAGAGAACCACTGAAATCCAGATTGTACTGGACATGTGTTTCGTCCCAGTTTGGGAATCTTCGGCAGTGCACGCCCACTAGACAGGATCTTCTGGCTGCAAAACAACCACAGAGACCCGATTCAGTGGCAAGCCTATGAATTCTTACTTCTACGTTTTCGTGATTTTAGCGCCACCATCAACCACTAGGAATTCCATCCTTAACACCAAAGCTTAGTAGTTGCATGCTGTTGATGCGTCCCAAACTAGGAGGGTATAACCTTCCAGTATTCCCTGGTCTTCAATGCTTCTCTAACTGATATCAATCTGTGGTCTAACCTGAAACAAGCAGAATCCCAGCAAACTAATTCTTGAAGATACATCTTCCTGAGAAGTGTTGAAAGCACGAAACTGAATTTCAGGGCTTTCCATAACACTACAATTTACGGTCATTTTCATTCAGTCAAAGTATACTTTCAAAGCAAACTGATGACTTTTCACCCTATAACTTATACTATTTATGTTATATAAAGATGTTTGTCAATAAACAATCGACATTTGATATTAATTACGGAAAGTGCTTTAAATTCCAGCTTGATTCAATTTCCTGAATTGAAGTGGTTGGATTCCGTTGGTGTATTTATTAGCTGCTAGTATGTACGCTTCTGTAAACTTTTCTGGTTGATGGTGGAAATTAGTGGAACTCATGATATATATTTTTCATAAGTCTATGTTTAGAACCACTTGTTGATGAGCTCGAGTCTTTGTTGAAACACTGGTGCCTTTTCGGGAACCGAGTACACCCACTTGACGAGTCATAAATCAGACGATTCGTTCTTCCTAGATCCTATTTCCTGGCGGTAACAAACAAAATAGAGATACACTGTCCTTATTCTGAAGTACATGTTTTTGTGTGTCAACTTTATGATGACTTCTTATACCCACATATAATGCTTATCATTCAAGAGATAATCGACAAGAATCCGTGGATTTGGAATATCATACACTTTGCCACTCATAAGTATAGGGTATCTACCACCCTGCAGGTTATCTGAGATGCTATTCATCACTTAATGTTTCTTGATTACGTAAGACTGCCTACATATGTTCCTTACTTTTTCCATTATCTTTCCTGATATGTAGTTTCATATAAGTTTTGTTATTAGTTGATACTGAAGGATGACCTTTACAATTTTATTCATAACTTTTTAGAAGACAATAAAACTAACACTGTATGGCTCTGAAGAGAGAATTTACGAAAGAAGATTCTTGGCTGATTTACAGACCTTTAATTTATATACTGGGGCTTATAATTTTTTCCTGTTTTCTGTCTACTCCGGCTCCCATTCTCCCCATTTTCTACTTAGTAATGGTGCACATAAATCAGGTACGATTTGAATTCTGAATTACGATGTCTGCAATTTCGATCCCCTGATTTACAGCCTTCTCTTTTATATTGTTGCAACATGGGGAAGTATGCCATTTTCAAATGAATAGTTGCTGAACAAAGAATATTCTTTTTGATAACTTCTCCTTTATCAGGTTCTACAGTTGTATACAAATACTAGTAAATAAGTGTTATTAACAACATTAATTATGTGTAAATAACGTTGAATCAATAATAGTAATAATAATATCAGTGGATAACAGTTCGCTAGCACCAACAAAACACTACACAATGGATGTTGGAAAAAATTAGGAAAGATAATAATACAAATTTATGAATTTTAGGGTCACTATTGAAAGCCAGCTAGGGCAATAATAGTGGCTGGTTGAACTTGCCTGTTCTGCACACAGAGCCCTGATTGTTTCACGTGAATTTCAATGGTCTCAACTGTTCCGAGTATGTGGCACTTGGATGTTTTTGATAATTTATTTGGTACCCGACAGATATTAGAGAATGATTCTTCAATGCTGACTTTTTGTCCAGGCGGTTTGAACCAGCTGGTCTAATACTGAACTGTTGATGTTTTTCACCATACCTTTATTCAACCACACTGGGGTAGATGTTCCTAAGTTAGCACGAAAAATCAATTCCCTGAAGCAACAGTCAATATAACTGGCTCTACTACACGCGGAGCTGAACTCTGGTAGATACAATTAAAGGTGAGTAGTCCAGGTAACTCATCTTTCAAATTGACGAATCACAGTTGGTCGTGTAGACGATGAGATTTGAAGTTCACCAAGACTGAAAGTTTCCTAACTTCTTTGTAATTATTTCGCTAGGTATGTTCCCCTTGAATTTCAGTCGTATGCGTAAAGACTTCTTCTTTACGGATAGTGAATAGTCCTTTTCAACTTTCTTAGTCATTTGTTTCCTGATGAATTTGTCTGGATAGCTATTTTCAGACAATGCACCATGTATAATCAACCCTAATTTCATCTAAAATTATAACTTCTAATAGTCCTTACTAAATTTTTTAGTACTGGAGAGGAACGAAGCCATGAAGTTATGTGTGTATTGTCTTATCCATATGCTTATCTTATGCAAATTTCTGTTTATGCTACCATCTGGTTTTCTTTTAAGAAGGACATCCCTCTTCACACTTGGTTTTCATAGCAGAATGCACTTCATTGAACTGAGTTATTATGGTGTTCCTATTCGAATCATTATCACAAAGAATAAAGATGTTATCCATATACCGGTAATAAAATGAGAGTTTTCTGATAAAGGTTGTTCTGAGGTCCATTTCGCGGTTTACTTAGAAAGAAATCGGCCAAAATGGGACGCAATGGTGATCCCATAGCTACCATCAAATGGAAAATTTACATTCATGATACATTTTAATGACATTTCTGTGATGCTAATATACCATTTTCGTATTTTATAACTAACATATTCTCAGATAATCTGAAGACGAAGAGCACCCGTGAGGTGTAAGACGCTATCATCACCTGACTGATTGAAGTTTATCTTATGGAAGCACCACCATGTATATGATATCTAACTGCATCAGGACTAAGCACTAAATGCATTTGAAATAGGACATCATTTATTAGCCTGATGGTGAGTTGATTAGTTAATAAATGGTATAAAATTCGTCCACCTTCTCAGTATGCCGAATTGTTCAAGTTGCCAGAATTCTGATAGGAAGCAGCTAATATCAGTTGAAATAGGTTTAAACGGAGTTGAATTGGATTTAACGATAACGGAGAAATTAAGCAGTTGGGACAATTGCGAGCATTTATTACAATTCCAATAGATAGCCTACAAGTCCCACTTTATGCGAAGAAAATAATTGGTTCGTTGTTGGCTTAGCTTTCTGCGGTACCTAGTTTATAATACATAACTGTTTAATAACAATTGGATTATTGTCATCGCAACAGATCAGTCTTTCGACTAAGTGTGTAGGGGAGCTCAACTGTTTGCTAATCAATACTTAATATTCGGTCAAGTTGTAAGTCATTTTTCTGTATCCAACCCATAGTGTGGCGATTCTGTCACATCTTTACCAACATAAAATAGTCAATGAGCCAAAATTATGTGATCAAACAGAAATAGACCTTAATCCGTTGCTTGGATTGGAAATTCATGACACTAGTTTCTGTTGACTGATTCAAATGATTAGTTGAACACCACTTATATCAACCAGTAGCGATTACCACTTAGCTGGATCGAAGGGACCTACACAACGGATAACAGCGTCTTTCGTTTGCGGAAGAGCTCATTGGCGATATATCCAGTGTAAATCAACTCAGAGAGCCAAATCAGTAGAAACCAGCCAAATTCTGGCTAGCTACTGTAGCGAATTGAAATCCATACACTTCAGGGAAGTGAAGCCTTACCAGAGTTTCCTTCGGAAACTGAAATTATCCCAGTTCAAGTATGATTTGATTGGCTGGATGTCATAATTGGTGAACATTATATACTACTAGTTGAGTGATACAAGTAGTTTGTTATGACTAACGTTAGTCATCAGTAGTGAGTCACAAGTAGCCAAAATGAAATATAGTAAACACTCGCATATCGTTTGGTTCTTTTGGGGCAGAGCTCATGACTGACGTAACCGGTTTTACTTTTCACACAGACTTTTTCACACAGTTAAACCAACTGAAACCATCCCAATCACAGTATTAGGCATATAAGATATTGTGGTTATCTAAATAATTTTTGGCTTCGAAAGCATGTCGTAATGAAACTTCACCTCGAGTTGCGCATATTACAAATAGCTGATTAATTTGCAAGTAGCGAATTCAATTGGATCGGAGAAACAGTCGCCAGTATGTATATTGCGAACAAAGACTGTGAGAAGATCAGGTTAATTCAGACTGACAAGTATTACAGAAGCATAGAGTCAAGCTTAGTAAACTGATATATATACTGCCACCAAAGTAATCAAGCATTCCATAGTCTCACTAAGTCGCCTTATCCTGAAGAGAATGAAAAATCCATTGGATGCAGAACTCTGCTAGCCCAGAACAAACTGGATTTAGGAAAGGCAAATAATGTGTTGATCGAATGGCAGCTCTACGTATCATCAACGGACTAGACATAGAATGGCAGTCAAAATTCTATCTCAAACTAATCAGCTTTGAAGCGGCCTTTCGCAGCATTGACCGTGAAGTAATTTGGAAACTATTTCAACACTGTGAAGTACTCCAAATCTTTATCCACCTCATTCGTCAGCTATATGACAAAGGCACATGTTTAAGTGATCCACAACAGAAAACTCAGGGAAGCGTTTTAGGTGGATACAGAAGTAAGACAAAGCTGCCATATGCTATCACCCACGATGATATGCATCAGATTGTGCATGAGAGCGAGAAGACTGGAATGCTTTGAACTAACTAAGAGGAAGACTCTAGGAGGTGTGCACTTGTATCACTTCATCAGTAATGAACTTGGCTTTCGATACATTTATCCTTTAATATATTAAAAACTAGGCGAACAGTATATCTTATCCCATAAATTTAGCCAATATATAAGTCATTGTGACATCATTTATTGTCTAGCCAGGGGAATGAGTCATCTTAACTTCATTACTCATTAGTCTACAAACTTTTCAGTCAAGCAATTCATATTACTATGGTATATGTGGGATTAAATATTTTGCGTTTCGCTGCAACCAGTTTGGAAGAAAAGTTACAGATCTTCACTTGTCTTAATCCTGCGCTGACAGATTTCAATAAATCTTTGAAGATATTGATAAAATTTTCAAGGAGAACTGGTATTTATTATCTAGGAGGACTAAGATTGCTTCAGTATCAAGGAAATACAATAAATGTTTAGTAAATGAAAAATCCCAATATTGAAATCAAAACAAGATTTTGAGCGAACAATGGTGGTTTCGATAACTTCTTCTTCAGGCTCTACAGTTAGTTATAAATCCATGAATAATAGAGTACATATAGTCAGTAAAGGCAAATGAAAATAATATCAGAAACTGTATTGGGGTGCATGCGTAAGTTGAGATGATATTCCATTAGTGAACATAGTCAATCAAATGTGTATAGGGTGTATAGTCAGTCAGGAAAAATGTGATGAAGTGTGAATGAACAACTAGGTGATATAGTGTTGTTTTATAGTTAACAGAATACAAGTGTCCTTGAGATGAGAAAATGCGATAACCACAAAATACATGTAAAGGCATGTTAAAAATGAGGCACTGGATGTGAGGGCTGATCTATAGGAAAGCGAAGTGGAACGGACAATACACCCACTTCCATAGCTTCATACCTATACAATATAAGCACAACCTAATTCGCTGTCTTAGTAATAGAATTAGACGCATATGTACCGAGGATTGTATTGAAGATGCAATAAGAAATCTTACAAACGCCTTGCTACAAAATGACTACCCTACCAACTTTGTAAAGAAGTGTATCTACGAAACTACACCTAAAACCAAGCGAGACACAGTAAGTAAGAAAAAGCTTTACTTAAATGTACAATTCAAAGGTGATATAGCCAGTGATATATTAAACCGTAGATCAACAAGATCAATTGAAAGAACGTTTAATTCCGCAAAAGTGCATGTCAGTTTCTCAACCAAACCGATATTGACACCGTGCATTAAAGATAGATTGCCCAAAATGGTGACATCAATGTGTGTATATAAATTTAACTGCTCCTGTGGAGCTAGTTATATAGGTCGTACCCAAAGGAATTTATCTCTACGCACTCGTGAACATATTCCTGTTTGCCTTGGGAAAAGAACAACCAAATCAATTAATAGTGCAATTCTGTCTCATCTAGTGGATAGCGAACACAGCACCAATGTAGATGAGTCGTTTACAGTTGCGTATCGGGTACCGAACAATCTCCCCAAAGGCACACGATTTCGCCTCCTAGCCGTAGCTGAGGCTTTAGAGATTAGTAGAGCGAGAGACCAGACCTATGTGTACAGAAAAAACTTATTCACTCTCTTTGTCTACCCTGGCCCACTCTATGAGGGCACCAGGATCATAATTTTGTCGTACTATTATTATTATTATTATCATTTTGTGATATCATGTCTTTATTATCCATTTCTCCACCCGGTTTATTCCACCTCACTGTTACTCTTATTTTGTCAACCTTTATGATTTTATACTAAACCTACCAATTCTGTAGCATTTTATTCCAATTTACAATTTAGCCTCCTTATTTTATCATTAGACATTATCGGTCAGCCCTCACATCCAGTGCCTCATTTTTAACGTGTCTTTACATGTATTTTGTGGTTATCGCATTTTCTCATCTCAAGGACACTTGTATTCTGTTAACTATAAAACAACACTATATCACCTAGTTGTTCATTCACACTTCATCACATTTTTCCTGACTGACTATACACCCTATACACATTTGATTGACTATGTTCACTAATGGAATATCACTTCAACTTACACATGCACCCCAATACAGTTTCTGATATTATTTTCATTTGCCTTTACTGACTATATGCACTCCACTATTCATGGATTTATAACTAACTGTAGAGCCTGAAGAAGAAGTTATCGAAACCACCATTGTTCGCTCAAAATCTTGTTTTAATAACTGTTCACCTGTATTATGCCAGACAGTGTTTAATAGATGTGGGACAAATATATTTAGATTATCAAAAGGACTTGGACTTCTTGTCCACCTTAAGGCAGTAGCTAAATGTTCCAACTGTCTGAAAGAATATTTCAGTATTTTTCTGATTACTATACAACACACTCTAACACAGTATCCACTGATAACGAATTCAGCAGTACACATAAAAAGTAATAATTGCAGTTACCCAATGTCTGCCAGATAACTATTCTAACTTCGGGTTGAAGACTATGGGAAGAAGAATAGTCCACTGAGAACTGTATTCAACGAAATTTTGTCCCACTGTTACTATACGGTTGACAACCATAATATTTTCCACAAGAATAAAATCGATACCGAGATCCTACACAAAACGTTTAATATGGCTCATCCGCAGAAGGAGTTCATACACAAAACCTTCAAAAGACAATACCTTATCATTTCTTTGATGTTCTATTTACAAGAAAACAGCATTAGGCGGGGTATTCTCCCGGAAAGAATCATGGGTTAGACAGTAAACCAGTCACAAGCCACTTGTTCCCCTTGCATACAAACGAAATCTCATCGGTAACCTAAGGTTTCTTTCTAGTAAAATCTGTACAACCGACTTTCTTGGAGATGGAATAAGGGAAAAAGACAACTTATTATATGAGAGCGGACAATGAGGAGAGTATTTTAGAGTCTCCATGATGAGAAAAGTTAGGGAGAAATGCCTGCAAACCGTGCAGAAGAAACGTTGATTTAAGTATATATACATATTTGACTCACCGTTCATAGGAAACGCAGCAACTGAATTGCCGGCATCGAAACTCCAGAAAGTAACAACTAAAATAATCTTTGTTGCAGCACCTTTTTAAAAAAATATTCACCAATCATTCTATAATTTCAATGCCTTTGAGGCATATGCTACTAAGTCAGGCTACTTGAGTGCGCACTTATAAATCTAACTGTTGTTGGGAGACACTCTAATATTAGTAGAACGACTTGGTGAGCTAATTGTAGCTTTCTTAAGCATTGTCCCACGTGTTTAAGTAAAGGAGTAGTAAAGTGAATCAGGAGTTCCAAATTGGCACAACTTGCTGATAGGAATAACAAAATTCTATAAGAATTCTACCCTTCCATTTCTATACAGGGGTACCACCACCTCACTTCCCCAAGTTTGCATAGTTAGCGTAGTTAGCTGAGGCAGTTGCCATAATACGTTTTCAGCCCAATCACTGTGTTCAGAGAAAGACTGAATTAGTTTTGTTCTCTAGGGAGCTAGTTGATTTAATTGCGAAACTTTCATCGTCGTCCCTCCCTCCTCTCTAGACAAAATCTTCAACGCAGATTTTGGTATAAAATGGACTCATTTATATTCTCCATGAATTATGTAGTTGTACCTCTTGGCAAACTTTGTTGTCTAGACTGGTTTTCATCATTTTTATTGACTTGTAATTCAAACTTTCCTGTCGTGCGATTTACTTTTTATTAGTTGGTGAATCTGGTGCATAATACTGTGTTTTCTATTTGTTAATTCAATTGACTACCAACCAGGCATCTAGGAATTCTCTGACTGCATTTTTGGTGTTTCCTGTATTTAAAATTTCTAATCTAATTAGTGCCAATAATTGTTTACATGCAGTAATACGAAAGAATATATATTTTTGTGATGTCATTTCTCGGCCAATTTCTGTTCTTTAATTCGGATTCGGAAAGAATGTTCACTTTCACCGATGTAATATCTATTGAAGAGGAAGTCTGTTCACTCCCTTGCATCTCACATGGCTTTCAATCTCAGCCTAAAATAATTATCACTCTCAGTGACACTGGATAACTATAAATGTAGAAAATAAAAGACATACTCAGCGAAGAAAATGTTCTTTATCGACGAAATCATCTTCAGAGGCTGTACAGTCGTATTTGTACTTACAAAAAAATATATAGTGGTCTATTACAGATTAATAGGGAGTGACATAATTGATATAATTACTCAGAAGTGACTTTGGAAGTGAAAATTAAAAGTTGTAAATTACGCGGTACACAACGGCAAAAAGATAGAAATTTAGTAAGTTTAAATTGCTATTGAGTGAGAATAAAGGTATTTGAATGTCAATTTAACAAGTCTGAAGAGGGTGTGCAATGTACAGATGGAGCATATGAGAGTGATAATAGGAAATTAATTATTAAAGCAAAAGCAAACTAAAATTAAAAATTAAAAAAAATCAAAATTTTTACAGTGAACGATTAGTGAAGAGGTTAAGACCAAAGAAGAATAAGAGACTGGACAAACCTATCCTCTGTACAAAGTTCGAGGTTGTATTGACGAATAGCCAGTGCCTCCGCCATACACAAAAGCCGAAACCTGTCGCCCTTTGTACCATTTTTTTTCACTCCGTAGATGATCTTGAAGGACAACTCTGGTGGAGCTACGTGGCCTGATTTCACCAAATGTTCTAGAATTGAACTGGTAATTGTCTTGCATTGTCCCCTTGCTAACCATGCCGGATAATGTTTAGAGATGCGTTTGGAAAGCGTGTGATTTGTTTGGTCAATATAAATAGCTCCACACGAGCAGGTGAATTGATAAACACACACTGAGGTGGTCCAAAGCGGCAGTTTATCCTTCACACATCCGTTGTTCATTTATCGGCTGTAGAAATTGATAAGTAGCTCAGCTATAAAGAAGGCTTTCCCCAGTGATCTGCATAAGCGATTGTTCAGGATCTCAGCTGCAGTATCACCTTTAAATTCAACACTCACAAATAGCAGTTTCTTCGGTACCATCTGGATTCTTTCAGGCTTTTCCCTTAACTTCATGTTTTTCCTGATAAATCTCGGAAGATATCTGTTCTCTATGAGGACTTGTCTGAGTCGCTACAAGTGTTATTTTTGGTTTGATTGATTGGTTACAAGATTTCATCATGAGCTGATATCGGTTGGAGAACCATTGGAAGTCCAGCTGGGAGTACTGGACAGACGTTTCTTCCTAGTTTGGTACTCTTCAGTGGTACACACCCGACGGGGCTAGAACTCATGACCTTCTGGTAACAAGTACTCATCGAAGACATTGGCTAGTGGTCGAGCTATATGATGAATTGGCAGAAGCTGAAATTCATGAACTGGCAATAGGATTGGCGGATCTCAGTGGCCTACGATTTCACTGACCTTGTAACCAGAAGGTCCTGGATTCGAACCGTAGCGGTGGGTGCTTACTGATGAAGAGTCCCTAACTAGGCTGATGAAACATCTGGCTGTCCAGTTCTCCCAGCTGGTTTACCAATGATTTCCTAACCAATATCAGTTCATGATGAAATCCTGTAAAAAATGTCATTTTTTATTCGTACTGCTCGCTTTATTATAATTATAACTGTAGTGGCATATTATATTCTTAGTTTCACTGGATTCTATCGATCCACATTTTTTCAAATGTCTATGAGTGATAAGTTATTACGCCATTATATAGCTTGATGAGAATTCATAGTAAATGCGTACCTTCTTGCTTAAATCGTGTTATATAAAATTGTCTTAGTGGAAATTGTTAAATTATTACCTGCTCCGTCATTGCGCAATGTCTATAGTTATGTGAATTATCAGAATGAAACTGGTATGATGGTCATTACTAAGGTGTGGGATTAGACTACGGTCTTTCTGACCAGGCTATTCAACAGATCTGAAATCAGTGTGGTTCTTTCCTTCTGATGAAATCTGTGCTAACACATAATTATCATACGCTCATTTTAATTACGCAAGCATAATAACTCAACTATTAAAATCAGTTTAGATTTTTCCGTCGATTGATTGGACCGAAGTGCTCGGTGCCAAGTTGACATGTTGGCTCCCAGTGTAAATACTTAGACGATGTCTGGTCATGTGTCTTCAAGCCAGTTGGTGGACGACGACTAACAGTGGAATCCATAACGCGCATTTCATCCTATTTGTAACTTGTCATATGGATGCACCTACATTCCCCAGTGAGTGAGGGATGGTGTTCCCACCGAGGTTCGAACCTGAGACCGAGGACTTCTTCCCGATCAATCGACGGGAGAATCTTAATTGAATTAAATAATTAGTTAGCTTCGTTGCAAAAGAAGTAGCTCTTATGGCCTAAGTGTTGTACTGGAGAATGCTTTGGCGTTTGAAACTATGGGCAGTGGGTTCGAGCCCTACAGTGAACATCATCGCTCACTGACTGGGGAATGTGGTTGAGTGCAGTAGAAAGATCCCAAATGGGATGAAACGCGCATCATGGATTCCATTGCTAGTCACCATCCACCGAATATTTCATTTCTGCCGCATAAATCTCTTTGTTTTGTAGATTGAAGTTTCTGTAGACGTTTGATCTGTTTTCAGGAGTAGAGTCACTAGCCACACACTGAATACTTCCTGTTTACCCGGCCTTGAGACCGTATAATAGTAGTAAATGCATATAATACTAGGCCTCTTTGTTTTGCTTTCATTCTCAGTGTATTGATCCAAAGTGTGACATCTTGTAATGACATGCAATTCATTCAATTCCCTCTTTCACTGTTCACGTCCCGCATGTCAATCTCTGTTTGTTGTTGTTATTGTTGTTGATGTCGTCAACGTTTTAATTTAAGTAATAAAACAATTGAGTGAAGGAACTAAGTTTGAGAAATTCTCTCACAGTTTACAGTTTGTCAATCAAAATATTTTTGATGATGATAATAATAATAACAATAGCTTTAGTAAGCACAATAAATTTACACAATATGCATGATTCTCGGCGTAGCTTATTACATCATATTTTCTCTTCATTCAGGAGTTTCAATTAAAACAAACAGCCATCTCCAGTACATCATGTGACGCAATGATGTGAGATATTTCGTGAACCACAGATGGACTTGAGTAATCATAACGATGAGAACTAAAGAAAATAAGGCGTATCATCTGAGATTGAAATTCAGGAAGTCTATTGATTCAAGCATATATATATATATCATTATATGCATCGACTGGTGTCCCCCAAGATGCTGTACTCTCCCCACTTCCCTTTTCTTTCTTTCTACATGACTTACCCACATCTTTAAATGACATTAACTTTGTTAAATATGCTGACAACCTGACTGTGTCTTTGCCTGTCAAATGTCAAAGCGACTGCTCCAAACTAAATGGCTTTTTATCAGAAATCAGTCAGTGGTCCAAGGAAAACGGTCTTACCTTAAATCCCTCTAAATGTCAAACAGTCAATTTCACCTTTAGGCATAAATCTGACCTAAAAAAAAAACTGGTTAGCACTCACGAGGTGTGCAACACAGATGTCACTGAAATAGAAACCAAGTCGGAAATTAAATATCTTGGCATCATTCTATCTGCTGATCTTTCCTGGTAGTCTCATATCTTGATGATTTCTAAGAAAATATTCCATCTTACTTTTTACATCAAGAAGTTAAGATATTCTGGAATAACCCAACCAAACCTTACTCTTATGATTCGTTAACTCTTGCATCCTGCCTATTATTTTCTATTGTTTACCCTTAGTTTTTCCTGGGCTACTGAAGAAAGACTATACCTTATTACGCAGGATGTTAAAGATTGTCACCAGGGTAAGCAACGTGCCACTTAATAAGCTTGTAGATATTCTCGTCGATAGGCACTTGGACTCATGTGAAAAATGGGCTAAATTTATTTTATCTAACCCACACCACCCTCTTCAATCCCAAATCTCCCCTTGTATCTCATCAGGCAGAACCAGAAGTCTAGTGAGTACAAAAACTTAACTATACCCTACTTAGTCCATGTTCTGTGCGATAAAGAAAACATTAGGCGGGATACCTATAACTTATTAAGTAGTCAGTAGAACAACTGAATCTCGTCTTTTTAACTCATGTCATTCATTGGTACAACGTTTTCCTTTCTTTCTTTTCCTTTTCATTCTCCTTTTTGTGTTGTTATGTGCTGCTTTGTTTCTTTCTTCCTTACAAACTCTAATTGAAACATTCTTCTTCGTCATTTCACATTCTGTATGCCTCGAACTATTTTTTACCGCTAACGCCAGTAAACATGCTAGCATCTACCTTTATAATACCTTCAAACACTGTTCGATTTTTGGCTTTACTACCAACATGCGAATATGTTGTTGTCATAACTAACTGAGATTCCCCTAATCTATGTAGAACTTTATTTATTGTTAATGTACTAACTGGATGCAATACTGTAGTAAAATGTTGAGATTTCCATTCTGTATCACAAGTACTGTTTTGGAATAAAGCAAATTATTATACAATTGGTGGATGGTGGCTAGCAGTGGAATCCAGGATGCGCATTTCGTCCTATTTGGGACTCGTCACTTGGATGTACCTGCATTTCTCAGTGAGTGACGATGTTCCCACCGAAGCTCGAACCCAGTGCCCATAGTTCCAAACGCCAAAGCGTTATCCACTAGACCACTTGGGCCACGAGAGCCACCTCTTGTGCAACGGGTCATATTAATTATTGAATTGAATTTTTTGATTTTCGCGTCGATTGATTGGACCGAAGTGCTCGGTCTCAGGTTGACACGTCGGCTTCTTGTGCAGATGCTTCGACGATGTCTGGGGATTTGATTTGTATACAATTGGTGGATGGTGGCTAGCAGTGGAATCCACCATCCACCAGTTGTATATTAATTAAATACCCAGACATCGTCGAAGCATCTGCACAAGAAGCCGACATGTCAACCTGAGACCGAGCACTTCGGTCCAATCAATCGACGGGAAAATCAAAAATTCAACTCAATAAAGCAAATTATTATAATTATAATTGTTCGTCAACTACACGCACACATATATGCATGTGGTTCACATTCACTTCCATGGTGGGTGCACAGCTAACCCTTGCTCAGCCTATGGTAAGACAGGTGAAGAAGAAAAGTTGGACATGAAGTGTTAGCAACCTCAAAGCTCCAGCTTTAAGTTCTATGTTCCAATTGGACGACGACTTAATGACTGAAAAGATATAAATCAGTCACCTTTAAAATGAGGCAAGGTATTTGTACATAATACACTATTCGATTTGGTATAAGTAGTTTCAAAGGAAACCTCCAGTCATCGGTTGGCATTTACCAGATCTAAATGAAGTAACCACTAATCAGGAATTTATGTTAATTATGCATCAGCTATTGATGACTCGTATTTTCAAAAAAATATTCACCTCAGACTACCATCTGGTAAAGGTGACCAAACGGTGGATCCTTGAAGACATCCTACATGACCTAGACTCTAAGCATGATTTTCTTTCTCATGTTTTACAAACTTTAGGATATGCAAGCGCAAAGCAGCAAGTAGGCAGCAGAAGCATAGCTCCATTATGTATAAGATTTTATTTTGATAGATCACACAGTGTTGTACAGTAATATTAACTGATGACCAACTTTCGAGCACAAATTATTACCGCTCATAACCATATCAAGGGACTCATTTACACAACGTTTTTGCTTCATTTGTATACATGAGTGAAATTGTTTAGACACTTGAATAAAAAAACCAATATAGGATAATGTATATTCAGAAATATTAATGTGAGTGTTACCAATCAAGTACAATCAGATGGGAAGTAAGACGAGTGTTTTTATAGTCAAAATAAGTAACTTGTTAGAATGTTGCGATGTGTTTGAATTGAAATAGAATTTTAAGATTATTTATTATCCTCTTCTGAAATGACCGGTGGTAATAATATCTTCCATATTTTTGGTATTTGCATTGAGTCATTTCTGTTACATGTGTTGGGTGTAGACTCAATGAGCCAGGATTCAGTAATCAACCTCTCTCGCGCTCCACCTATCTGTATTACTTTTTAGAATTTTAACCCTCTCCCACCCTGCTGTGCGTTTGTGTGTTAATACGTGAAGTGCAATAGCTGAGCTCTTTCTTAATTACTTATCTTTTCAGGGTCAATCATTCTTCCTTTAGCTAAATTCTTATGTTCCGACAATCTGACTACCCCTGACCTACTAGTTCGACCTATGTAGTTGACTGAACTCACAGTCATTGCAGGGTATTTTGTAAATCATATTATTTTGTTTAATTGGGTCCACTGGGTGTTTTAGCCTACAGAGCTTGTCCTATCTGAGTGAGTTTGTAGGTTTGAATGTCACCCTAATTCTTGCTTTATTAAGAATCCTACTTATGGAGGGCCTCACATGTCCCCTGCTTATATGGTATAACAGGGGATGATTTATATTCTCTCTTATTTGTGTTATCATTAGTAGTTCCACAATTATTTTTATTTTGTTTTTGGCCTTTACTGATCTTCCTAATGAATTTTATAGGATAGTTATTCAACACCAATGTCTTTTCTTCCATCTGTTTTATTTCGTCATTTAGGTCTTTTCTTGTGCATCAGAGGCAGTTAGCGAAGACAGGTGAAGATAAAGACGTCAAGACTGTTGAGGATAACTGACTACCAGCAGCAGCAAACACCAAAAACAGGATCAATCTAAAGGAAGTCAAGCTGCTAACCGGAACAAGCAGCGGTTTTTTCATTCACAAGCTGAGCAGATGAGGATTGCTCAGCCAGTCAGGATTGGATAAGCAAGATTTATTATCTCAGCAGTGATTTAATAGTCTCAAATTTGATCGAACGCTGATTATTAATTAACTAGCGTCACGTTTCTAGTCCTTTGTTTGGTGCAGACTGAATTTTATCAGTCACGTCTACAATGTGGCCATCAACAGCCTAGGTGGCTTGTCATCATGGTGCACTCTGAATTGTTGTTATTAAGTGTTTGAAAGCTGTCAGCAGGGAGCGCCGTTTAAACCTAGGTTTCATGCTTATTGCCAGTCGTCACATAGTGTTCAACCAAATTATTTGATACACTTCTGAAGGAGGTTAGTCGTCAGCCTGAATAACTTAGTGGTAATGTCTTTGACTGAAGTACTGAGTGACACAGGCTCAAATCTCAGGGGGTATACAAGTTCCTTCAAGACCGCAGATACATCAACAAGCATGAAACGTAGGTCCACGGTTTCCCATCGATTGCGTCAAATCACCTCATATACACGACTGTCTATCTGAATAATTGGAAAACCATCAGGTAGTACTTGACAACTATTTCCTCCAAGTTTGGAACTCACCGATGGTAAGCACTCACAGCAGTTCGGAACCAGGACCCTTAAGTTCCAAATGAAAATGCAGATTATACACCTACTGGTACTCAACTCAATCAAATCTACACAAACTAACTTTTCACCAGTAAACACTTCTTATCACAGAATCTTCAGGTTAAGAAAAACCAGTAAGTGACCTGTCACTAGAATACTGTTCTTTAAACAAACTGTAATTTCTTTAATGCACCTAAGATTTTCCTGTCGATTGATTGAACCGAAGTGCTCTGTCTCAGGTTGACATGTTGGCTGTTTGTACAGACGCTTAAACAATGTCTGGTCATGTGACTTGAAGCATATTGGTGGGTGATGACTAGCAGTGGAATCCACGACGCGCATTTCGTTCGATTTGAGACTCGTCTTCTGGGTTTATCCACAGTCCCCATTCAGTGATTGACTGTGTTTCTATCGAAGCTGGAACCGAAAACCGAACACTTTGGCCCAATAACTTGACGAGAATATCTAAATTAAATTAAACAGTTATAAGATCCGTTGCACAAGAGGTGGGTGTCATGACCCAAATGGTCTGGTGGATAAAACTTAAGCGTTTGAAACTATGGGTACTGGGTTCGAATGTCGGTGGGAACACCACCACCCGCTGACTAGGAAATGCGGGTGCATCCAGGTGATGAGTCCCTGATAGAACTATATGTGCATCATGGATTTCACTGCTAATCACAATGCATTATTTGACTACGAATTATAATTTCGTCGTGTCTCTTATGAATATTATCAGTTGAAACACTTTTTGAATGGAAAATAAACATAACAGTTTCATACATTTATTCCCCTTAATTAATTTGAACAAAGCGAGAACTACAGTTTTACAAAATTAAAGTGGTACCCTCTTTTATTTCATTGCCTTCTCGTCAGATGCTTACAGGTCAAAGACATTATTAAATATATCTACAAAAACAATTTTGACATACTTGCACAGAGTTCATTTTTGAACAAAAATCAACCGATCAATATACGCATACACTAATACTATATATATATATATATATATATATATATATACATACATATATATTAAACAATATCCTGAACAATAATGATCATGCACAATGGAATATTTCAACATTACGTAATCAGATGAAAGAGAGGTGAAAATATTCAGTTACCAGGGGAAAGAAAGACTGATAACCGCTTCTTTCTGAAAGCACAAATCTCGTCTCAGGCGACTGATGGAGATGGCTTCAGTAAACTTGAAGAGAATTGAGCTCTTTTGCCTATTGATAATTTTGGACGACTTTTCGATATCCATCTTATGACAGACCCGTGTCAAGTAGATGCCTGACGATGGCACTGTTTGAAGCATTTTTTCTTAGCTGGAGACATAAGCTTTTTAGTAGATATGTATATGTTGATGTCTTTGGCCTGTAAGCAGCTGACAAGAAGGCAGCGAAATAAACAATGATGCTACCATTTTATTCTGCGAAAACTGTACTTCTTGCTATGTTCAAACACAACTGTCTTACATAACTGGACATTAAAGGAATAAACATTATCTTCTTGAAAATATAAGGTTATATGACTGTCTTGTTTGTTTTTTTTTACAAACGTGTAAATCCCTTTTCTACTATTCCGTATGGTATGGAATCACGTATTTGGACGTCCGTAGGTACGTACGTAGGCATGTAGACACATACGCTTACATACTGCTTTGTACTCAGACATGGTATGCGACTCATCTCATAAATCATGTGTATATTGTCATTTCGTAATGTCTAGTCAATAGTTTTTGTTGTGTGCTTTTTGTGTTTGTTCTGTCCTCATTTACGGACATAGAAAGTAGTAGCACTTAGACGTGTCTTTCTGTGTAGGTATCTGGGTTATTTCTGTAAGTGTTTCTCATGGATACCAGTACATACAGCAATATATAACTGTATATATATATGTATACATACAAATTCCTTATATTATCAACTTTGATATACACAGACATATAAAAGAAAGACGAAATATGCATGATATTTCAATGGCACTTTAGACAAAAAGATGATTAATTACGAAGAAAAGAGACTTTACGTTTTTGGTTTTTTATGTTTAAACCAATCAAAATGTTTATGAAATTTGCTTCGAAATTCCTGAAAAATCAAATAGATGAATTTAATTATAAATATTATTAGTGCCTCCTTGGGTTCTGAGTGGCAATAAAGGGCTTCAGTTGAATATCTGCATTTTGTCTTGTTCTCTAGGGTCATTTCTAACTAGAGTCTACGACTGTCCAACATCTCTCATCTCCTCCACATACGATCTCCTGCATATTACCCTCGGATGCCTGTTGAAGTTGTTGCTTCTAGGTTTGGGTTCCCACTATGACAGATGATCTGGCGATGGTGCAATGTTACCTAACAGTCTACTCAGTGTGTGTTCGATTAGTTCGTCATTTCTTAGAATTTCTTGTTTCTGATTCCGTCTGGCTGGTCATCTGATCTTCAGTATGAAACCAACGAAGACGGCTGTTGGTAAATGTCTGTAGTGGCATGTTGGAAATGGGTTCCATGATGCGCCTACAAAGTTTCTGCCCAATACTGAACTGAATTAGCATTGATGTTGGAAATACAAATTTTGCTTTTTGTGCTCATTGCGGAACATTTCTAAAGTAATTCCAGAGAGATGAATGTCTGTTTCGACCTTCTAAAGCTTGGTACGTTCCACCTGTAGTTGAGGCGATGCTTTTCTCATAAGTGAAGGAAGTGATTGTTAATAATGATTGGTATTTGGTGTTGTCGCGTAGTTTATCGTCATCATTTCCGTCCTATCTTTGCTACCCACTCCTTCTACCAACTTGTTAGTTTCTATCCCTGAAATTCAGATCTTCTAGGGTCTTGCTTATCGTTCAGCCCAACAAACTCCTGTCTTCTCACTTCCATACACAACCTGACACATAATTCTAGCCACCATTATTAAGCGTATCATTGGTGATAGTGGAGGGGCACCCTTGTTTCACTCCTAACTTCACTTCAAAGGCTTCTCCATTTTTCCCGTTGTAGATCACATGACATGTGGCATTCATGTAGCTAGTGAATGATGCTGATGGGGATTTGAGGCAAATCAAAGCGTTGAAGTCGCTTCAAAATTAATTCATAGTCAACTCTATCGAAGGCCTTTTCAAAATAGATAAAGTTGAGATAGAGATAAGATAGTCGATGGTGATGAGTGCTATTTTGGTCCGTACATAATTCCCCTTTCCTGAATCCAGCTTGTTACGGTTGGCAGAGTTCTGCGCTGACTGCATCTTTTATTCTCTACAGGATGACGGCAAAAATTTTCAGGAGTTAGTTTGTTAAGATTAGATGTGTTTTTACGAGTTTGACCACGGATTGATATCTGTTAGAGAACCATTGAAAACCAGGTAGTAATGGACAGAGCTGGCTAGTGACTTTCTAGTGAGAAGTCGTGACCAGTGAGGTCCAACCAGTAAAGTATGAGGATAAAGTTGTCACCGATGGCATTGGTTGGTGGTCGTGCTAAATCACGCATTGATAGGAGTTAGAATTCATCGGCTGGCTAATGAATCGGGTTTCCAGCGGGTGAATGGTATGCAAACATGCCTTGTAGCCGACAGGTCATGGGTTCGAAACTCTGTGATCGATACGCACTGCCGATGAATCACAAACTAGGACTAAGCAGCTATCCAGCACTCTCTGGCTTTCAGTGGTTATCCAACTGATATCAATCCGTGATCAAACTCGTTAAGATGGTGAAAATACCAAGCGTTTCATTCTGATTCAATGTTCAGTGTCTACCTTCACTACTGAACATTATATAAATAGACAAATGGAGACAGAAAAATAAATAAAAAGCAAGATATAAAACTATTTGTTTAAACTATCATTTTGAATTTCCTTTTGAATAGTTACACTTTGACGAAAATACTTGGTCACTGTTAGTACATCAATTCTCAGTATAGACTCTGTGAAGATGTCACTGATATGGTGATACTTGATTCGTCATGGATACACGCGTTGTCCGCATCGTTTCAGACAAAAGCAAAATCCGAATTTTCAGGTCTATTATAATTGGTGAACTGGTAACCATTACATAAGAGGTAGCTGTCGTGGCCCATTGAAGTAATAGGTAACGTTTCAGTCTTTGAAATCGTAGAAACGCTAGACGCATTCAGCTGAAACAACTCAAACAGAATAAAAACCACGTCCTGGAACCTCTTGTCAGCCAACATCAAGAAAACACTGCCCTGCTAGTGGATTATTTACACAAGATCACTTTAATAACATTTATAGAGTTCAGTGACTTCTGGAGAAGAGGGGTCGAAAGTTCGATGATAGAATTTACACCAACCAAGCAGATGGTACAAGTTTGCTGCTCAATCGACGTACTCTTCTAAGCGTCATCCAGGTTAATGAAACCTGGCAAGTAATGTTGCATTCGAGAATAAAATATGCTTATTGAAGTGTTTTTTTTTAATAAAGAGGATATCTGGTGAGTTCCCGGTTACGTTTAGGAAAGATTTAGTTAAGGTTTAGGCTACGGACAAGTTAGGATTTGGTTAATCTATTAAACGAGATATTAGGATTCGCTTGAGTTAGAATAAAGTTAGTTTAGAGATATTTTCACGTTAAGGTTAGAAGGCTTAGATAATTTACCTGCATAAAATTTAGCTCTAAATTACTCCGTTGATACTCCAATCGAAAACTGAGAGGTATTTTTGTGACAGGTCATAAAAAGGCACACTGTGTAACAGTTTAATGCCTTTGAATTCATTATTTTGATGAATGAATATATATATATATATATATATATATATTTTATACGCGAAAATCGCCTACATCGTGTGGCTAGCGTGTTCAAGATCAATCAATCATCTGTTGGTACTTACAGGTGCTTAAAGTTTAACTTTGCTCAGGAAACACAATTTAGTTTGACAAAGTCTCTGGTGATTTCCATTGTGGGTAAAATTTATTTTTAGAAAGTCTCATAGTGTTGTTATACAGTAATATTTACTGATTATCACGTTGCCAGCACAATTTATAGCTGCTCATTATCATATCAAGACACTATTCACGCAACTTTCTAATTTCGTTTATATAGTTCCACTATTTTTCATCGCTTGGCTTGATTAGTAGTAGTATTTTCCATATTTCTGATATAAGTGGTAAATCATTCTTATTGCATGTGTTGGGTGTAGATTCAATCGATGAACAAAGATTCAGTAATCAACCAATCAATCAATAATCAATCAGAAAAAAAATATTGCTCTTCATACATTTAATAAATATGGTGGAGATATGTGGATGACACTTTTACTCTCAGTGTTGAAAGAAAGAACATATCTCCAGCTTCTTGACACATTTATTTTTTCTTTTTGGTTACAGCTTGATTCCACACTGTATTTTTGGTACAAGTATGAAATTTTCAGCATGAATATCGGTAGCCGAAATTTCTCAGGCCGACCATAGATATCAGGTGTGCGTCGGCGTGGGCTCGAACCTCGGACCATATGCATGGTCGGCGAGAGTCCTGACCACTGTGCCACCGACGCACAGTGCAGACATGCATAAACTCACTAGTAGGGGTGGGGGGTATAAAATTCACATCTGAATCGGAAAATGAATAAGGAGAATTAGCTACGGTTTTAGATTGTTAAATAAAACGAATAGAAGAAGGTAAACTACACATCAGCGTTTATAAAAGAAGCCAATGCATTCTACTAATAGATAGTTAGACTTCAATTCATCTCATGTGTTAACTCTTAAGGCAGGCTTAGTTAGGTGTCCAACAAACCGAGTTGTGGCACTAAGTAGTACAAAAAAAAGACTTAAATGATGAAATGAAACAGACAGGAGAAGAGAAAGCGTTGGTGTTATATAACTATCCTATAAAATTCATTAGGAATATCCAAAAAGGTCAAAAGCAAAATAAAAATAATGGGGAAACTAATAATGATAGCATAAATAAGCAAGAATATAAGGCATCTACAGTAGTTTTACCAAAAAAGGAGGGGAGATCTCAGACCCTTTCTACGTAGGATTCTTCATAAAGCAGCAATTAGGCTGGCATTTAAACCTACAAACTCACTCAGATATGACAAGCTCTATAGGTTGAAGGACGCTGTAGGATAACCCAATTAGACAAAATAATATAATTTACAAAATACCTTGCAATCACTTTGAATGAGGTCAACTACATAAGTCAAACCAGCAGATAAGGAGTAGTGAGATTATGAGAACATAAAAATTTAGCTAAGGTTAGAATGATTGATCTCACAAAGATACGTAATTTAGAAAAAAACTCATCAATTGCACTGCATGCATTAACACACAACCATACAGCAGGGTGAGACAGAGTTAAAACTATATAGAGTAATATGGGTAGGTGGAGTGCGAGAGAGTGTGATTATTGAATCATTGTTCGTCGAATGATCTACACCAAACACGTGCGATAGAAAATGACTCGTCACTCATATGGGAAATCATACAACCAGTCAAGTCATGCGATGAAATATAATGGAATTATATAAACGAAGTTAGAAAGTTGTGTGAGCCCTGTCTTGATATAATTTTGAGCAGCAATAAATTGTGCTGAAAACGTCATTATATGTAAATATTGCAGTATAAGAACACTGTGAGACTTTATCAATCCACAGCCTACATAACTCTTTTTGCCTGTTTGCTTTCTATTAATGATTTATGCAATCATTCGACCTGGACATAGCGATAGAGACAGTGAGGAGTTATGTAACAAAGTAAATTTTTTTCTAAAAAAATGTTACAAACTTTTTTTTTTCGTTGCTTCATTTGATCCTACCCTCACGTGACTTATTGCAGTAGACACGTGTATAATCAGTCGAATGTATGTAAGACACGAGAGTTTGATCGTGTATTTTACACAGTGCAGTGATATTTCAGTTATTCAAGTCAATATATTTAGTAATAATTAATAATAATAACGTGGATAGAATAGAGACGAGTATTACGTAATCAACAGACTGTGTTGAACAAAAGTATTCAGAAAAAAGAAAAGAATTTTAGGTTAAATGAATGTGCAAGTCCAGAACGCGACACATGTACCAGATAAAAAGCTGAAAACTCACGTGATTTCACGTCACATGAATAACGTAGTGTATATTACAAATACATGATGTAGTTACTTATACATTACTACTTATAACCGTAGTATAACAGAAAGAAGATTTATCGAAAAAGACGTATACAGTGACAGAAAACAAAAATTGTAAAGAGAAAAACAAGAATAGCCAGTCACCTTACATATCAGATTCTCCAGCAGACAGTTAATCCAGTCTAACGTTAAGAATAAGATACCGCTTTTGGCCACTTCACTGGGTATTTATAAATTTACTTGCTCGTGTGGAGCAAAGTACGCAACGTCAAGTCCACAAACGTATTCTGGAACACTGTCCAGATTGGTTAGCCAGCCAGAGGAGAAACGAAGAGTAGCTGCAGCTGTATCCTCGAACACCTTGTCATCTCTGGATACTGAGCACGCCCATTTGCATGAATGCATCAAAGTGCCACACAGAGTTGCTCAGTATCGTAAAAAGCGACTTCGGATATGCCATTTGTATATAGCTGAAGCATTAGCTATTCAAGATCTGAAACTGGACCTCTGCATTCAAAAGTTATGCATACATTCTCTCGCCCTATCGTGGTCACAGTGAAGTTCTAACTATAATTTTGCTCCTTTCCTTTTTATTATGTAGGCTCACTATTATTATTATTATTGTTATTACTACTATTATTTTATTATCATTATTCTTCCCATCATCCATATTTTATTGCTAATCTATTAATTTTTATTAATAACATTCCGTTTTCATACAGATTTTATATAAAATCATTCTACTGCCTTTCCACAAGTTCCTGTTCATTCTACATGAGCTTATTGATTAGTCATTATCTCACACTTATTGCGTCATGCCAACTTCTGTCTCTTTTCTAACTTATAATTAGTCACCTCATCTAGGTTACATTGTGCATTACGTGGAACATTTTTCGAGGACAAAGTTTACAAGAATCTGACTGGTCTAAAGATTTCTTTGTTAAATATAATTGCCATTGTACAGCAGCTTGTGTAAATGAATCGTCGAAAAGAAAATTTTCCTTTGCAGCCCACGCCTTTTTCTTGTAAAAATATAAGACAGATTTAATGGCAGAGAATATTCTTTTCGAAAACCTTCTCGTATGCATCTACAGTTATAGGTACATATAATTATTACTGACAATAACTGAAAATTACTACTAGAAATCTTACCCGAACAGGACAGTATCTTAATTACCACAGCTTCTACCCTGTTCGCTACTATAGAGCCTCACTGAGGTGCCCCTGCCGAAGAATCCAACTAATGTGCACCTGAAGAAAAACTTGATGAGGAAGAAAGAACGTTGACACCAACTCTGGTTGAAAGCAATTATCTAGACAAGTACATCAGGAGATATATAGTAGTCAGAACACCAAGTCCCAATCTCCAACTCACCAGTGTGTAAGACGTGTATGATGGATCATAGCAGTCTGGCATCTAGATAAAGATGGAACGCTGCTGCGAAAAAAACTCTTTATGCGGCTCTTATCATAATAATTGAAAATGTGAAGCCAATTTATCTATCTAAGCCCTTTGAACATGCGGAAAATAATGTCACATCGCACAGTATTTACCAATTTCAATGTAAGTGTGGACACACATACATAGGGAGGATTCATTGATCTCTGAGAGTAAGGGTTGGCTTTAGAGCATATTCCTGAATGGCTTCAGAAGCAAATAGAATCCTCAGAACCCATGAATGGTGAGAACAGAGGACAAAATAGCTCCTCTATCTAGAAAAATATTACAGGGACAGAACATAAAATTTATGTCCACACATCTTGCAAGCCTATCTATAGAACGAGTTTGAGAAGGGCACTTAAAGGAACAATTCGTCATCATATTAAATCTTTCTTGGTAAACTTTGTTTTGATACCAGCCAGGGTAGATGTACTATTACCTCTCTTATTTGGTTTAGTGATCTTCATTGTTATTTTGACCTCCGATATGGTGCCTTTTAACTTGACCTTAGTAGTCTATTTTCTGACCTCTTAACTCCATTAAATTCATATATATATATATATATATATATATATATATATATATATATATATATATATATATATATATATTCATATGACAAGTTTGTGTGTGTGATCAGGTTGTTCGTAATGTGTTGCGGAAATACATTACCAGTGGTTTTCAAGGTAATATCAAGTTATATTGTGAGAAAAGAAAAGCGAAGGACACACATCCGATTTTCTGAACATGTATCAAAATGCTAACGTCTCAAGGAAACATATGCTTATAATACTTCCATTGCCAGACATCTCATCAATACATGTCATGAGATGGATATCACCAAATGCTTTAAAATTATGAATAGACAAAATAGTTTAGTTTTCTTCAAATTTTCAGATGCAGTCGCTATCAGAACGCTTGAAACCCGACTTGTGTCTTCTCCTCCCTGGTGAATGAATTTATTTACTAACGCCTTCATCTAATTATGTAATCCTTGGCTTAACTTCTTTTTCTTAACTAAAGTGTAACTTTGCTTATTTCTTGTTCCTATGATTTATGTTGAACACAGCACACTGTTTCTCATTTAATCAGTCACACATTGTCTTGTTCACCTCTTTTGTTTATTAAATAACTTCTCTGTCATTGATTGAAAGCCTTTGCTTTTCAGCAGTACTCACCTACCACCAGGGCTGAAATACAGGACCTTCTGGTTAAAAGGCTAGCAAGCCCGTACACCGTTCATCAGCCACTAGGACCCGATCCAATGGCCAGCCCACGAGTTCTAACTTATGCCAATTCATGACAAAGTGCTACCAATTCGCAGAATTTTCTTCGATGAATCGCTGCCTCAATTTCAACCTGCTGCACCTTACTGGTCATGGCTTCTCACTAGAATCTTAGGCTAACTGCCTAAATAGGGAAAGTTTCTAGTGAGCATCAGATCGATTTTCACATATTGGTTTTGTAAGTTTTTGTTTGATTCGTTAGGGGATTTCATCATGAGTTGATATTAGTTAAAGAACCACTGGAACCAGAAAGTCCTGGTTATGAACCTCAGTGAGTGCTTACTGATGAAGAGTCCTAAACTAGGCTGACGAAACAGCTGTCCAGTACTCTCTGGTTTTCCAATGGTCCGCTAACTGATGTCAGCTCATGTTGAAATCCCCCAATCAATCAAACAAAAATCCCAGCAAAACCGAATACTTGTAAACTTTTATTTTTCGTTTAAACTTGAACTCTTTAGTCATGGACTACATAAGTGTAATTTTCTGAGTACTGTTGATTAAATGTAGAGTCTCTTGCTAACTGACACTATATAACATTTATAAGTATGCCAGAATTGTTCAGTAAATAAACTTATTGATTTCTTTAGACGGTAGGCAGATGATGAGATGCCAGTGAAATAAACAATGATGGTACCACCATATTCCACACAAAAACTGAATTTTCTCCATATTCAAATTTGTCTGCGGCTCACTAATAAACTGATTAACTTTCTTGCCAATATTTATGCCAGCAGTTCAGCTGCAATTAGGATGGCATTTAAACCATCCAAATCCATTCAGAGATTAACTGTGTCATCTTAAAGACTTAACAAATCATTTTTATTCCTTTACGTTCCAGGTGGGGCACAGCAAGAGCTTCAAGCTAGGTGCTTGAAGTTTCGGTGGCAGTGGTGTTTATTTTTACCGGATGAGGATGTTAGCCAGCCTCATCTCCTAACCTTCCGTCTTTACCAGTCTTATTACTGGTTAAGCGAGGTAAAGGAGTGCTGCAGTGCTTGGGAGTAAACCTTTAACCGCCTACATGGATTGAGAGGATTCTACCACTGCGCCCTCAATGCCTCCTGACAAATTACATTCCTAAAAATAATATATTTCATCCGATTCCATATAATGACTGGATAGGTCACTTATCATATATCACACTAACAGACTGGGATTGGTTTGGTGTTATCGAAACCTAAGAATTTGCCTAGATCTAGAGTAATTAACACTGCTGTTGCAGTGCAGTCGCACACTACGGTAGGATAGACTGAAAGTATTATAAAGTGATAGGCTAAGGTGAAAAAGGAGAGATTAATCAGTGGATGTTTCTTCATGAAATAGATACAGACCCCAGGCAGTCGAAGTGATGACGTAAGTAATGACATACAACAGTTCTTCTGTTTCTTACTGTCTGTTACTAAGCTGTAAACCAGCCGACTGATTAACAGTGAAAATATCAGTCAGTAGTTTTCAACTAGAGTACCATTAGTAAATTTATTTAAAGCTGCTACTCTTTGACGCGCTGGTGTAGACATTCATCTCAGCCATATCACCGATTGTCTCCACCCACTAACGACTTGATCTCGTTGAGGACATAACTGTTTCATTGCCAGGAATTACTTATGTCTGTTTAATCGTAAGCATAAACGTGCACGTACCAGGGCGCGATCGGAGTCTACGCACGTGTTCCAGAAGGAGCGGCAGTCTTCCCTCGCCAACGATACCCTATGGCTATGTGGTCTATCTGAGTCCAGCGTTGATTTGGTGATGGAGGTCGCCAGGTTACGCAATGTCTCTCTTTGTACAGAGGATTTCACTTAAAGTTAGTGTTGGCTAGGAACAAATTATCTGAACAGAACTGTGGAAGGCGATCACCGTTGTCGGTTCGTCGGCAGGGAACTCCATATGAACCGTCTACATACTTCTCGGTCTGGCACAACTTCCCTGCTTGGACATTGAAGCCGTCTACTAAAACAACTATATCTGGACGTTTTGCTTTTTGCAACAAATTAGACAGTCTCAGGTAGCCTTCTTCTAACGCACCCATTCAAACGGACCGCACATATGTGCATCGGTGGCACAGTGGTTAGGACTCTCGCCGACCATGCACATGGTCCTAGGTTCGATCCCCTGCCGACGCACACCTGATATCTATGGTCGGCTTGCAAAATTCGGGCTACCGATATCCATGCTGGGAATTCCATACTTGTACCGAAAAATACAGTGTGGAATCAAGCTTTAAATAAAAAAAAGAAGTGATGTAACACTTATACTGGATATATGCAAAATTAAGACAAAAAAGTGAGAAGAATTAAGGCCACAGATGAATATGATTCTAAGCAGTCGGTAATTGTGCTTGAATTATCGTCATTCATCTATTTGTATTCTTTGATTGGACCAAAGTTACTATTTCAATTTGAAGTATTTAATACAGTCCTAGAGGAAGTGAATCACTAGCCCCAAATAGCTTAGTGGGGACATTTCTGACTGAACCACTAGATGATGCGGGTTCGAATCTCAGAAGTGATTTGAATTCCCTAAAGGTTGTTGATACACCTTATTGACTGGAGAGTTTCAACGGTCGACGGCTTCCTTATGATTGCGATGTATACATTTCAAGTGGTGAAACTGCATCACGGTCATCTTTGCAAACTATATTATCCACAGTATGTGATCAGCTTGATACCATATATGATAATAAAAAAACAAGCATAAATGTGAGTTGGTGGCACAGTGGTTAGAACTCTCGCCTACCATGCACATGGTTCGAGGTTCGACCCTTGCCAACGCACACCTGATATCAATGGTCGGCCTGCAGAATTCGGGCTACCCATATCACATGCTAAAAGTTCCATACTTATACCGAAAATACGGTGTGGTTTCAAGCTACAATCAAAATTAAAAAAAAATAATAAATTCATGGCCCATGAATTCTAACTTCTACCAATTCGTGATTTAGCACGACCACCAAACCAAATTCATCGGTGGCATCTCCATCCTCACACTTGACTGGATGAACGTCATTGGTCACGACTTCTCACTGGAACTCCAGGAAACGTCGCCCTTCAGCAAGTCACCAGCAGCATTAGATTAATTTTCAAGATTTGGTTTGTTAAGAATAGAATTGTTTTTACGAGTTTGACCATGGATTTATATTCGTTAGGGAACCATTGTAATAGGCAGCTGGCCAGTCCATGATTTCTAACTTTTAGTACTTCCTGGTTTTCAATGGTTCTCCAACTGATATCAGTCCGACATCAGCTCGTAAAACCAAAACTAATCCTTACAAACCAACCATGGAAAATTAATCTTTTACTCGCTAGTGACTTGGTATATGACAGAGCTTCCTGGAGTTCTAGTGAGAAGTCGTGACCAGTGGGGTCCGACCGGTCAAGTGTGGGAATAGAGTTCCCACTTATGACATTGGTTGATAGTCACGCCCAAACCACAAATTAGTAGAAGTTAGAATTCACAGGCCGGGCATTGGGTTTAAGAGATCCTCTTGTAACCGAGTTCGAACCTCTGTGGTGGGTAAGTACTACCGATGAGTCTAGGACCATGACGAAACGGCTGTCCAATACTCTTAGGTGTTTTTAAATGATTTTCTAACTGGTATCAATCCGTGGTCAGACTTGAAAAAACAAACCTAATCTTAACAAACCAACTCTTGAAAATTAATCACGCTATAATTCTGACAAAATAAGTTGAAGAAACTAGATAGACGAATGAAATTCAGAAAGCAGTCGCTTTTTCGATGCTTATACTACTGAAGAAGAATTCATAAGTAGTGTAATATCATATATTATATCTTCTGGGTAACTCGTGAATACTGAAGCGACGGATTAAGTAGCCAATAGGAGAAATGAAAACCATTTATAGAATAGAATATAGGGTATCAGAAAAGAAGTAATCGATAGCAGTCTGTACTGGGGTAGCGTCGAAATATTTTTATCAGTAACAACAGAAGTCTCAGTAGAACTAAATGAGGTAGGCTGCTTGAAACCATAGGATGCTGCCGTATGTTCTTCAAGCCTACCACTCCTTGTGTATATCCTTAATTACTAAGGGTGAAAAGGAACATTAATATATTCCTGTGAACTACATTGAAACTCCTACCGAGAATAAAGTCAGACACCTAAATCCAAAAATAAATTAAGTTTACTCAGAAAATCAATTATATTGTCGAAAGATTTTATCATTCTATGAGTCACAATAATTTCGTTTAATTCATTTTATAAAAAATGCCATTCAGTAAAGTTGATTAATACATGAAATAAAAATGACACAGCATCACATTTTAGCTATGCAGACAAATATATTGGACTATTTAATGTGCATATAAATGAATTCCTGCCAAAATGAAGAGACCAGTCTGACTACCCTCCAGTTTTTTTTCAGACAGCGTATCATCAAATAGGCTGGTGATGTGTGATACTGCTCATCTTTACAAGTATTTGAAAATCAGTCGCGTAGAACATTAGTGTCTCCTAGCCAGGAGGAAGTGAATTAGAAAAACAGACAGCCGTTCCAACCACTTGGAGTGGAGTACATCAGCTCTGTTCCCCATTAGTGTCAGGGGGGACTTACTTCGCTTTGACAAGTTTGAAACTCTGTAAATCAAATGAACTGGCATAAACTCTACGCTGTTTTTTTTAAAATTTTAATTTATCTTTTAATTTTTTTTTTGGCGTTGGTTTTTTTCATTTCATTTATTTATTTTTTGATCTAAAAAATCTTATAAAATTTATGAGGTAATTAGATGCAATATATTGTAATGCACGCTGAAAATTCCATACCTGTACCACAAATGCCGTTTGGAATAAAGCTGTTAATATTATTATTATTATTAAACTCACTCCATTATTGATAAGATTTTATTTTGATGTTATTAGATGGTTGGAGGTAATTGGCAGTAGCTTTTAAGGATATTAAATAGTCAGGAGAATAAATAATCCGATTATAGGTCATATTTGAATAAGATTTAGTAATTAAAAATCAATTAGAAACGAGAAATTAGATGCAATATGATTTGTAATGTTTAAGGTATTTGGTAGCCCAAGACTTAAGCAGCCCGTCAAGGCCATTTACGAAGAATTTAGGAAAATCAGTTCAAGGAACTTTTAATGCTGAGAAACTAAACGTCATATTTTATACATGACTGGCTCTAATTCCTCAATTGGAAGATGAAGTACTTGGACTACTCACTTCTGACTGTATCTACCAAATCATCTGCGCTTGTGGTGGAGCGAGTTACATTGACTGTTGCCCTAGGAGCTTGATTCTTCATGCTTAATTGGAAACCCCTACCGGTGTGGATAAACAAAAGTGTAGTGAAAAACTTCAACAACTAGATATTAGACCAACTGGTCCAAACTGGCCGGCCATAAAGACAGAATTGAATAATCCTTCCTCTATTATCTATCGAGTACCACATAAATTGTCAAAAACATCAAGATACCCCACATTCCAAACAGCTGAGTCTATCGCGATTCGCGTGAAACAACCAGTGCTCTATGTGCAGTAGAATCAAGTTCAGCCAGCCATTACTACTGTCCTGGCAGGCATTCAGCAGGGACTATAAATTCGCGAATTTTTATTATTATTTTTCCTAATTTTTCTGATATTTAGTGTGTAGTGTTACGTAGGACCTATCGAACTGTAATACACTGATATTATTATAATTGATTCGATGTTATTTGAACAGCATTAATGCTGTTGTTAAAAACCCTAATTCATTCATTCACTATTATGTACATAGAACTGTAGAACCTGATGAAGGGGAAGTTATCGAAAAGAATATTCTTTCTGGATTTCATCATGAGCTGACATTAGTTAGAGAACCATTGGAAAACCTGCATGGAGTACCTGACAGTTGTTTCGTCTTAGTTTGGGACTCTTCAGCAGTACGCATCACCGGGATTAGAACCCAGAACCTTCCGGTTACAGGGCGAGCTCGTATACCATTAAGCCACTGGGACCCAATCCAATGGTCCTTGAATTCTAACTTCTGCCTATTCACGACATAGCGCGACAGCTAGCCAATGTCTTCGGCGAGTATTTGGCAGAAGTTAGAATTCAAAAACCATTGGATCGGGTCCCAGTTGCTTAATGGTATACGAGCTCGCCTTGTAACCAGAAGGTCCTGGGTTCGAATCCCGGTGGGTGCGAACTGATGAAGAGTCCCAAACTAGGACGAAACAGCTGTCCAGTACTCTCAGGTTTTCCAATGGTTCTCTAACTAATGTCAGCTCATGATGAAATCCTGAAACCAATCAAATCCCTACAAACGAACACTTGAATATTCTTTCTGTCCAGTAACCATTCTTTTGTGGAAAAAATCTCGTTTCACCTTTTTTTGATTTTCTTTAACTGCGTACATGCCAAGCAAAATGAAATTATAAGTTACAAAATTATTTTTGAGCAACACGTCGATTTACAGACAGAATGCATAAGCAAGATAACTCAAAAAAAATTGTTTAAATAAATAAGTGATTAAAGCAAAAATATTCATTCAGACATCATAAACCACGAAATAATTGCGCAAGGAATATCCTTTTCGATAAATATCTCTTCTGGCTGTACAATTATATATATATATATATATATATATGTTTATATACATAGAATATTCCAGATTAGTAGTAGTATGCGGAGAACTCACAAGACTAAATATTAAGGTTGGCATTCCTAAATCTTTTGTGAAAAAGCTTCTCTTGAAATTCATAGTGAATGTCCACTTTTTATTTAACAAGGAACTATACAGACAAATCGACATTGTGGCAATGGGGTCACCACTAGGACCCATTCCAGCTGACATTCTCCTTGCGAAACTAGAAAATGGACCTTGGAAGGATGTTAATAATGAACTCGAATTCTGTTGTCGGTACATGGATGATACATTTTTGATTAAGAAAAGTGAGAAGGAAGCAAAGAACATCCTGGATAAATTTAACGAGGTTCATCCTGCAATAAGTTTTACTATTGAGAAAGAAAAAAACTCTAGTATTTCATTTCTAGACGTCCTTGGGACCAGGAAAGAGGATGACACAATAAGAGGAAGTGTATGTGGAAAACCTACATCACCGGGCCAGTATACTCATTTCCTCAGCTTCATGCGCTTGAAATATAAACGAAATCTGCTAAAGTGCTCGGTTCACAGAGAAAGAGGAATCTGCTCGGATGAATGTCTTAATGAAGGACTTGATAATATTAAACGATTGATGAGTAAAAATGGTTATCCAGAAAAGTTTATTGATAAAAAAATGAATCTAAAATCAAACCAGCCAAAGGTACGAACAGTTCCTAAAAAGGAAGGCCTAATTCTTACAAATGCAGCTCCTTGGGGACAACATCAGCGAGAGACTAACACAGCGCCTTAGAAATGAAGCGGTAAAAAGAGCACTTCCTGCTTATGAATTATTTTGTCTTCAACACCACTACTCTCCTGCGTTCGGGAGTAAAACACAAACTGCCTAATTTCGCTTCTTCCGTGTGTATCTGCCAATTTAACTGCTCCTGTGGAGTGAGCCAGGTACTTGCATAGGCCGTAAAATTAGACGTGTTTCTCGTCAAATTTCCGAAACTGACCCTGTGTGTTTGGTTAAGTAAATGACAAACAAAATCTATTCGCAGCGCTATTCTATTTCACTCATCTTGTGGATACAGAACACAAGACTGATTCATAGTAACAAGGCTGCTTTCAGGGTCATTTACCGCATAACAACATATATACATATATATAAACATATATATATAATTGCAGAAGCAGAAGAGAAAATTATCGAAAAGGATATTCTTTGCCCAATTATTTTGTTTTATAAATAATTCATTGTTAAAAGACTAACTTTCTAGAGTATCATTACACAAGAGGGTTTTAAATATCACAATTCTCTTGGATCAAAGGAATGAATAGAGACAGAATACAAGATCGAATAACAGAATGAATTTGTACACAGTATGTTGGAGAGTTCCAAAAAGAGATGAAGGTGTATAGTAAAATTAAAACTATGTCATAAGCAGACATTTAAATAAGTCCAAATACTAAATAGTGAGTACAGCTCAGTAAGCTAGGGCAGTATGTTCAGAAATTAGGATTAAATAATAGAAACAAGAATCGATATCTCCGTAAGTTTATTTTAACATATGTGAGTGAAAAAAACGCTTAGATTGACATCCAGAACGGTTGAAAAAATACCCAGTTTTTATATGTTACTATTCAAATCAGTTTGAATCTTCCCGTTGATTGAGTGGACCGAAGTTCTTGGCCTCATGGTGTGGTATGTGGGTTCCTACTGCGCATGGTGAATGGTGAAAGGCAAGGAGATCTACGATGCACATTTCGTCCTATTTGGGACCAATTAAGTGGATGTATCTGCATTCCACAGCCAGTGAGAGATTGCGTTGCCACGGAGGCCAAAACCCAGTACTCATTGTTTCAAACGCCAAAACATTTTCCAATAGACTACTTAGGTAACGAGAACCACCTGTAGTGTGACAGACATTTATAGTTATGTAATTTAACGTGCACTCTTCTGTTTTAGTAGCTCAAGTGATCTAGTGGATGACGCTTTGGCATTTCAAACGATAGATACTGGGTTTGGGCCTCCATGGGAACATCATGACTCACTGACTCACTGGAGAATGCCAGTACATCCAGTTGAAGGTTCCCAAATAGGATAAAATGCGCATCCTGGTGGATTCCACTGCTAGTCACCATCCATCAGTTTATTCCAGTTTTTATCTCTCTAGCCCACAAAGGGGAAGAACTATCCACAAGAACCAAAAAAAAGAGTTAGTGACGAGTAAGTCTATAAAAGAGGAAAGTTTCATCACAGATTGATATCAGTTAGAGAAGCATTGAAAACCACCTGCGAGTATTGGATAAATGTTTTGTTTCTGTCTGGAACTCATCTGTAGTACCCACCGGCTTGGGTTCACTCCTAGGAATCTCCGGTTATAAGAGGAGCTCGTTGACCATTCAGCCATTGGGACAAAACTCAGTAGCCAGTACATGAATTCTAACTTCTACCAATTCATGAATTTAGTGTGACCACCAACCGGTGTGATTGAAGAAAAAAATCAAGTCCCAACAAACAAACTCCTGACAGTTACAGGACGAATTCACCTGGAATTCGAGTAAGAAGTCATCAAAAGTTGAGGCCACCACTAACTCCGAAGTGAGGACAACGGCTGGCACCCATCACACACTAGAAATTGGAATTCATGGTCTGACCATGGAATGGAATCACATCGCTTGAACAGTCTACAAGCTTCCTTATTCAATCAGAAGGTTCTGAGTCCAAACTTCAATGGATGCGTACTATCTGTTAGCCTCAAATTAGAAGAAAAACAACCGTTCAGTTCTGTTACCGATCACTGGTCAAACTTGGTACAAATCAAATCCTTACAAACGAACTTTTGAGGCAAATAGAAAAGATTTCACTGCACAGAGGAAACCACAAGTGCTAACGAAACTTCAAGTTTTATTTTCGAAGTGTTCTGGTATCATAACTGGCTTTCATACACCGAATCATACATAACTGTTTTCCAATAACATCAGTTTGCCTAGCCTCAATAAATGTTTCCATTTGTACTTCAATTCTCTGTTATATTATCGACTGGATGAAGGTGTAGTTAAATGTTGTAAACAGCGTTAAATTACTTCTTCTTCATCATCATCTTGTTCTTCTAAAATTAAGCAGATTGACAGAGAAAAAAAATAGACGAAAAATCGATTGTATTAATTCAGGGTACCTCAAGTATCTTTCCAGTGTTGTTTATTTTCATGCAATGACTGATATATAGATAGATAGATAGATAATTCAAGGGTTTCGTCGAAAAAATAATACAATTAATATATATATATGTTTATGAAAAGTTGTATGGTGAGAAAAAACTCCGAGTGATAGATAACTTCATTTGAACAAGAGAATAAAAAAACGCACACACAGATTGAAACTAACAGTTTTTTCAGGCGTAAAATTAAAGCAGTGGAATAACAACTTTCACATTAGACTGTAGAGTAACACAGCTAACTGACTACAAGACGAACTTGACTGGAGTTTTGGTCTGAGGTTTTCACTAGTGGGACACACATAGGAGGATGTCTAAGGGAAGGCTCACTATTCAACACATTATTCAGCGGGTGCTCTGCTCTACAAAAATTGCCTTCCAATAACTGAAGGTCAGCGTGCCTTCCTCCTAACTAGACATTCTTGAGTTCGACCTCTAGTGGGATCATAATGCATACTGCAGAAAAGGACGAATCCAGGACAAGGCAACTATCCAGCACTTCAGGGCTTTCAATGGTTCTTTAACTGATGTAAATCCACGATCAAACTACAGACCTATCAAATCAAAATTTTGTAAAATTAGGATTGGCAAAACATACTTATCAATTGTTGAGACAAATTAGATGCATTGAAAGTTCATTGGCTAGATAAAAAGCTAAGGTATGCAGGATTCAAGATTTAAAAAGTAAATTGCTATAGCTATTCCATTTCGAAGAAGTTTGATTCGTATTCCCTGGCAATACCTTCACATAATCTGTAGATGATTGGGAAGTGAGTTGGAGACGTTGCCTGGTGTACAGAATCGAAAGAATCTCCCAGAATAGATCTGTGGAGGGATCATCCTCTCCTCTATAAAGTCATCAGAGTAAATATTCCATGAAATGTCTGTATAGTAAACGTTTAATATGCCCAAAAACTTAGCTCTACAGGGTCAGGTCGACATACGTACACAATAATGGAGCCAGAAATGCCAGCTTATCTAATACGTTCCGTCAAATCGCTTATTTTTCAGTTCCGCTTCAAAAGAGGTTTGCTTAAATGAACGGAACAAATAGGTACCTAGTATTACAACAACAACAACATCCAACGTCAATCACCATCAACGGGAGAGATTTGAAAGAGGCTACTTCATTGTCTCAACTACAGGGGGAGCGGACGAGGATATCAATTTGAACGATAATCGGGAATGCGAGAAACACATTCATCAACTTGAAATCAATCTGGAAATCTTCGTCACTCAGCATCACCAACAAAATTCGCTCGGATTTTCAATACAAACGTCAAGGCAGTCAGTTCTTCTATACGGATCAGAAACTTGGCGGGCCACAAAGAATATTTTCAAAAGGTTGCAGACCTTTATTAACAACTGTCTTCGCTCAATACTGAAGATCAGATGGCCGGAAAGAATCACCAACAAGGAATTATGGGAACAAACAAAGCAAGAACCAATCGCCAAACAAATATGCAGGAGAAAGTGGAGATGGATCGGACACTCGCTGAGGAGACCGCTGGGTGACATCGCGCGCCAAGCCCTCGAGTGGAACCCGAAAGGGAAGCGGCGTGTGGGACGTCCAAGGGTGACATGGAGGAGATCGTGTGAAGAGGAGTTGAAAGAATATGGATTAACATGGATGCAGGCGAAAAGTATAGCAGAAGACAGAAGCAAATGGAGACGTGCAGTTGAAGCCCTATGTTCCACTAGGAACCCAAGGGAGCAATAATAATATAATAATAATAATTACTGCTTATGAGTCTCCACTGAAGCTTTCAAAGTAGCTAGCTTTACTGAGAATGCTTTTCATAGTGTTCTATGGTGTAAAGGAATTTTTTTGATTTACAGCTTGATTCCGTACTGTATTTTTGGTACAAGTATGGCATTTTTAGCATGGATATCGGTAGCCTAAATTTCTCAGGCCGACGATAATTATCAGGTGTGCGTCGGCAGGGGATCAAACCTCGGACCATGTGCATGGTCGGCGAGAGTCCTGACCACTGTGCCACCGACGCATATGTTGTGGATTCTATGGCTCAATAGGTACATCAGGTTTCGCATTGTGTGTACAAACACCTGACCATCGAAATCGCAGCATTGTCCGTTACACATTAACTTTTTCTGGATGGATCTTATCAGCATTCAATTATCACATCATGTCAGTTGAAATTCCTTCTCTAATATGGACTGGACTGCAGGGTTACAGCAGTTGAAGACATCTAGAATTCCTCCCGAATTCTCTTCACTATTGTGCCCGATAAAAGTACCATCCG